>BSBM01000632.1:7372500-7890000 GCA_027924585.1 Larix kaempferi
AGTTTGATTTACAAGTAGGTACATACAAAGATAAAGTAATATGTGATGTTATGCCCATGGATGTCTGTCATGTTCTTTTGGGAAGACCTTGGCAGTTTGACAAGAAAGTAGTGCACAATGGTAGGAGGAACTGCTATAGTTTTGATAAGGACGGAATGAGGCATGTCTTACTTCCTTTGCAAGAAGGTAGCAAAGTAGAGCAGCAAGCAGCAAAAGCCTTGATGTTGACCAGAAAAAAGTATTTGCAGCAATTTGAGGAGGAAGTAAACTACGTTGTGATGTGCAAGCCCAAGGTAGTAATGATGAAGACTACTATTTCAAATTTGCCTGAAGAGGTTCAAAGAATGTTGGCTGAATTTGGTGACATAGTGGTGGATGATTTACCCAATGAGTTATCGCCAAAGAGAGATATCAACCATCACATTGACTTCATTCCAGGAGCTAGCTTACCCAACAAGGCAGCCTATAGGTTGACACCTCAGGAGAATGAAGAGATCAGAAAGCAAGTGCAAGGATTGTTGGATAAGGGGCTGATTAAGAAAAGTTTGAGCCCATGTGCAATGCCTGCAGTGTTGAGCCCAAATAAAGGTGGTGAATGGAGGATGTGCAGAGACTCACGAGCCATTAATAAAATAACCATCAGATATAGGTTCCCATTTCCCAGGATGGATGACATAATGGACTGTCTAAGTGGGGCAGAATACTTTACTAAGATAGATATGAAAAGTGGGTAATTAGAGAGGGGGATGAGTGGAAGACATCCTTCAAAACAAATGAAGGGCTATATGAGTGGTTGGTCATTCCCTTCGGGTTATCAAATGCCCCAAGTACTTTTATGAGATTGATGAATGAAGTCTTCAGAGACTTCATAGGCAAATTTGTGATCGTCTACTTGGATGATATACTCATTTTCAGTCAGCCAAAAGAGGAGCATCTAAGGCATCTCAAATATGTCTTGGAAAAGTTGCAATCAGAGAAATTGTTGGTGAATATGAAGAAGTGTTCATTCATGAAATCTGAATTGGTGTATTTGGGCTTTGTGGTTTCGAAGGATTGTTTGAAGATGGATCCAGAAAAGGTACAAGCAATTTTGGATTGGCCTTCCCCCCAAAGCATATTTGAGGTAAGAAGCTTCCATGGCCTAGCAAGCTTTTATAGAAAATTCACAAAGAACTTTAGTGGTATTTTTTCACCCATTGTTGAGACTATTAGAAAGGACAACCAGCCATTCAATTGGACAGCAGGAGCTAAAAATAACTTTCAGCGGTTAAAGAAAAAGATTACGGAGCAACCCGTGTTAGGGTTACCAGACTTTAGAAAACCATTCCAAGTTACGTGTGATACTAGTGGGATAGCCATTGGGGCTATGCTCAGTCAAGAAGGTAAACCAGTGGCCTATTTTAGTGAAAAACTAAATGATACAAAACAGAAATATTCCTCATATGATAAGGAATTCTATGCTATAGTCCAAGCACTGAAACATTGGAGGCATTATTTGATGCCTCGGGAATTTGTATTGTATTCTAACAACCATGCTTTGTAGTACATAATGCAGCAGCCTAAATTGAATCAAAAACATGCCAAATGGGTAGAGTTCCTGCAGAGTTTCACTTTTGCGTTGAAGCATATTAGTGGACAGTCAAACGGTGTAGTTGATGCATTGAGCAGGAGAGCCTTAATCATACAGGAAACTCAGGTACAAGTTTTAGAATTTGAATATCTTAGAGATTTATATGAATCTGACAATGATTTTCAGTGTGCATATAGAGTATGCAAGAACCCTGTGGAAGTGGACAGAGAGTTGCGGGCTGAATATATGTTGCAGGACGGTTTACTTTTCAAAAATAGTAAGTTGTGTATCCCACGTTGCTCAATGAGGAAAAATTTGACTCAAGAGAAGCACAATGGTGGAATGGCTGGTCACTTTGGGAGTGATAAGACTTATGGACAGTTAAGTAATTTTTACTTCTGGCCCAAGATGAGGTCTGAGGTTGAGAAGTTTGTGAGCAGATGTAGAATCTGTCAGCATGCCAAAGGGAGAAGCCAAAACACAGGCTTATATACCCCATTACCTATTCCTACAAGGCCTTGGTATTCTGTGAGTATGGACTTTATTTTAGGCTTGTCGAAGACTCAGAAAGGAAATGATTCCATCTTTGTAGTAGTGGATAGATTTACAAAAATGGCACATTTCATTCCTTGTTTTAAAACAAGTGATGCCACTCACAGAGCGAACTTGTTCTTTAATGAAGTGGTGAAACTGCATGGTTTGCCTAGAAATATTGTCTCCGATAGGGACACAAGATTCACAGGTCATTTCTGGAGGACATTGTGGAAGAAGCTAGGTACTAAGTTGAATTTTAGTTCAGCTTATCATCCACAGTCGGATGTACACATGTTTCTTTGGATTGTTGAAAAAGGAGTCATTTGATAATGTGAATAATCTCAATAAAGGAAATCCTTAATGAGTTGTACACATGTTTCTTTGGATGGTTGAAAAAGGAGTCATTTGATAATGTGAATAATCTCAATAAATGGTGTTTGACACCTCTAGATTGCCCTATTGCACATAAATGTCCTCTCATATATTAAGAAATACAGTTTACATGAGCACGATAACTTCCATGATATTTTTTTTTTTAAAGTTAAAGTTGACATAATATTATTTATAAATGGTTAAAAATAAAAAATTGAAGGAAAATTCATTTTACTCAACCAACCTTGAATTTAGTCTGGCAACATTTTTTAGGTTTCTGATCTTGGAAACCTCGAAATAATATAACAAAAGAATTTTAAAGGACGAGGTCTTCAGTGTGAAACTATGCCATAGTGTATTTGTTCATGGGATATTAAAGAATTCCCCTATTTTTATTAGATATTGATAAATAACTACCAAAATCTTTTTCTTTAGCCCCTCCCAAATTATACATATTTCCAATAAAAAACCTATTTTTTAATAAGATATTCACTACTTAAATTACTATATACCCCTTTTTATACCCCCAATACCTATAAATCCCCCATACCCTACTCCCCACACCCCAATACTTACAATATATTGATATCATTTTTCACAATTTAAAAATCCTCTTTATGAATGAATTTGATAAGATATTGGTCAACAAGGTGAATGTCATATGGGAAACCTCAATTAAACCTTATGGAATGAAAAAATATTATAAAAATAGACCAAGAAAAGCACATCCTCTCTAGGATACCACCAAACTAAAATTCCCCATCCCCAAAAGTGATGAACATCCAAAAAGGAAGCCCAACATCCTACATACCTCCCCTTTACGATTTTTGAAGCTGAATTTTGATGAAACCGCCACAGGGAACAGAGGCCCAACAAGTTATGGGGGAGTATTCAGAAATTATTCGAATGGTGACATTGAAAGAATGGATGCAAGAGCCATGAGATTTTCTATAAACAACTCAACAGAACTATTAGCAGCTTCAAAAGCCATAAAAATTGCTATTGATCACCAATATTCTAAATTAATAGTGGAGTGAAATTCCAAAATCAAAATTCAAATTCCTAAGAAATTTCAAAATGACATCCCAAGAACCAAAGTCTCAAAGAATTGGAAAATAAAAAGCGAGCTTGAAGAAATCATCTAATATATTTCGAAAATCCCATCTTTAATGCCTCTTCATGTCTGCAGATAGACTAATAAATTGTAAGATAGGATAACAAATGTGGCTTTAAAAGAAGACCAGGAGGACATAGGTGAATGTTAG
The DNA here is from genome assembly GCA_027924585.1 of Larix kaempferi. NCBI lineage: Eukaryota > Viridiplantae > Streptophyta > Pinopsida > Pinales > Pinaceae > Larix > Larix kaempferi. The sequence goes on from BSBM01000632.1 coordinate 7,376,242, forward strand.
CACCCCGGGGATGTAGTGGCTTTAAAACCGCAGATTATTTATAAATGGGCACATCCTGACGAGAGGATAGAGGATAGAGGCAACTACACCTGCCAGCTCGCATGGGTAGCTACACCACCTTGATCCTGCATGCATTATAAACCTACCGTCGTGATGTTGCAATCTTTGTTCGACCATGGGAATCTTCGGGTCTACAAGCGAACGACAGGAAAATCATGGCACAAACTCGGCCATATGGGGAATTGATGGGTGTAATTATGTTCTAATTTCATTCATGGGTTCAGTCTACGGGTCGGGTCGGGCCGGGTCGGCTCAAGGACAGGGAGGATCCATCATTCTAAAGATGCCGATACAAGCCTAGGAGTCCAACATTATGAGGATAATTGAGGCAACACCGTAAGCACGTGACGTGTGATGTTTGGTCATTTGGAAGGCGACATCAATTCCATAGGACACCGCACGGTTTCATAACGCTAAGGTAGTCCATTATCGCTTAGTCCTAATTGCATCATATGATCGTTCCCTCTCATTGTTAGAACTTTTCACGAGCTCCTGTAATTCTTCACTCATTGTTAGAACTTTTTATGAGCTGGACTGTAATTCTTCAGTCTGATCAGTCTATGATAAGAAATCCTCCAACCACTTTTAATTTCGTATTTCAAGTTATTTTTCTCTAGTCCCCCAGCTCTCTAGTCTTAATTTCGTATTTCAAGTTATTTTTCTCTAGCCCCCAGCTCTCTAGTCTTGGATATTCTACCTTCGCCTCTTCCACTCCAGTTTATGCTCTGATTCTCGAATCTATGCTCTTATTCTAGAACCTGTTCTGGACCTAAGCCATCACCAGGAAGCGCATTCTCGGGGACTAGGTAAAATCTCTAGTAAGTGATAATCGACTCACGGAAGAGATTGATGAACGTAGATCAATGTACTTTTTTCTAACCTCGACTCGCTTTCAACAAAGAATTGCTGATCAAGAGGAAAAATTCTTATGGAAGAGTACACCAGAAAAGTAAATTGAAAATATGGAGGGATATGTTCAATATCACGGGAACACCATAGTTAGGGATACCAAACATATTAAGTCTATAGCATTGCAGTGGCAAATTGGTAAATAAAATCTGTAATAAGTAAAGCCCTAAGAAGAAAGGAATGAATTAGCCACAATGATGGAAGAAATCCTTCGGAACAATAAATTTCAAACTCAAACTAAGGGACTGAACATGATGTTGAATATTATCGATAGAACTATCACAGACTTGGAATTTCCAGTTGAAGATGACCAAACATTCAAACAAGCCAAGTTCATGAATCCAATTGAAGATCACGCAAACATTCAAACAAACCAAATTCATGAAACACATACTCCTAAGATTAAAAATAGGTTCTTTAAGTCATTTTTCAGTTTTTTTATAAGATAAGTACTACAAACATTTTAATGATGTTCATAGCATTAGTATGAAGATTAGAAATACAAGTACTATACTCATGTTTAACATTTAGATTAGCTTTTTATTTAACCAACCTTTATTTTTTAGTTATGTAAATTTATTTTCTAAATATTAATAGAAAGTGAACTAACTAATAACACAACATAATATTGTTTATTTCAAAATTATAAAATAATGTCAATTTTGGAGTTCTTTAAAATTGTGCATAATCCTAAAAATTTACCCAAAGATCCAACCTCTATTTTAATAAGATTTTATAACTATGTAAATTTTCAAAAAAGATTACACTTATTAAAAAAAGTAAAACTAGGGAACTTTTATTGAAATTCATTTGGGTTTTAATAATATTCTATAAGTCATAAAGATTACAAGGAAGAAAGAAAATATACATTTAGATTGAAAAAAGTGTTAAGGTTTCAAGAGTTTCTAATGCCATAAAGATATAATGAAGTGTTATTTTAAATAGTTCTATTACACAAATTTACACATATTTTAAAAGGTAAAAACAAGGGAACTTATATTAAAATTTACTTGGGTTCTAACATTCTATAGGTCACAAGGATTACATTGAAGAAAGAAAATATAAATTTGGAAAGAAAAAAGTGTTAAGGTTTCAATAGTCTTTAAGGTCATAAGGATTGCATTAAGGTTTTAATAGTCTTTAAGATCATAAGGATTACATTGAAGAAATAAAATATAAATTTAAAAGGAAAAAAGTGTTAAGGGTTCAAGAGTCTCTAAGGTCATAAAGATTATATTGAAGAAATAAAATATAAATTTAAAAAGAAAAAAGTGTTAAAGGTTTCAAGAGTCTATGATGTCTTGTTAAGAAAAATTATTTAAATAATTTGATATTAATCTTTATATATTTCATTACCGTATATTGTGTTTTTAATTTTTATCAAAACATTATTAGAAATTAAAATCATGTTGAATCTATCTCAATCATAGAGTTATCAAATATCCTTAAAAAAAGACATCATAATTTCTTAATATGTAAATATTTTCTAAAATTTTACACTTAAATCTCAACATATATAATATCTATAAAAACTTAATAAATATGATGACAATTTTTAATATATAAACCTTTTTTAAAATTTAGACGTAAATCTCAACATATATAAATATGATTACATTTCTTCATTAAACCTTTTCTAAAATTTTAAACTTAAATCTAAACATATATAGATATGATCACATTTTTTAATAAAACTTAAATCTCAACATATATAATACCTATATAAACTTAATAAATCTGGATAAGCTTTATTTTGAATATGCTAATTTCTTGTACCAATACTACCCACAAATAAATAAGTAAATAAATATTCAGGCACGTTAGAGACGTTATTAATTTAAAGAGGTATCCTTAAACCATAATCATCAACTAATAAGTATTACTTGTAAAGTGTGCATAAACAGTACACTATGCAATGAGCGAACCACGAACAGTTACTTTTGAACCGTAGAACAGTGTGCAAATCGCATAGGGATTAACAGTTGCCCACAAATAAAGATACCCAAAACTTTTCACAAATCAACGCAATATTTTTTACAGCCCACTGTATACATGGACATAGGTTTTGAAAATAGTACTATAAAGGAGGACGGCTGTACTTACCTCGAGACGCGTAAAATAGACCCGCAACACTTTGCGAATTGAGACGTGTAAACCTGCACCGCTTCCCTAATTCGCAAACAGGCGTACATTTCTTTTCTTCGCAGATTTTGCACTACAGATATGGTGAAAATGTATATACAGACAGAGAGGGAGAGCGCCATTGAATGGAAGTTGACAGAAATCTTTGGCTTGATTACATGATTAGTATTGTGAGAGAGAGGAGGGTTTGGCAGTCCTCGAGAAAATCCTTTGTCCGGGAGTTAGAATGGCGTATGGATCGTATGTCGCTTTCAAATCTACGAATCTGTACCATTTGTTACCAAAATGGGTTTTCCAATCCGATTCCGTTGTGTAATGGGGAAGATATTGTTTAGCACGATTTCTGGCTTTGTTACAGAAGCTCAGTATCCTATTATTTTGAGCCATCAAATTCTCCACACTGGTGCTTCCTGTTACCGAAGGAACTGCGGAGCGCAGGAGGCCCACTACGTAGAAAATGTTATCTTCCGGAGTCACTGCTGACATTCGTTCATCCCATCTGCATAGAGAGTCGAGAATTCAATGAGAAATCTTAATAATTAAGTGAGAACACCAGTCAAAGTTCATACTAATCTGTGCAGATAAAACGTCGTACTGACGTGTTACTGTTCATGGGGTAAATAAGTATGGGGCCGCCGCTTGTGTTCCGAAGAATGTCTTTAAACACCCGTGCATCGAATTCATGAATTTTGTTCCCTGGAACAAATAAACTTAGCCATGGATGGGGCACTTCCCATAGGCCCTTGGAACGAAGCATGAGTTCCTCTGTGTGAACACGATCAAGGAAGTCGAGATACGAGACATCAGCAGTAAAAACCGATCCTGGAATGAAGTGCAGCGAAGATAGCAGCGACGTTACATTCTACAACATATAAATACCACAAAATCTCAGCAAGCGAACATATAATTATTACAATTTCTTGTGAAGAAATTCAAAACACCACACAGATCTGAATTGACAATACAGTATGAGGGGTATCATCATCATCATCGTTTACTGTAATATGGTTATAGGTAGGTACCTCTCTAACTGTATTGTCGTTCAGGTAATTCATGGCCATTTCCAAGCAATACATGACACGGCCTTTCGTGTTTATATTCTTCACTTTTACTGGATTCTGAGGCGAGAAGAAAGAAGATCTCCAATTTCTTAGTAATCCTTCGTTGTTTAAATGTACAAATCCTTCGACATAATCAAATGCGAGGTCACCCATGGGACGAGATATTAGATATTCTTGATCTTTAGTGAATGCATTGAAGTCTGAGTACAGGACTCTGATCCATCTTACCTGTACAATCAATATGCATCAATTCTTATATATTTGGGATCATTTAGAGTAATGAAGGACCCAGACATAAATCTCTAATATCATACAGCAAATCCTCACCCGATTTGGCGCGTACTCGAGAGCAATCCGGGCCTTGATGATGATACCAAACTGACCTAACCCACCCAGCACTGCATGGAATAGCTCTGTGTTCTCATCCTTTGAGCAATTCAATACGTCACCTTTCCCTGGAAAGTATATTCGACATTAATAGAAGCTAAAAGAAAACAGGGATTGTCAAGAAAAGGATCCACTAGGGTTTGTTTGTTTGAGAAAGAAAATTACCTGTGACAACTTCAAGCTGATAGACATTGTTGATCTGGGGGCCATGGCGAAAAGCTTGGCCACTGATTCCAGCATTGGACAGTGTTCCACCCACTGTGAGATATAGATAGTCTGTCCAGGACTTTGGAGCCAAGCCTTCCTTGAGAGTGGCATGCAACACGTCAATCCAGAGCTCACCTCCATTGACATCGACATACAAACCTTGGCTGTTAATATCTGTAACCCCCTTGAGGGATTCCATCTCTATGACAATTCCATTTTCTGCTTGAGCTTGCCCGTTAAGGGAGTGAGCATGGCCTTTGGCAGCAATTGTGAGATCAGACGAGGAACCACATTTATAAATCGACTTCACCAGCGTTACAATGTCGGATACTGATGCAGGATAAAGCACTGCTGTCGGATGAACTGTATGTCGATTCCCGAAATCAGTTGCAGCGAGATAGGTATTGTTGAAGTCGAGATGTCCATTGAAATCAAGAGTAATTCCCAGGTCTACCGTCAAGCCGACAGGGGAAATCAAGATGGCGATCACGGAGATCAATACCAGCATCGAAGTCCGGTTCTCCATTGAAATATTTCAATCGAGCACAACCCAACGGTAGGGCTAGGGTGGAACGTGGTGTATAGTTAGACTCATCCGTGCCTATATAATGAGAACCATCATGTCACGGCGCCGACAGTATGGGTTTTCTTTGTGAAAAAGGAGACTCTAAGGGTCCTACGTTTCAAAAGGTCTAAATTAATAAGTGTACATTAATAGGTCTAAATTAATAAGAAATTGGGTGCTGGAAAAGCCAAAGATGTAGTAGAACTTCAAGCAGAATATTTAAAGTGGGGTTCAAAAACTCTTGCAACTTATATTATTGGAATTTTCAGTAATTGACATCAACCATCCTTTTACCTATAAGATCATAATGATAAACCCTTTGTTTGTAAAGTTATTTGGAAGTATGTTAGAAAATAGAATTAGCAAGTGGGGCGGAAGAAAGGGGCAAGCGTGCTAAAGGATAAGCAGGTTTTAGACCTAAACATTCCACGGTGGATCACGGTATAACTTTAAGGCACATCATTGAAAAAGTGTGGGAGAATAAAGAGGAAGCCCTTTGTTGCTTTGTCGATTTCAAAAAAGATTTTGACACGGTTCCGAGAGATAAGCTTTGGCACAGAATGGAGGAACTTGGGGTTCCTATACATCTTAGAGCAGCTGTCCATAGGCTATATGAGGAGGTCAAAGTCAAAATAAGAACATCAAATGGTATCTGTGAAAGAAGTGATATCGGGGTCAAGCAAGGGTGCCCATTATCTCCTACCCTTTTTGGCTTATATATTGACAAACTTGAAGAGTGGTTAAACTTAGAGGATGGGGATGGCACCCTAGTGGGTGAGTTTGTGATAAGGATTCTTCCTTGAGCACTTTTGCGGAACAGTGGGGATGCAAGTAAATACTAGCAAGACGAAAGTGGTAGTTTTCTCTAGCAAAAGAAAACATAAACAACATAAGTTCTACTTCGAAAACAACACTCTTGAAGAAGTGGCAGATTACAAGAACCTCGGGATCGACTTCAATAAAAATTTGAGTTGGGAAAGTTGCAGAAAAAAAAGAACTATGGGAGGTTGGAAAGTGTTTTATGCTCTTCAAAATAGATGCAAAGAGGTAAAGCTATGGGATTGGAAAACTATGCAAACCCCTTTTGGGCTTGTAGTGATCCTGGTTGTTCTCTATAGTTGTGAAGTATGGGCCAGCAGTACCTCTGACTTACAGTGGAGGAAAATAGAGAAGATTCAAAAACACATGATCACAAGCAAGTTCAAAACTAAGAGTTCAATGCCATATGAGATCATGCTGAGTGAAATGGGGTTTTCTTCTATTAAAGCAAATGCTATGGTGCGGCTAATAAGATATCTAAAAAGAGTTGAGCAAATGGAAGAAGGTAGATGTCCCAAGGCCGTCTTCAAATACATATTGTTCAAAAAAAAAAAGACTTGGACACCGCAAAATATTAAATGCCTTAGTAAATGGGATGTGTACTTGAACATGTGCCCCACGAATAGTAAAGACATAAAGGCTTTTGTTATCAATAAGTTCCACAAGCGGACTTGGGATAAAGAGTTAGGGAGAAAGAAAAAGTACTATATTGAAGAGTTTAACCCTACCTACAGTCAACATCAAAAGGTGTATATAGGGGCCAATATACCTTGGAAAGACAAAATACTTATTGCTCAATTCAGAACTAATTCCCATCAACTCCGTTGTGAGACCGGGCACTGAAAAGGCCAAAGGAAGCTTGGGAAGAAAGAGTGTGTATTTTCTGCACCTCTTGTAAAATGGGGACAGAAAAACATTTCATTCTAGACTGTGAAGACTTTAAGAACAGTAGGGATAGGTATCCAAATGCCTTGGAAGATAAATCTTGGGATAATTTATTCAACGAGGGAACCGTGGAAAAATTAGGAGCGCTCATCATCAGGTTGAACATGCAAAGGATTGAGTTGCAGACAACATGTGAAGTGGTCTGTCTCATAGACTATTTTTAGCCTCACGGACTTAAAATATTTTCTTCTTCTTCATATTCAAACATTATGTCATTTTGTTTAGGCAAAGTTTACTTTTGATTGGATTTTTTTAAAATTAAATTAATAGATTCATGTTAAATTAGTTGAACTTGTCTGTAAGTTAGTCAATTTAAAAAAACGGAGTTGGTCAAGTTCCTTTAAAATTTCATATTTTAAGGTAGTCTAAAAAGAAACATTCGTAGTTCGTAACTTTTAGAGAAGAATAGAGTTTCTAAGTTATGAACCTTATTTTCTAAATGTGGATATACATTCGATCAAAGTTGTCCTTCGTAGATCCTCTCCGAACACAATCAGTTGTACCAAAGTAAAATACAAAAAATTATATTTTAATATAACATTCTAATGGACCCACAGACCCACATGTAGTAATAAAGTAAAATAATAAAAAATCATGTTTTATTACAATATTGTATAATATCAAAATTAATTTATTCGTTCTATCATTATCATTTCAATAGTCAATGAGAACACATCCAATTTATTATGGAAATTGATGAGTAATAATATTCATTTTTTTATGTGAGAGTTATCAAGAAATAGGGTAGACCCCTTTCTCGTAAGGATTTTAGGGAAACCACTCACACTCAATACTAATTGCATGCATATTAAGTTTTACCATCACTCATCCCAAAAGTTGGGTGTCATCACTATCCTTGCCACAAGGCTTTAGGGATCTCTCATAAAGATCATTTAGATCAAAAACTTAATTATCACATCATTGAAGTTTTTATGAAGAATGAGTATGATGGAGCTTTAATTAGGATGACTGAGATTTGTTTCCCCTTCATCCAAGGTGTTAAGGTGTTACACATAAGATAGCTAAGATTTTCAAGAAGAAAGACATCATCATCATTAAGGAGATGGTGTACTGATAAAGTCGCCATTTTCTTTGGATAGTATGAGATATTGTGTTGGTGTGGAAAATCTTACATTAGAGAAATAGATCCTTTAACAATGATCAAAGAAAATAGTCTTTGATAGGGAAGAAAGTTACTCTAAAGAAAGTTCATAAAACTTTTCTTTACCATTAATTTTGTTTTCATTATTTTAATTGAAGTTTAATTTTTTAACCTTTATAATTATGAGCATATTCATAATTTTAATAAGGAATTAGGTTGGGAAGTGAATATTCATAAGCTACCCTTATTATTAATTTTATTATTAATTTTGTTTTCATTTATGGTCCTCTCCCTTATCGTCTTAAACTTCATGGTTTTCTTCTAACGGTTCATGGTTGTTTTTTCTAAAATAATTATATTTTTGTATCTTTATTATTATTATTTTCTTTTGTTTTCCTTTTTTTTTCTCAATTTCTTTTATATATGTTATTATATATAAATCAAGTTCAAAATTGAATTTTTTTTACTTGATCATGCTCCAATCATTTAGTTGTTATTTATTTATTCTTCTATCCTATAATTATTTTATTTTTATTTTTGTTAGTTATTTTAATTTATAAATATATATATATATATATATATATATATATATATATATTATTTTAATTATGTCTTTCTTATTTTGTTTTTTAATATCCCTTAGCGTGCGTGTATTTTAAGTGTTTCATTTTGACTATTTGTAAAGTAAGAAAACAAAGCATTTTTTTCTTATTAATTTAAATGTTTTTTTTCTTTAATTCCTTTTTAATTTTTAATTTTTTTCTTTTATTCTTTGATGTGAATGCAATTATAAATGTATTTACTTATTTTTAATTTTTTAGATAATTTATTTATTTCAAACCAAAAATATGTACAAATTTATGGGTTTTAAATATCAAATAGAAATAACAATATAATTAAGTATTTTTACTAATATTATTATTTTCATATTAAATTGAGTCTAACACATGAAACATGTATTAAAATTTAATGTAAATTTCTTTAATAATTAATGTTTATGAATTTTTATAAATATTTCAATCTAATATATATTTAAAAAATAATAAATATATATATTATTTTAAAATAACATGTATTAAATCTATATAATTTATGTTTATATAAAAATAATATTTCTAAATAACCAATTATATATCAAAAATTATTATTAAATATAATACTAATAAATAAACAACTGCATATCCCGAAAATGATTTCAACATTCATTCTTATGTTGGTTAAGCAAAATTATTGTTATAGAATTTGTAAGGATAAGTTTATATTTCATATATATATATATTACAATGAAATTTTTTAAATTAAAAAATTATATATTTTAAATCTAAAATAATAAAATTAAATAATATAAACTATTTTATAATTTAAATTTAAATTTATATTAAATCAATTTGATGATAACTTTATTATATTTTAAAAATAAATATTTAAATCATAATATTTTATTAGATAATTTAAAATATATCAATGTTTTAGCAACATATTTTATTAATTATAAATGACATTTATTGAATTTTATAATTTTCCAAAAGAAATTTTGAAGTTTTCTTTAAAATTTATTGAAAATGGAGTTGTTTATTACATTTTGATGTACAATAATTCCTTGATTTAATAAATTGATTATTGGAATTAATGTATGTTAAGATTGACAAATATTTATGAAATTAAAAGTAACATAATGTAATACCCTTAATTGTCAATCCTTGTATGCAATTATGTAAACAAAAGAATAAAAAATACTAAAAAGAAAATGAATTAAAATAAAATCCAAATAAAATAAAATAAATAGATAGAATAAGATTAGAACAAAAATAACATGAATAGACTCGTATAGAATTGTAACTCCTACATATGTGACATCACCTAAGCAGTTGACTAATAATAGTAAATACCTCTTCTAAAAAAGAGGGTGGGTAGGGAAGAATGCGAAGGGGTTATTTCTATTGGTGGAAGAAAGAAGAGCAATACACATCAAAGAACATAATTATAAAGAAAAGAGAAATTTGGAATGAAGAGAAAAATGGACAGTTGATGGGGAGAGTTGATGGGGAGAGAGATAGCCAGTGGTATCCTCTTAGAGATGAAAAGAACCAAGTCGAGTTGTGGTTGAAAATATCTATGGTCATAGAGTGTGAGAATTGATGTGTTGTGTACTAGATGGTAGGAGGACTACTTGGGTGCTTGTAACAACAGTATTTCCTATATAAGCTAGAGTACTGGGTGCTGGCATGCAACAATATTGTCTATATAGGATGGAGTACTGACTATTGGTTGGTAAGAGTATAGCCTAGATTGAACCATGGACACTATCAAGGTGATTTGGCTAAGTTGTGACCCTAAGCTAGAATGTAGATCTGCTAATCTAAAAAGGAATCTGAATTGTAAGAATCCTAAAAAATAGCCCTAAAGAGACCATGACTCATCTTGGGGGTGACTGTAGGGAAACTAAGATTTGAATTTTCCTATAGAGATCTATAGTTGGGTGGATCGGGGAAAGCCCCTGAACAATTGCACATTGATGAGTAGCATTTGGAACATATGAATTCTTTGCCTTACGTCTTTGTAATTATGAATTATGGGTCTATAGGTTTATGTTGATGCTCTGGTTTTTATGTGTGTATCTATGTTTAGATCTGATAGACTATATAGAAGATCAGTATGAAATATATGTCTATATTACTTAATGTTATGTGGTATTTATTCATCTAAAATATCACATGGTTGTATGACAGATATGGAAAATGCAATATGATCCTATGCATATCTATGAATTGAAAACAGTAACCAAACATAGTACTAATCTATGATATATAAGCTAGTAAACAGAAAACAAGTATTATTGATTGATCTCACTTATGATTTGATTATTATTATGAATATGGAATGTTGAAGTAATCTATTATGTTATGTGATTACCCTAAGTGCTGCATTGGGCAACATAGTCTAGTACAAATGTATTAGATTGGGCAGCATACTCTAGTACAACTAGTTGTTTGTTTAATATCCTAACAGTTGCATTGGGTAGTAGATCTAGCCAAAATATTATTAAAGGTTGTAAGTACCTAGATGTTTCATTGGTCCATAGAATCTATTGAAAATCAGAATAAAAAACATAAATGAAATATAATACAGATGATATGCATATATAAATGTATGATCATATCTATTGAAACAAGAACCTATTGATTATTCAAGTAAACAGTTATTTAGTACATCTATGATAAAGATAGTTGAATAGTAAAGATATTATGAACTGTAACATCTACTTTGACTGCATGCATGCTATCTAGCCCATGTTGCATGCCTATTGTTCCCAACCCATTCTATCACCTCATGGTGGCTAAACCATTGTACCTCCTCAACTCACGTTAAACTGGATGATATAGGCCTAATTTTTTTCTCCCCAGGAACTCAAGAATCACAAGAGGATTGAGACCCAATAGAGAACCCTAGCAGGAGTTATAAAAGGAAATAAAATCCTAACATGTAATATCTACCCGAATGCAAGTAGAATGAGATGCAACTAACTAAGATCAATCTCATGATATAACATTAATAAACAAACTTTGGTTCTAAATCTAAGATTTCCCCACTAAACACAATTTGTCATAAATAATAAGTTATAGTGTCATAAATAGTCCATTGAGAGTCTATGTATATATTTGTTACATAATAGCTATAAATAATAATGAAATCCTCTATAAGGTAATTGTTCGACTGAAAGAACTGAAGGGATTTAATAGCCCAGTCCTCTACTTATAGAAATATACAAGCAGTGACCTAAAGGAGCCCAACATTTGTAAATAACTCCCTATAGAGCATCCATGACCTACATGCATATATACGATCATTTGGAGGACAAAATCACATAAACATAATATATAAACTACTAAGGGTTGATAAAATACATCGTTTTCTTGGGATGTGAGGGCCTACCCCTTCGAGATTACCTACACACAACATGCAGATCTGAGTCCTTCTCTATAAAATTATAAGATCTAAAATATTAAATCTAATGCAAGTATATCTTATTCGGTTCTAAAGGAGTTGCATTTCTATGCTATCTCTCCTAATATTGATGAACACACAAACACATAATCCTGTGTAATGGTATCTATATACAATGGCCCAATGGCCATGTGCATTAACATATCTCTCCTAATATTGATGAACACACAAATACATAATCCTGTGTAATGGTATCTATATACAATGGCCCAATGGCCATGTGCATTAACATATTGAATGATAGATAGATGAAATTGAACCCATAGTGTGTAGAGTGAATTGATCCCAATCAAATTGAATATATAAATATAAATGCATACACTAGTTAACTATAGAGACCTACTTAGAGGTTCGGGATTGGCTTGAATGTAAATCTAACTCAGAGATGAAAAACAATAATCAACAACTAAAGTTTGGAGTCCTAGTGTATTTAAGCATACCCATGGCTAAACTATATTGTTAAAATATGGAGACATAAAGTAATGGAACACAAGTGGGCATATTGATTTCCTTCTGATTATTAACCATAAGCTTACATAGGATTACATCACACCAATACTACTGTCCAATACTATGGAGTAGAGAATACTATGAGACAACCAAGTGTCTTAGTCAAACTATAACCAACTAACAACTCAACTAATTAATGCACTTATGACCATTGAGATTACAATTCTTAACACACCCCCGTAATCTCAAATGGGATCAACACTATCAATTCTTAAGTGCTTCCTATGAAACTCAAATGCATATGTCCCCAAAGGTTTGGTAAACATATCATCCAATTTCTCCTTATAGCCACAAAATAGCAAAGTGATCTCTCCACTATTAACTAACTCACGAATAAAGTGGTAGCGAGTTTTAATGTGTACTCTTTCTATGAAACACATTATGTTTGGACAATTGTGTGGCATAACTGTTGTCACAATAAATAGGTGTTGGTTCTTTTTATGTGTGTCCCATATCCTTCAAAATTCTTCTTATCCAAACTGTGTGGCATGTCGTTGTAGTTGCTGCTGCATATTATGCTTCTGCACAAGACATACTAAGAATGGGTTGTTTATGAGAGGCCCATGAAATCAAAATGGTACCAAAATGGAAAGCATAACCAGATGTGAATTTTCTATCATCAATACTACCTTCAAAATCAATGTCAGTGTACCCTGTAAGATTGCTATATGGTGAATGAGAGTACAAAAATCCATAACCAATTGTGCCTGCAACATATCTTTGAATTATTTTACCAACTTTCTAGTGATATTCTTTGGGAGACTCCATAAATATAGCGATCGGGCTGACAACATACATCAAATCAAGTCTAGTTGCAGTCAAATGCACTAAATTGCCTACCAATATTTTGTAAATTGTAGAGTTCACTGTTGGTCCTTCATCCTTTTAGATTAACTCGGTTCTTGTAGCAATGGGGGTTTCTACTGGTTTGCATTTATCCATTTTGAAACTCTGCAGAATGTCTGTATCATACTTATGCTGATAGATGAAGATTCCATTTTCACTTTGGTTAACTTCCAGACCAAGGAAATACTTCATAAGACCAAGATCAGTCATTTCAAACTCTTTTTTCATGGCTATCTTAAATTCTTCTGGCATCTGATTTCCAGTATAAATCATATCATCAACATAAATAAATACAATCAGAATGTTACCTTGTTGATCTGTTTTGACATACAGAGTGGGTTCATTGTTGCTCCTATTGAACCCTTGTCGATGAGGTAAGAATCAATTCTATTGTACCAAGCTCATGGAGCTTCTTTTAGACCACACAAGGCCTTTTTCAGCTTACATACCTTTTGTTCTTGACCTTTGGAAGCATAACCAAGTGGCTATTTTACATAGAATTCTTCTTCAAGTATGCCATTGAGAAAGGGATATTTCACATCCATTTGATAAACAAGCCATTGGTTTTGAGTTTCTATTGCAAGTACAGCTCTGATCGTGTCCATCCTTGCTATTGGAGCAAAGGTTTCATCATAATCTACACCATATTGTTGAGCAAATCCTTTTGCAATCAAACTTGATTTGTGCTTCTTTATCTCTGCCTTTTCATTTAGTTTGGTCTTATAAACCCATTTTACTCTAATACTATTTTTGTCTGATGGGAGATCAACAAGATCCCAAGTCTGATTCCTTTCTATAGAATCAATTTCTCCATTCATTTCTTGTACCCATTGTGCATATTTTACTGCTTCATCAAATGATGTTGGTTGACAGGAATATAGAACACTATAGTTGCTCATCAAGAACAAGAGTGTACTCATATAACTCCTTTAAGCTTATGGTTCTCTGGTTCTGTGTTGGATTGTCTGCTAGTGTTGCTTGTTGTTGTTGTTGTTGCTGTTGCACCTCTAGTCTGGGCATTCTGAGTGGTAGATCTGGTGGATATGATATTTCATTATGTTGAATATATGTTGTATCACTCCAGCATTTGTCTTCAAGGAAATTAACATATTTTCTCACCACAACTTTTTTGGTGACATGATTATACATCTTATAGGCCTTCTGATGTTCACTATAACCAATGAAGATACATTTTTCACTCTCCTTGTTCATATTTTTCTTTAATTCATCAGGTATGTGTGCAAATTCCACGCATCCAAATACTCTGAGATGTGAAACAATAATCTTAGTGCCACTCCATGGTTCTTCATGAATCTTATCTTTAACACTTACTGTGGGATATCCATTCAATAAGTAAACTGAACATCAACAAATTCAACCCAATAATCATCTGACAACTTCTTATATGACAACATACTTTGGGCCATGTTCATGACGGTCCGGTTCTTTCGTTCAACAACTTTATTATGTTGTGGAGTATATTTGGTATTGAACTGGTGTTGGATGCCACTCTGTTTACATAAATATGAAAAATCATGTGAGTGATGCCACTCACCTCCACAATATGACTTGAGTACTCTGATGGATTTTCCTGACTACTTTTCTGTCAATGCTTTGAACTCTTTAAATTTGGAGAAGGTATCTGATTTGTGTCTGAGAAAGTAGATCAAGACTTTCCCGATATAATCATCAATAAAGGTTAGAAAATAAAGACTACCTCCTATGGACTGATTTTGCATGGGTCCACATAGGTTAGTGTGAACTAACTCAAGGTGTTCTTTGGCTCGATATGTGGAAGTGGGGAAATTCTCCCTTTGATGTTTCCCTAAGATACATTATTCACAAGAACTGGACTGTTCATTCATAACTGGTAACCGCTTGACCATGTACTGTTTTTGCAGATGACTAAGACTCAGAAAGGGTAGATGACCATACCTACAGTGACACAACTAGGTTTCATCTAGACTAGAAACCGTATGTGCATATGACTGTGACAGGATAGCACTTCTTAGACTAAGTGGGAATATTCTATTCTTTGTCATTTCTACTTTGGCTAAGAGTATTCTACTGGGTGATTTATCATAGATAGCACAATATGAATCAATAAACCTGGCATCATACTTATTCTGAACCAGTTGACCCACACTGACCAGATTGACTTTCATATTAGTAACATACAATACATCATGTATAGAATTCTTTTCATTCTGTTTAGTAAGAACATGTACAATGATCACCAAGCTTGATTTTTGTATTGACAAATTAATCTAGAGCAGAAAATAATGATTTGTTACCTGTCATATGATTGCTGCAGCCACTGTATAGCAACCATACATCTGAATGATATTCTTCTTCAGTCGCTTAGCATGAGAGAAACATGACTTCTGATTAGCTTTCTTCAACATTGGAGACATGGGCTCTACCACTATTATGGTCTGATTGCTTCTTTATGCAGGCTTGTTCAGTGTGGCAATACTTCTTGCAGTAGTTGCACTGAATGTTGGACCTATTTGTCCATCTCTTGCCTCTTCCTCTATGGTTCTAAGAGTTGTGAAAGTGCTCACCTTGATATGGGTGTTCATGAGTAGTTCTATCCTTTGTAGAATGAGAACTTATCCCTCTTCTTCCTCGACCTATGCTGAAGAAAGCCTGAGTGCTAAATGCATTTGATATCTCTAGACTCTTCTTCTTGACTGAGTCAAGCTTCGTGGGAAAGAATGGACCCTATTAACTCTTCTAGGGTAAAATTGGACAGATCTTTAGATTCGTCTATAGCAGTAACAACCATAGCAAAATTCTTATTGAGAAATCTAAGAATATTTTGGACAACAACCTTTTTTTCCAAGGCCTCGCCATAGGTTTGGAATTGATTCACACTACTCGAAACCCTAGTCATGAACTGATCTACAGTTTCAGTTTCCTTCTTTTTAAGACTTTCAAACTGAAGTCAAAGCGTTTGGAGTCTTACTGTTTTGATGCGGCCCCAAAGCTGTGAAGATGATCCTCCATGCTGACATGTTCCCGTCTCGATCTGCAACCTCCTGAATATGTGAGATCGGATTGTGCTTTCCACTATGTGAAAAGGATTACCCCAAATACATGTATGGATGAGGCCATGAGCTTTGATACCATGTTAAAATATTCAAAGACATAAAAGAATGGAACACAAGTGGGCATATTGATTGCCTTCTAATTATTAACCATAAGCTTATATAGGATTACATCACATCAATACTACTGTCAAATACTATCGAACAAAGAATACTATGGGACAACTGAGTGTCTAGTCAAACTATAACCAACTAACAACTCAACTAATTAATGCACTTATGACCATTAAAATTACAATTCTTAATATATATACCAAAAACGTAATCAAAGTTTGAGATAATATACATAACCCTCACATACCCAATATATTGTGATCGTTGTTGGTTGAGACACCTCTATGTGTTTAACGACAAATATCAATCCACGAATAAGCTAAAAATGTAGGCAACACAATTTAACAGTGTACGTAAAATAGTACACAAGAGATAGTGTCCCTGTTTTGTACATGGAAGACAATGGCTACTGTAGGTACATGTGGTCTCTATCCAAGCAAGCGATTCCACATTGAAATCATGCAACAAAATCAACGCCAAATGCGTGAGTGATTAACCAATACAAGGATCAACGCAGTGTATTCTTTAATTTGTTGTGCAAATTTGAAAGACTAAGCATAAGTTTATCGAACTTAGTGTGGATTCGTGAACCTCCATCTAGGTCGCAGAGGGTGAGACTCCACCGTGATAGCATGGGATCAACGAACAGAGGGGATGCATTGTTAACTAGGAATCTATGAGAACTCTCGAGGGATAGCTCCCTCTCTCTTATGCTTAGATTGGAAAGGACTTAGGCAGAGAGGATTGAACCTCTCTCCCATACGATGCCTCATCACCATAGTTGCTCTCCATTAGAGCTCACGCGTAGGGTTTAGACCCACCTTAAAGCAATTGAATGAAGAGATACTCGTTTCCCTCATCATGGAGGAAATTGTGGGGATGGAAGCCACAAAGCGAGTCCCAAAGGATGGTTTTTGTGGCTTTCCAATCCGGTTTAATAGGCATTGATGTTTCCTCTTCGTGGGCAAGTTTAATGTGTTATACATGCTTGAGCATTGATGTTTCCATAATCGAACCCTAGCAGGTCGACCCACCCATAATGGGATATGAGACTCGGTATTAGCCACTTATGCCTTGGTTGGCTTAGATGTGGATTTGGATATGCACGTCATAGGGTTAGGGTGGTGGTTATGAGGCTTAATCATGATTAGTAATGCTTAATAATGGTAATTATCTCACTAATGTTTTATGGTATAAATATATACATATATACTTCTATATATACATATATATTGATTTAAATATTTAAGTTTATAGGTTTTTAGATATTATCATATATTTTGAGTTTCTTTGAGAGAATAAACAAGATTAACCTAAGTGTAACAAGTGTATAGTCCAGATTCATTTTATGATTCTTAAATGTATCTTGATTAAGATTTAAATAAACTTCAGTTAATATTTATATTAATTAGTTTAATATTCATATTATATCATAAATAAATAACTATAACAATTTCTTATTTACTTTAATGATTTAGTAATTAACTAAATATAAATAGATATAAATAATTATGTTTTAATTAATATATAAATATGGACGAAATGATGGTAAAGTAAGTCCTCAGAACTTACTCATAAAATGTGTATCTATTACGTAATAACAACAAAACTCAAAGTACGATGAGTACATTACATATAAATATTGTATTATAGCATAAGGTTTGTGTAGTATTATAGTTGGAGTAATAATATATAACTAAATATTTTATTATAACATAGCGATTGTGTAACATTCTAGTTTTTTTTTTCAGCGAAAAAAAAAGTACTATTGATATTCAAAATGAATCAAATAGTACAATGAAAACTCATGATTCAAACAGTTGAATCAAGTACTAATCAACATGTAAGTTCTGAACTGCAATAAGTTTCAGGTATCACTCAATACTATCAAGGCCAACATTATAGCTCGGAAGATGCTTACACCACTACACATACAAAAAACCAAACTATACTGTCCACTGATACAAAAATACCAGAATCTAGACCCAACAACATGTCAGTCAAGAAAGTATGTAGTCCCACTGTGTAGGATGCAGTGGTCGCACCATTCCTCCCAGATCAACTGACCTTCCATACCAAATAGTGCTTGTTTGGAGAGCTTGTCAGCCAGAGAATTATGTTCTCTATAAATATGTTCGAACTTGATAATCTGTTGCTTTAAGATTTCAAAATGAGTTCTATTAGCCCAATGCCTCAGATTCATAACATTGAGCTTGAAGTCGCCCGCCGCCCATTTGATGGTGACCCGGGAATGACCATAAACCTTGATATTGACCAAACCAAAGATATTAGCAACTTTAAGTACACACCAGAGAGCCATTAACTCAGCCTTCATATTTGATCCTGTGCCACAATTGAGTCTAACAGAAAAATAATGAGTGTCATTAAGGTATATGACACCCCCAACTGCACATAAACCATATTGTGATGCACCATCAAAGAAAAGTACAGGCTGATCCAATTTGAGATTAAAAAAACTAATTCTGTCAGGCTTCAACTTCAGGTTATCAACCTCACAAGTAGAAAGCATTTTTAATGCAATCATGCTGCATTGCAAAATATCAGGTGTAGAATTCCGGAAGATGGCACTGTTTCTGGTAAACCAAATAGCCCACGGGATACAAATAGCAATATAAAAATGCTGCTTGCAATGTCTGAACCAGTCTAATAAGCATTTATTAAAATCACCTACATCCCAGCACTAAGTGATTTTAAGATTTATAGAAACCACAACCCATATTTTTCGAGTAAAAGAGCAATGGACAAACAGATGTTGTTTTGTTTCAGCCGCATTTTTACAAAGAACACATAAACTAGGACCAATCCATCCCCGTTTGCAGAGGTTATCCCATGTCTTCAACTTGTCTTGCAAAACTAACCAAATGAAACATTTCAGTTTTAACTGAATATCCCAATTCCATAGCCTCTTATACCACCAATCCTGTGGGAAGATAAACTTTTCCTGTAAAATTCTAGAATATGCAGTTTGTGCCGAAACAATACCAGATGCAGGATTTCCACCCCAAACAAGTTTATCTGCATCATTGTTCAATTTGACAGCCGTTGAATTAAAATTCCTGATGTAATCATCCCAGATGCGAGCTAAAAAACCAGAAAGACCAATCTCGCGAGCAGACAACCACTTCGCATTGGTCTCATTCCCAAATCTGTGAAGTTGAATTTTATTCAAAGTGGATAGCCCTAAAATCTGTAGATACTGAGAGATGATAGGAGGGAGGATATAGTCATGTTCCAACCCTATGATAGGATCAATCCCAACACGTATCCAATTTCCAGAGCCCACTTGCCATAAAAGGTCATTTTTGATCCAGTGGAAAATTTTCATAAAACCCCTCCACATAGGAGAGAAATTCCAACTTACTAATTTTGGATTTCTAATCCAACAGAAAACATCCGTTTTTATATATTTGTTGTGAATGAGCCGAGACCAAAAGGTTTTTCCAAAAATTCCCCTCCAAGCACTTTTTAATCTGAGAGCAATATTGAAAGTCTCCAAATCTTTAATTCCCCATCCTCCATATCTATATGGTCTAGAGAGTGTATCAGCAACAACCATAGGAATCTTTCCACTACAGGCAGTCCTAGACCAAATAAAATTGAAGAAGTATTTTTTAATGATCTTGATGATATAAGATGGAACTTCAAGCAAGGAAAACCAATATACAGGTATGCTGGAGAGAACAGACTTCACTAATATAAGTTTACCACTAATGGACAAGAGCCTATAAGACCACTGAGCAATACGAGTCTCAACTTTTCTCAGCAGCCAAAACCAATCCTTGATTTGATAATTGTTCGGCTTAAGGTTAAAACCAAGATATTTGAAACCGTGTTCAATGGGACAACAATTATAAGGCAAGATCGATTGAATGCCTCTAAGCTGTTCATCATTTAGAGAATAATGATAAAAGTTTGATTTGGCAGAACTAACTATCATACCTGATGCACAACAGAAAGTCTGAATAATTTCCTTGTACATAGTCCACTCCTCCACAGAGTCTTCACCAGCCACTAGAACATCATCCGCGAACAATATGTGTGAGATCACACAATCCTTTGTTATCTTAATACCTTTAATATGGCCTCTCAATAAAGCATTATTAACTAATCTGCTGAAGCCATCCATAATCAATATAAATAGAAGAGGAGATAGGGGACAAGCCTGTCTAATCCCTCTGAAGCAGTTGAAAAACTCAAATGGACTACCATTTACAAGTACAGAGATATTCATAGAAGTAATGCAGGCCATAATCCACTTAATGATCAAAGAGGGCACCCCAATTTTGATGAGGATCATTCTGAGAAATGACCAGTTTACCCTGTCATAAGCTTTTTCCAAGTCCATTTTAAGCAATAGGGATTTTTTCTTGTAGATCTTAATACTGTGCATCAGCTCCTGGGAAATGCCTATCGCATCATGTATCTGCCTTCCCACTAAAAAACCAAATTGTTCAACTGAGATGTGATCAGATAGAACAGACTTCATTCTGTCAGCAATAATTTTTGAGATGAGCTTGTACAGTAAATTACAAAGCGCTATCGGACGAAATTCTCCAAAAGATAATGGCTTGTCTTTTTTAGGAATAAGGGTGACAAATGTGGAGTTAAGACCACCCGGGACATATCCATTGATTCTGGATAAATTCACTAATTCATGTAGCTCACGACCCATCAGATCAAAAAAATGCAGATAAAGCTCCACCAGCCACCCATCAGGGCCGGGGCTTTTATCTTTAGCAAAAATTTTCAAAGTCTGTTCAATTTCTTCCAGTGAGACCTTTGCTTGAAGACAATCAGTTTCCTGCTCATTAAAGAACCGTGGATATAGAGAAGCCACTTTAATCTGATCTGTCAAACTGCAATCTCCATGATCACGATAAATATTGCCAAAAAAAGAAACAGCTTCTAATTTAATGCTATCAAGTCCAGAAAGCTGATTTCCTTTGTCATCTATAATTTCCCATATATACTTCGAGTTTCGCCTAGCAGATGCGAAAGAGTGAAAAAATTTAGTGTTTTTATCCCCATGTGAAATCCAAATGGCACGACTCTTAAGTCACCATTCTTTTTCTTCCTGGATAAGTAGCTCTTCTTTTTTCTGTTCAAGTTGCTTCATAACCTCAAAAGAGTCGAAAGAGAGAGAATTATTTACATTAGCAGAGATAGAATCCTGCAGTTTCCTTTCTAACAAAGAAAGTTCACGTTTGTCTACCTTCTTTTTATCCCTGATCCATTTGGAAACAATTTCTTTTAAACCCTTCAATTTAAGACAGAAATTATGCAACAGGTTTGTATCAAAAGCCCCACAGCTTAGCCAATAAGATCTAACCATACTACAAAAGGAGTCATCACTTAGCCAATAAGCATTGAACTTGAAAGGCGAAGATTGAGTATGATCAAATGCATCTAATTGGAGGACAATGGGCCAGTGGTCTGAGAATTTGCAGTCATAAACCCAAGACCGATGTTTCTGAAAGAAACCCATCAATTCCGATTTAACAAGGAATCTATCCATATGCTTGTGTACTCCATCGCGTCCAAATCTACCATTTGTCCAGGTGGGGGCCAATTTATGTGGTTGCACATCCACAAAATCTGTATCCAATAGTAACTGAGAGAAGAAATCTGCCAAATCATCCATCCTGGTAGAGGATCCCCAAATTTCTGAAGCATGACAAGTGAAATTTAAATCACCTGCAATAATCAAATCATTTAAATTCATAAGACCAGAACCCTGTAATGATATCCAAAATCGCTGCCTCTCCCTATAGGGAGCATAGCAATTGAGTATGGAAAGAGAGTGTTGGATCCCACAGAAAAGCCCCTTTAATAGCATACCCCAAGGCGTAGAGAACACCTTAAAATCAAAAATATTTGGATCCCAGGAAACTGCAAGACCCCTCGATAAACCACAAGAACTAACTGCAGAAACCTCCCAAAAAGGAAGAAGTTTACAAAGTTTATGGATATCAAATTTATCATCACACATGGTCTCCTGAAGCATAATGATAGCAGGGCCAGTATCATTGAACAGATTGGATAAGGCTTGTGCTCGAGTCACCTTACCCAATCTACGAACATTTAGTGATAGCATAGACATCAAGGAACTATCACATTGGGGGAAGATGCTCTAAGCCCCAGGGAAACCACCATCTCATTCTTATCCACCTCCTCTAATCTCCGCGATAAAGGAGTGTATGAATATGTGCTGTGATGGTCAATTTTTTTCTTTTTACCCCGTCTAATGGTGACATTTTGGAAATTCAGGGTTTGAATAGGTTTAGCCAAAGACCCACTACCCGGATTTCTGGTGTAGGAGGGTAAAGGGGAAAATTCCTCCCCATTCTCCGATATAAGATATCCACTTTCA
This sequence comes from Larix kaempferi, assembly GCA_027924585.1. Lineage (NCBI taxonomy): Eukaryota > Viridiplantae > Streptophyta > Pinopsida > Pinales > Pinaceae > Larix > Larix kaempferi. The sequence continues at coordinate 7,399,355 of BSBM01000632.1, forward strand.
GCTAACATACCATTATCCACCGAATTGGGTGTATCGTTAGTACAAACCAAATTCTTGTTTCCATCCAAAGTCTGCTCAGTATTACAACCCCGAGTCTTAGGTGACTCTGACAAACAAACCACAGATGAAGATGGACCCGACCCTAAATTATCTGAAGGTTGAGAATGTATCCCTGAATGACTAGGGTAAGGAGGCCGACCAAAATTAGGTATTGACAAGTCATCCTCTTCAGGGCGAGATGACAAATGCCCTAAATCAAAAGTGTCTGACTCCAGTTCACCAAATAGTTTACGGCCCACTTTGAATAGGAAGAATTTTTCACTGGGCTAGTAACAGGAAGACCCATCACAAGATCATGACGCAATTGAATTTCACCCTTAGAGATACGACTAGATAACAATTTTTCAGAGGATTCAATAAATGCAAGCTCAGCATTAGATAATTCAGGATAATTTAAAGGGGTTTCATTTAGTAACTTACCCGAATGCTCAAAAGAAGATTTAAGAATTCCATCCCTGGGAGTGGAGTGCTCCGAAGCAGAAGAAGCCAAAGGAAGCTTTCAGCTGGAAGGACATGAAGCCCTAACATGTCCAATCTTTCGGCATGAGAAGCATCGAAACGGCATCTCGTTCCAAAGAAATCAAGGGTTTGATTCCAAACCCTAGCTCCCCAAGCAATCACAACTTCGGCAGGTAAACCACCCCTCAAATCAATTTCCACCATTACTTTTGCGTACCGGCGGTCCATACCATAGAAGTTTTGCTTATCAAAACGCACAAACCTCCCAACAGAATCTGCAATCCCCTTAATGACATCTTCTGTCCAGAGTTGAATAGGGAGACCCAGAATGATCACCCATAAATGTTGTAGGGTTTGAAATTCTTTGAGAGGATCAAAATTCAAATGCCAGCGTTTGATAAACAGAGAACCCTGCTTGAACTCCCAGAAAGTGGACAAGATCTTATCGAGATGAACTGCCTCCGAGAAGGTGAATAAAATCCAGCGATTCGACAACAGATTGATATGAGGAGCCATGCCGGTAAGCGGAACCCAAAATCTATTTACCCACTCTGAGATTTCTAATTTGGAACCCGAAGTAAACTCAAGTCTACCCACCAAAGCCCTCTCCGCAAGGATGCGAATTCTGTCAAGATTGTAGTCTACATCAATGTCGAACCTGGCAATGTCTTTCCTTGCCTTGATGGTTTTCAATAATCTTTTGTTTTTTGCCTTCAACCCACTAAGATTTCCATTCTGTGAACCTCCACCAGCAGCGCAGCCAGAGCTAACGCCCAACACAGAATTGGAAGCTGGGATATTAGGGTCAGGAAAATGACAAGAGTCCACCATCGTGGACACCAACCCCAAGTAATAGAAGAATACCACAGCTGTCGGTTGCCGTCAGAGGGAAAACGACAGCTGCCAGAGCAAATGGAAATAGTAGCTGCCCCAAAGATAGCACGTAGGACCCCCAAACTGGCCAAAAAGTGGTCACTAACTAAAACTGGATGAAGCCCAAGATCCACAAAGGACCGTCACCAAATATAGAAACTAGATTCAATGCAGGAAAAAATCGAAAAATCCAGCAGAAATGAAGAGAGGTAACCTCCGACTAGAATGTTAATTCCCATTTTTTTTAACCTTGGCTGGTACTAGGCTAATTCGATGAATCAGCTTGACTCCAAGTTGTCGTAGGCCACACAATCTTCAGATCAACCATCAAAATCGGGAATTCCTGCAGAATCGCTAAAAACCCTAGAAAACCCCATCGCTCTCCCTAAAGGTGTTGATTCAAATGAGTTTTGATAATGATAACATATAAAGTTATTTAGAATTGTAGTGTTTAAAAACAAAATCAAAGTTCGATGAGTACATGACATAAAAGTAACACATAATACATTATAGGGTAGTGTAGTATTCTAGGTATAAAAATAATATATAAATAAATATTTTATTATAACATAAGGATTGTGTAATATTTTACTTATAATGATAATATATATAAGGTTATTTAGATTTGTAATATTTACTATAGTTGTGGTACTTTTATCTTGTGTAAATAGATCTTTGATTTGATTTAATAGATTAATTGTTAATATTGATCTAAATTAAGATTTAATCAATCAAGTATAAATGAAATTTTATTAGTAAAGAAAGATAGATATCTGTGATATGGAATTGACATGTATTACAAACATAGGGATTGTCTAATATTATAGTTATAATGATAATATGCAAGGTTATTTGGAGTTGTAATGTTTAATATATTTGTAGTGTTTTTCTTATTGTAAATTCAATATTAATTGTTTATATAAAAAAAAATTATATTGTTTAAAACTGTTTGACTTAAAACATTTTACTATTATACATTTTCATATTGTTTGAAAAATGATTGAACTAAAATATTTTATTTGTTCAAAATTAAAATTTAAAATTAAGAAAGGACAAATTATTTTAAAATGTAAATACTTAAAATGCTTATTCAATAAAATCATTAACAACTAATTATAAAATAACAACTAATTATAAAATAACACCTAAGTATAAATAAGTTGTTTGAAGAATTGTTTTTTTTGTTTTAAAACAAATAAATATATATCTTAACCAAATAGTGTTAGGACGGAAAATAATAATATTTGTATACAAAAGATAAATATTTAATATATACCTAATAACAAAAAATAACATAAAAATACTATAAACATAATATTTATATATTCAAAATATAAATATTTTAATAATATTCAAAATTTTACTTTTGCATATGATTTATTTATATATTACGAGTATAAATATTTTCATATTTAAAATTTTAAGTCGGATTATAACCATAATAAAACCGTTTTAAATTATTTAAAAATATTGTACATCTCATCATCTAAATGTATTAAGAGTTTAAATAAATTTAGGTTAATTACATAAAAATATAATACATATAAAAGAACTAATTAATATTTTATTATTATTATCTTTTAATAAAATAAAAACAGATAAATAATCATGACCATGCAAGTATAAATATCTTAATAATAACAGGTATAATAATAATAAAACAAATACTATTATTATCATGCAATAAAAAAAATCATAACAATCCAAGTATAAATATCTTAATAATAATAAAAATTGTGTTTGTCGATAGATCTATATTTCCATAACCATGGCTAATTTTGTTTTTGCATAGATCTATATTTCCATAAGAATGGATTTGCTAGTGATAGATTGTGAATTCAAATGGATCCAATTTGGTTATATGATGGAGAAGTATGGAAATACTTTGATATATTAATAATGCTCAATTAACATAAATCCATCTTATCATTTAAAATGGATTTATGATTGTTGTAATTTCATTTAATTTTAAATTTTATAAAAATGATTTATTATTATTATTTACATTTTAAAGATGTTTTTATATAAATATTATACTGAAAATGTTTTTATTTATATGTTTATATATTAATGTTATGATAATATAGAATAAGAGTTTGTATATAATATTAATAATATTTTTTGCTATGCAGCCAGAAATAAACGGCTGGCCTAATCCGGATGGATGAAATGAAATCTATCTATCCTTAACATATACCCTTAAGTTTAACTTCAATAGAAAATAATATGAATAAGAAAATTAATAAAAATATTATTCTCAAAAAATAAAAATAAAATGTTTATGAAAAAGTATGATTTGATGTAAAGGATATATATATAAAGTATGATTTGATAGAAATAATATATATATATATATATTATATATATTATTTTTTTTTATGCTAAATCTCAATAGACTTCCCCACTATCTATTCCCACTAACAAACAACAGTATCTTTGACAAATATATATATATATATATATATATATATATATATATATATATAATTTATTAGGTTAAACAACTAGCTATTAAATATTGGATAAACTTTTGCCTCCATCACCAGTAAAAAACAATTGATCATACGCAGTCTGGAAAACAGAACGTTAAGTAGACTTTAAACAACATCAAAGAGAGATGCGCAGATGATGACGGTAAGTGTGGTTGGGCGGCGTTTCTCATTTTCTCGATTCTAGCATTAACCTAGCTTGCTATAATATATTAGACCCTGAAGCAGAGATACTAACGCAAGAATCCAAGTGAATAGAGTAATGCCATTAAAGTGTGGATCACGAGGACAGCCAGGGTGAGAAAATAGTCAAGACGATGAAGTCAACTAAGAAGTGGCAACCAATAAGATTTTAATGGTGCATTGATGGAGGAGAGAGACATAGGGACCTATTGATCTGAATTTTTAATGGTGCATTGATGGAGGAGAGAGACATAGGGACCTATTGATCTGAATGTCTAAGATTTTAATTGTGGATTGATGGAGAGAGGGACATAGTGAATTGTTGATAAGAATCTTCAGAGAGGATGGGTTTATAATTAGGTCCGACCAATTTTAATGATGAATGGAAGAACTATATATTTTACATTTATTTTAGACGATGTTTTTGTCAGATTTAATTGGAAGAAACATTTATATTACTTATTTTAAGATTCTTGAAAGATGTTGTCACCAAATTTATACTAAGACAAGAATCATCTTTACACTTCCCCTGTTATTCCCTAAGACACACGGAATTATACACTTCCCCTGGATCAGTTTTGATTTATTCCTTTAGACACACGGAATTATTGATCAGAATTTGGGATATACACGTAATCCAGATAAAACAGTACGATGAGAAGAAATGTGGATCGTCGTACTCGGCATTAGACAAGCCGGCGAGCAACATATACCAATCCTACGGCTCACCAGACTGAACGGATGGGCGGCATGGGGGATCGGCATGGTGATTGGCTGTATATCATGTCGATCGCTTGCATGATTTGCATGCGCTGGAGGCCACAAGCACAGGGTCTCTGCAACAGGTTTTCCAGATTCCATCTTAGCCCTTCCAATATCTTGACTATATAATACTTATAGAAATCGTTTTCTGAGCGCTGTGGTAGATGCTGCAGACGAACCAAAACCAACTTCAACTAAAAATTTGGAATATCTCGTCAGTCGTGGGGACGAGACCATCGATCTTTCACGTGTTTGAAATTTTAAAACTTTTAGGTGTCGATGCACTTCTATCGTGCTGTCAAGTTTAAAAGCAAAGCATCGCTTTTGTAGACATTGAAATTCATGGAGAGGTGCCTCCACCAATAGTCCCTGAACACTTTTGTGTGTGTCAGCAATCTGTCAGTAGTCATAAGAAAACTATGTAAATTATAGGGTTAAGATGACATGGAATCGATGTGAAATTCTATTCAGTGGTGTGAAATTTTCATATTTATAATGATTTCATTTTAAAGTTATAAAGTTAAAAAATATGATACTTTAAGTTAAAAAAAATTGATATTTTTGCTATCTATATTTGATTAGTAATATTAATATAAATAAAAAATATGATATTTTGTTATCTATATTTAATTAGTAATATTAATATGGAGAAACTTTTCTTATTTTTACTTACAAAATTAAAAACAAAACTATATATAATTAAAAACTGTATATAAGAGTAATTCATAAATGAATCAAAGTATAAAAAAGCAGGTTAGAGTAACTTGGTATCGCGCATTTAAATAAAAATATTGAAACAAATGGGTAATGACATTTAAAGAGAATTCTTAGAGATACAAAATTTGTCATTTATAATTCCTCATTTTAAGTAATTATTTTAAATATCAAATTTATAAAAAAAAACAAAAAAAACAAAAAAAAACTAAAATTAATATGTAATTACCAGTTTATTATTTGTGAACAGCATACATATGTTATTAAAAACAACCCACTAATATTAAAGAATAATAAAATATCCAATGAGAAAACAAATAGTAACATTAACAATTCTATAACTAATAATGAAATCAAACATATAAAACCCACCAACATCTACCTACACTATTTATAGTCGAATTATTATGTCAAATTAATGACATCAATTGAATAATGAAATCAAACACATAAAACCCACCAACATCTACCTACACTAGTTATAGTTGAATTATTCTGTCAAATCAATGGCATCAATGGAAACTATTTTAAGAGATAAGATCCATGGAATCTAACATTTTGAAATAATGTGAATAACTTTATGCACATATTATATCAATGCCATGGATTTGAAATACCAATGTCATGGGAAAAGGATGGGGATATTCTTCTGGAATACCTAGAAGTGTATCTATAATGTTTTGATGATGTAATATAAGAAACTTACTTTAAAAACTCATTATTTTTAAATTTGCAAACTAAAAACTAAATTGGTTGTTTTGATTAAAAGGATGGTATGAGATGAAGAAATTTAATCATTACACCTCAAAACCTAAAGGTCATTGTGTTCTATGTCATCTTGTGAGCTCTCCATTTTAGAATAGACACAATTCTACCAATTATGCTCACAATCCTTCTTCTTCTTAGTAAGAAAGGATTTTGTTACTTTCTATATTCCTCTTTAACACTCTTATATATTATTTTTTCTCTTTGTCTAGGTCATTAGTTCTCCACACTTGGATCCAATGTTTTAATTGTGATTATTGGCACAACCTTACTTCATAATATATTTAATTTACAACCAATCTTACTAAAACTTGATACTATGGTTTCCTCAAATAAATGGGTTGCCTCTTATTAACCACCTCAACATAAATATTTAATAATAAAAATCTGCTTAAATAAATAAATATAAACCCAATACTTACATTTAAAAAAACATATGGAAGTTAGATTTTTTTTAATTGTGATAGTGTCTTTTGTTATCTTATGTTTTGATTTGAAATAAAAAATCCTATAATATATACAACTTTAAAGCTAAACAAAGTGTGAGTGTGATATTTTTGATCGGAATATTAATAATGGAAGTTCAACTTATGATAAATAATATAGAATAATTTTTCAAAATTTTGGTTCATTTAAATCTTTTTAATCATCCTACTTTCGAATTAAAAGTACCTATATGGAGAATGTGACTGAAAATTTAATATGATACAATATAATACACTCTTAAATTGAGTCCTCAATTGACATTTCAACTAGTGTTTTATTAAAATTTCAATATTTAACGTTGAATTGAAGTTTAATGGGTAGAAAAGTTTAGGGAAAATTCACACAATGTCCCAACAACGTCACTTAAGTGGTGTTTGTATCATCCATGGAATATCTCTTTAGCATCATCTTTATGTCAACATCTCTTAAGCAATGCTATGACTATTTTAGGTACTATTGTACTTTCACCAATAGTCCTTGAACACTTTTGTATGTGACAACAATCTATTAGTAGTCATAAGAAAACTATGCAAATTATGGGATTATGATGAGATGGAATTGATGTGAAATTCTAATAAGTGTGAACTTTTCATATTTACAATGATTTCATTTTCAAAATAAAAAATGATTTTATTTTTAGGTATATGTATTTAATTTCTAATATTAATATGGAGAAAATTATCTTATTTTTATTCAAAAAGTAAAAATTTTTATAAATTAATTTATTTTTAATATAATTTAAATTAAATATTTTCATAAATCAATTTATTTCTAATATAATTTTTTTTTTAATTATTGTGCTAAGGTTAACATAAAATTTCAAAAGCACACAACTCTTCTACTACATGTAATAAAAAACTTCAAAAGCCTCCACTAGAAATTAAGAACATTATAAAATATAAATTAATGGTAAGAGAAGATATACAAATCTGTAAAAACAATGGCATATAAAAATAGCTCATAAATGCCAAAGACCATTTAGTATAAAAAATAGGTGAGAGTGGTTTGGTTTGGTATGGATCATTTGAGTTAAAGAATGAATTAAAAATGAATGTGTAAAGTTATTAAAAAAACAAAATTAGAAAGAGATACAAAGTTATTGTTTATCTTATACACAATGCAAAAATATAAACCCTTCATTTTAAGTAATTATGTTAAATAAAAAAATTAAAAACTATATATAAGAGTATTCATAAATGAACCAAAGTATAAAAAAGCAGGTTATCTAGTAATTTAGTATCCCACATTTAAATAAAATAATTGAAACAAATGGGTAATGACATTAAAGAATATTAATAGAGATACAAATTTGTCATTTATAATCTCCAATTTTAAGTAATTGTTTTAAATATCAAATTTATAAAAATAATAATAAAAATAAAAACACTAAAATTAATAAGCAATTTATCAATTTATTATTTGTGAATGGTATGCATATGTTGTTAAAAACAACCCACTAAGATCAAAGAATAATAAAATATTCAATCAAAAAACAAATAGTAACATTAACAATTCTATAACTAATATTGAAATCAAACACATAAAACTCACCAACATTTACCAACACCATTTATAGTCGAATTACTATGTCAAATCAATGACATCAATAGAATAATGAAATCAAATACATAAAACCCACCACCATCTACCTACACCACTTAAAGTTGAATTATTCTGTCAAATCAATGATATCAATGGCAACTTTTTTTAAGAGATAAGATCCATGGAATCTAACACATTAAAACAATATTTTGAAATAATGTGAATAACTTTATGCACATATTATATCAATGCCATGGATTTTAAATACCATTATTTTTCTATTCTTAAAAAAACTCATTTCCTCGAATAGGGTGACAAATGTGTGATTGCAGGGGAGTTATGGTGACGTGACAGATGATAGGTCGCTGGAGGGTTTCGTGGAGCAACTGCATCTTTCTCCTGAATCTTCTGTGCACCAGCTGGCTCAATCTAGGACCCAAGATTAATTGTAGTTTTATGGTGCCAAGGGTGACATCCTTGAGTCTCTCTCTATCATTAATGACCTCAAGGCCACATCATAAGTGCCATTCAAGGCTTTATTTTAACAATCTTAATGTTATTGTCCCAGCAGTCATAGGGAGAGAACGACAGAATCTCCACTGGGAAATTGGGGAAGTTATTGCTACCATGGTGTGTGATAGAATTTCAGCCTCCAATCGATGTGGTGGTCATGGCAGAGGACAACACCCAATGAAAAATGATGGAATTATTGGGAGGCACCTAGCTCCCATGGCAGATACTCTATTGGAAATTCAAAATGAGGTTCGTAGTCTGGGTGAGGATACACAAGCTCATGTACAGGATGTGGATTACCACATGAAAGTGGTAGTGGAATGATGTGAAGACATTGATACAATGTTTAACCTTACCATGCCTCATTTTCTGAGGAATGTGAAGACGGAGGCAGAAGCCATAGTTCTTGATGATTCTCTCCCTACTATGACGACACTAATGGAATCATAAGATTTGGTCGATACTGAGCAAGGTATTCAGGTTTGGGTTTGAGAGCTTCGAGTGAGGTATCAGAAGAAACAAATCCAAAATCCATTCCAAGGGACGAAGGTGGTAGTATGCATGGCACAATCCAAGCTCGTGATTGCGTCTTAGACGATGACGCAGAACCTCCATAATGGTGCTGACGTGTGGACTCCAAAACAAAGATGGAGCATCAGTAAGGGTGTTTTCTTCTTGTTACAACCGGGTTTGAATGCAATGTAATTTCATATTTTGTCTCAGAAAGTTTATGGGCATGGGTTTATTCAAAGCTCCTTACAAAATGTATGCCAGCCATAGTCTTCGGTCGAATAGCCTCATTTTTTATGGGAAGAAAAAAAATGAAATTTTTTAAGAGACCTTTGGTCAATAAGGGAATGATTAGTCATCTTCATTTTTGTAACAATTTATATTACAAGAGATTTTAAAGTTTTTTTTTTTTTTTTTAGAAAACAGAATCAATCTATGGATAGACTGGGGAAGGGTGTTTTTAGATTCGTTTTGGGAAAAGGACCGGGGATCTTCTTCAGGAATACCTAGAAGTGTATCTATAATGTTTTGATGATATAATATAAGAAACAAGTACTTAAAAAAACTCATTATTTTAAAATTTGCAAACTAAAAACTAAATTGGATGTTTTGATGAAAAGGATGGTATGAGATGAAGAAATTTAATCATTACACCTCAAAACCTAAAGGTTATTGTGTTCTATGTCATCTTGTGAGATCTCCATTTTAAAATAGACACAATTCTACCAATTATGCTCACAATCCTTATTCTTCTTTGTAAGAAATGATTTTGTTACTTTCTATATTCCTCTTTAACACTCTTATATATCATTTTTTCTCTTTGCTGAGGTCATTAGTTTTCCACACTTGGATCCAATGGTTTAATTATGATTATTAGTATAACCTTACTTCATAATAGATTTAATTTACAACCAATCCTACTAAAACTTGATACTATGGCTTCCCCAAATAAATGGGTAGCCTCTTATTGTGACCACCTCAACATAAATATTTAATAATAAAAATGTGCTTAAATAAATAAATATAAATCCAATACTTACATTTAAAAAAACATATGGAAGTTAGATTTTTGTAATTGTGCTATTGTCTTTTATTATCTTATGTTTTGATTTGAAATAAAAAAATCCAATAATATATATACAACTTTAAAGCTATACAAAGTGTGATATGTTTCAAGGAAATATTAATAATGGAAGTTCAACTTATCATAAAGAATAGAGAATAATTTTTCAAAATTTTGGTTTATTTAAATCTTCTTTAATCATCATACTTTCGAATTGAAAGTACCTAGATGGAGAATGTGAGTGAAAATTTAACATGATCCAATATAATACACTCTTATATTGAGGACCCAATTGACATTTCAACGAGTGTTTAATGAAAATTTTAATATTTAACGTTGAATTGAAGTCTAATGGGTGGAAAAGTTTAGGAGAAATTCACACAATGTTCCAACAAAGTCACTTAAGCAAAGTTTGTATCATCCATGGAATGTCTCTTTAGCATCATCTTTATGTCAACATCTTTTAAGCAATGCTACAACTATTTTAGGTATTCTTGTACTTTCACCAATGGTCTCTAAACACTTTTGTATGTGACAACAACTATTAGTAGTCATAATAAAACTATGCAAATCATGGGATTAAGATGAGATGGGATTGATGTGAAATTCTAATAAGTGTGAAATTTTCATATTTACAATGATTTCATTTTCAAGATATTTTTTTTTTTTTTTACTTTTAGGTATATATATTTAATTGATAATATTAATATGGAGAAAGTTATCTTATTTTTACTCATAAATTAAAAATTCTTAAAAATTAATTTATTTTTAATATAATTTTAAATTAAATATTTTCATAAATCAAGTTATTTTTAATATAATTTTTAATTTTTTTAAAAAAATATTCTACCACATGTTGACATAGAATTTCAAAAGCATACACCTCTTCTACTACATGTAATATAAAAATTCAAAATCCTACACTAGAAACTAAGAATATTATAAAATATAAATTAATGGTAATAGAAGATATACAAATATTTGTAAAAACAATGGCATATAGGAATAGATCATAATGTCAAAGACCATTTAATATCAAAAATAGGTGAGAGTGGTTTAGTATGGATCATTTGAATTAAAAAATTAAAAATGAATGTGTAAATTTATTAAAAAAAAGTTTAAAAAAGAGAAATACAAATTTATTGTTTACATTATACATAGGGTAAAAATATGAACTTTTCATTTTAAATAATTATGTTAAATATCAAATTTTTGATAAAGAAAATATTATAAAAAAATAGTAAAAGTAAAACCAATATATAATTTTAAATCTATATTTATATGTAATTTTAAATCTATATTTATAAGTGCTGTATACATAAATCATTAAAGATAACCCATTAATATTTTAAAAAAATCCAATAAAAAAATAATAATATCATTGATAATTTAAAGAATAATGAACTCAAACACAAAAAACCTACAACATCTACCCACACCATACCAATTATAGTTGAGTTATTTTGTCAAATCAATAGCATCAATGGAAACTATTTTAATAGATGAGATCCATGGAATCAAAACTTTACTACTTCGAAGGAATTCTTTGAAATCATGTCAATAACAACGTGTACCTATAATATGGTTATATCGACACTACAATGTTGCTATTCCAAAAAAACTCATTATTCTTAAATATGCAAACCAAAAAAAATTATATTGAGATGGTATGAAATGAAGAAAAAAACTCATTATTCTTAAATTTGCAAACCAAAAAATAAATTAAATGTTTGATTATTGACTCATTGAGATGGTATAAACCGAAGAAAGTAAAGCATAACACCTCAAAAACTAAAAGTCATTGAGTTCTATGCAATTTTATGAGCTTTCCATTTTAAATAGACGCAATTCTACCAATGCACACAATCACTTATTCAACTAAAAGTCATTGAGTTCTATGCAATTTTATGAGCTTTCCATTTTAAATAGACACAATTCTACCAATGCACACAATCACTTATTCTTCTTGGTAAGAGATGATGTGGAGAGATAGGTGTTAAGCTCCATATGTGGTTCAAGTGTGTCACACAAGACCATCACCTTTTATATTCCCTTTTGACACTTTTATGTTTCATTTATTCTTGTTATATGTATTCATGATACTCAATATCTTTTTATACGTTAAGTTATACCATATAATAATTGGAAAAAAGTAAGTGGGCGAGCTATACACACTCATATATATGTGTATACAAGATTATTAATATCGATAAAAATTATATATATATAGTTTTTATTGATATTAATAATTTTGTATACACAATAGTTAAGATTTGTGATGTTATAGCCTTTTTTTTGCTCCTCCCCAATCTCTGCTAGGGTTTGGTTGATGAGCATGCTAGGTCTTCTCGGGTTGCCCTTTCGGCTCACCTTGTTGAGTGCGGCGACCATTGGACTGCCATCCTTGGCTGGTACCATGGCAGCCCCCCCGGGAGGGGCACCAGAACCTTCCCACCAGTCAACCCAAATGAATCAGAAATCCAATATTTTACCCAATGATGCGACCATACAAATTGGGTCCTCGGATGTACCTTTGGGTAATAGCGGAAATCCGCGGAAAGATCAGGAAGCTTCAAAAATTACTCCAGGAGCAAAAAGTACCACGACCTGCATTGCCAGAACTGCAGAACGGTCGACTCTTTGTCTCCCAGTAGAACAAATCAACACCAGAGCTTAGCATATGAAAGATAATGCCCTCATTGGAAAGTTCATGGGATTCTAGCCCACTGAACAAGCCCGTAGAGGATGGATCGTAGCTAAATGGAAACCCAAAGCACACTTCGACCTGCAGCTTGGATCCAAAGGATTTTTTACAATAATTTTCGAAAGACTAGATGACAAAGCCAGGGTCGAAGAAGGAGGACCTTACTTCTTCAACTCAGTCGGTTTATATCTGAAGAACTAGACAAAAAGATTCAGTCCCGAGAAAAAGGATTTTATATGGGCTCCAGTCTGGATCCGTATGTACTCGCTCCCACAAGAGTACTGGGACGAAGATACCCTTTGGGATATTGGTAACTGATTGGGAAGCTTTGTCAAGTTGCAGAACAAACAAAATACAATAGATATACCTCTTATGCCAGAATATGTTTTTATATGCATATAGAAAAAGTGTTACCAAACTCCATCAGTCTCATTCATGATGACTTTGAATGGATATAACCATTAGACTATGAGCACATCCCCTTTCGCTGCAGGAGATATCATGAACATGGACATCTATACAGATATTTCCCTTTAGGTCAAACGGCTCTAGAAACGAAAAATAATGAGGATGGTTTCCAAAAAATAGGCCGTAGAAGAAAGCACAATCGCAGACCCCAGCAAGAAGGAAAAAAATTGGATGTACCCAACACCAGCAACAACTTCGATGTTCTCAATGAACAACCAGAGAATCTCTCTAATGAATCGGAAAAAATGGAAATGTCTTCTGAAAATCCCAACAATCTTGATACTATGAATGAGAAGTAGGTTCTATCTGAAACCCCTCGAGGAGAAACCTCTCTGATCGAGGACAACATACTAAAGTCTTCAGAGCAGGAGGTAGCCAAGACACAGGAGACCAGTGAATATACCAACCCTGAAACAATTATGGATGATTCAATGACAGATCTGGAAATAGGAGATCCAAATATTTTGGTCCTGGAAGATGCATGCTCCAGGAAATCCTTCAACTCCATCTCGCACAAACAAATCCAGCTCCTATCAGAAGTCCCAAAAAAGTTAGAATAATAAGTTGGGAGTCCTGAATCTTCCCCAAAAAGACAAGCAAAAGTTCCAAATGGATAACAAGAAAAGAGGTAGAAAAACAGATCTACAGAGAATCAGTCAGCTGGGTACAATATTAATTGAATCAAGGCAATACACCCAGCTCACGAAATTTTTTCCTACCTTTAATTCCGGTTCTCAATGCAACTAATCTCTTGGAATGTAAGAGGACTGAACGGTGCCTCCAAACACCGTATGTTGGAAAGGAAAATAATGCAAGACAAGCCCACAATCATTTTTCTCTGGGAGACCAAATGTTCTGACATTACTCTCCAAAACCTCTTCCAAAGGAATATCTGGAGAGGTTTCCAAACATCGGCAATCGATGCTAAAGGTGCCTCCGGTGGCCTAGCAATGGCCTAGAACCCCTCTGTGATCCAGCTGTTAGGAACCAGTGTCAACCCTTCTCTTTACTATGTTTGTATATTGTTGTTGGACGCATATGCTTTGTAATTCGTCCCATAGTATTTGTTGATCCATAGTTTATATTAGCCCATAGTATTGGACGCATATGCTTTGTAAGTCGTCTCGTAGTATTATATGTCCCATGGTTTTGACTCATAGTATTGGGCATAGACTTAGTATATAAGTGTGTGTTGAGGTCATTGAAGGCAACGTGAAGTTAATTGTATTGAGCTTGCTCAAAAGAGGTTGCCCCCTCGAAGTGGCCTGTGATCAATATAAAAGTGATTATGAGTTCTGTTATTTCTGATATCTCATGTATTTGCATTAATTAATTATTGTAGGTTCTTCACATCTGGTATCAGAGCACTTTCTTGGGCTTGTTGGGTGGAATTTATACCAATTTTTTTTTCGCATCTGTTGCAAGTTCGGATCTGGGAATAACCCCTACCGCGTAACTGTGGGAAGTACTTGGGCATAAGCCCTAAAACTCATTGTGAGGAGTACCACAGGAACCCCAAAGTAGCTGGCCCATTGAGAGGACCTGCTAGCGAAAAGGGAAACGACCCCTACCTGATTGACTAGTTCCCACCCGTGAGGTAAACCAAGAGCTGTCGTTTGTGGAAAAGCGGTTATCAGTTTTACCTGAGCCGTGGAGTGAGGGGTAATTCCCCAATACGCAAGCCGTTAGACAGCATTGGTGGCCGAGTGAATCCCTTGAACCGATAGGAAGCCGTACATACCTGGGGTCCATATCTATTTTCAGCTGAAATGTTTCCAATCACTTCTGTTCCAGATCTAGCCATTTCAGATCTATTCTGAAAGTCGTTCTAGATCCAGTCGTCGTTTCAGATCCAACCACTTTCGATCCTTTCTGCACTGTTGCAGATTCATCTGTTGTGGATCCCTTCCGCACCATTATTATTGATCCATTTCTGAATATATATATATATATATATATATATATATATATATATATATATATATATATATATATTCTATTTTTTTCGGCCATATCTCCCTTGTTTCAACTCTGTTTTCCCTGAAACTTCACTGACATCCCTGCAATCCCATTCTGCATGTTTCATTCCCGAAGACCCTATCCCAAATTCCACTTCCCAAGACCAAGAATCCCACATTTGTCTATTTTTAGGATTTTCCATAACTCCTTCAATTTTCACCCAATCGCCTTCAAATTTTACCACAGAGTTCCTTTCCTAATTCTGCTTCTTTGTTCCTCTCTGCCAAATTTTCTCATTCCTTCACCCCGCTTCTGAAATCCCCATTTTTTGCTTCCCTATCCATCAGAAAGTGTCCAAAACCTAGTCAAACCCCAATTACCCCTTCGATTTGTTTCCAAATCCAAATTTCTCGTTACTAAATAAGCTTTTGTTTATGTCTTTCTATCCATTCCCCCAAAACAAACAAACAAACAAAAAACTCCTGGCTATGGTTGTCACCCGCGCAGGAGCAAAAACCATGTAGGAAGCACTTACAGCCATCCAAACCAAACTCCAAGATTTGGATGAAAAATTTCTCAGCCTCCATCTTCAGCATTCAACCATGAACAATAACCGATAGCTAGAATCTTTTGCAACCACTGGGTTCTCTTCTTCCAGCAATCTTCATGGGCCAAAGCTTGATTTTCCTCGCTTCAATGGTACTGATCCAACTGGATGGATATACTACGCAGAACAATATTTTAGTCTGCATAATACTTTTGATGTCCAGAAAGTTCCACTTGCATCCTTTCATTTGGAACAGGAAGCCCTTCAATGGTACCGTTGGTACATCAAAGCTCATCCGAAGCCAAACTGGATAGATTTTTGCCAACTCCTTTTGCCACGATTTGGTCTTAGTGCTTTTGACGACTTCACAAGAGCACTCACTAAACTTCACCAAACTGGCACAATGAGAGAGTATCAGACAAAATTTGAGAAACTCGCCAATCACACAGAAGGATTGTCTGATGAATTTTACAGGAGTTGTTTTATTAGTGGTCTTAAGGATGAAATCCGGTCAAGGGTTTAAAATGTTCTGTCCCAACACAATGATGGAAGTCCTAGGTTTGGCTAAGTTGGAAGAAGACAAGCTTGCAGCCCAACAATGCTCTAAACCCACTTTTGTTTCCTTCCGAAATATGGGTTCTCAATGACCTCCCATCCTGCCAGCTCCTTGACCAACTCCTATCAAGCATTTGTCTGAAATCAAGATGTAGGCACGCCGAGAAAAAGGGCTTTGTTATAATTGTGATGAGAAATTCACTCGGGGACATAGATGTGTTCAACAAAATCTCTATCTCTTGGACGTGGATTCTCTGCCTGCCTCTGAACTTGGTGAAGAAGCTTCAGATATAGTATATGATCAGGTCGACATTCAGCACCCGCCTGTTGACACCCCATCTTAGGACGACCCACCCGCGATCTCTCTCCATGCTGTAACCGACGTCACAACCCCACAAACAATGCAGGTCAGGGTATACTTCAAGAAGTTCCCTCTTACCATACTCATTGATTCTGGTAGCACTCATAACTTCATTGACCCTCAGATTTCCAAACAGGCTGATTGTTTAGTCCATCCTTGCTCCAAATTTGAAGTCATGGTTGCCAATGGGGGAACCTTACCTTACAAGGGGAATTGTCACAATGTGCATATCTCTATGGAAGATTATAACCTGCGCTCTAACATGTTTTCCTTGTCCTTAGGAGGATGTGATGTGGTTTTGGGCGTTCAATGGTTACGCACACTTGGCCCCATCTTATGGCATTTTGCTGAACTTTGGATGCAGTTTTCAGTCAATGGGGCACAACACAAATTAATGGGCTTACAACCAGGGTCTCTCCACATCATCAGTTCACATCGTCTGGAAAAAATCCTTAAGAAGAATTCACATGGTGTCATCGCTCAAATCCATTCCATTCAGATGCACCCATCAACGGTCTCGACTACTTCCTTGGATAGATATGTAGGTGTCTTTGCTGAACCAATGAGCTTGTCGCCTTCAAGAGACCTTTCTGGTAAGAATTTAGTCGCATCTACCTCTCAGCAGGAAATGATGGCTATTTTGCATGCAGTACAGAAGTGACAGCCATACCTATTAGGGAATTATTTTTGCATCAAGACTGATCTCCAAAGTCTGGAAAATTTTCTGGAACAATGGGTCTCCTCCCCAACACACCTGAAATCGGTTATCCCTATGCGATCGCTTACAAGAAGTGTAAGGAAAATGTGGTGGCAGATGCTCCTTCTCGCACAATTGATGACCCAATTTCTCTTACAGCTCTTTCTCTGCTTGCTCCAAATTGGTTGCAATATGTTCAATAGGGCTATCTCTTATATGAACTCCATGCTTCTTCATCAGCAGGGCACTCTGGGTTCTTCAAAATGTATGACCGAGAACAATGTAACTTCTTTTGGTAGGGACTGAAAATGACAATTCAACAGATGGTGGCTGACTGTGATACTTTCCAGGTCAACAAGGGTGAAACGAAACTCCTTTCAGGATTTCTCAAACCCTTGCCCATCCCTACACAGCTTTGGCCAACTATTTCTATGGATTTCCTAGAAGCGCTCTAGTGGTACAATACCACATCTCAAAGGACACCATATGAAGCAGTCTATGGACAGACACCACCATTTCTTATTCCATACACCCTTAGCAGCTCCCTAGTTCAGGAAATTGACTCGGTTCTTCGAAACCGTGATCAGATTCTTCTCATTATGTAGGACAATCTTCACATGGCCAGAATTCGACTGAAACAACAAGCCGATCGACACCGTTCTAAGTGCACTTTCCACGTAGCTGATAGGGTTCTTCTTCATCTACAAACTTCCAAGAAATGCTCCCTGACACTCCAAAAGCGTCAGTGGCCCGAAATGCAACCTGAGGATGTTGCCGGGGAACCACTCCTTCAGATTCTGCAGCAATTTCCCCAACCAAAGATTTGAGGAAAAATCTTTTTCTAAGGGAGAGGGGATGTTAGGAACCCGTGTCAACCCTTCTCTTTATTATGTCAGTATATTGTTGTTGGATGCATATGCTTTGTAAGTCATCCTGTAGTATTTGTTGATCCATAGTTTATATTAGCCCATAGTATTGACCCATAGTATTGGACGCATATGCTTTGTAAGTCGTCCCGTAGTATTATATGTCCCATGGTTTTGACTCATAGTATTGAGCATAGACTTAGTATATAAGTGTGTGTTGAGGTCATTGAAGGCACCGTGAAGTTAATTGTATTGAGCTTGCTCAAAGGAGGTTTCCCCCTTGAAGTGGCCTGTGATCAATATAAAAGTGATTCTGAGTTCTTTAATTTCTGATATCTCGTGTATTTGCATTAATTAATTATTGCAGGTTCTTCACACCAGCTTAATGACTTTGCCTCAACTGCATACTCCCTCTTTGCCTCTTTTCATCTGGAGCGTGCTGATATCTCTGGTTTCCTTATAAACGTCTATGGACCTCAAATCCCCGCCTTAAAAGCTCAACTTCTCAATCACATAACTTGGCTTTCTCAACTGCACGCGGAATATATGATGATTATTGGAGGTGATTTCAACATGATAACCTCTCTGCAAGACAAAAAAAAGTGGAAGACATTTTCTGTTAGGAACCCATGTCTTTACTTTGTTAGTATGTTGTTGTTGGATGCATATGCTTTGTAAGTCGTACCGTAGTATTTGTTGATCAATAGTTTGTGTTATTGTTGTTGGCGCATATGCTTTGTAAGTCGCCTGTAGTATTGTTGATCCATAGTTTGTAACGGCCCATGGTTTCGACCCATAGTATTGGCACCTAGAATTAGTATATAAGTGTGTGTTGAGACCTATGAAGGCACCGTGAAGTTATTTGTATTGAGCTTGCTCATAGGAGGTTGCCCCCTCGAAGTGGCCTGTGATCAATATAAAAGTGATTCTGAGTTCTGTCATTTCTGCTATTTCGCATATTCATATTAATTAATTGTTGCAGGTGCCTCACATTTGGTATCAGAGCACTTTCTTGGGCTCCCTGGGTGGAATTTCTGCCAAAAAAATTTTCGCATCTGTTGCAGGTTCGGATTTGGAAATAATCCCTATCCGCTTAACTGTGGGAAGTACTTGGGCATAAGCCCTAAAACTCATTGTGAGGAGTACCACAGGAACCCCAAAGTAGCTGGCGCATTGAGAGGACCTGCCAGCGAAAAGGGCAATGACCCCTACCTGATTGACTAGTTCCCACCCGTGAGGTAAACCAAGAGCTGTCGTTTGTGGCAAAGCAGTTATCAGTTTTACCTGAGCCGTGGAGTGAGGGGTACTTCCCCAATACGCAAGCTGTCAGACAGCATTGGTGGCCGAGTGAAACCCTTGAGCTGTTAGGAAGCCGCACATACCTGGGGTCCATATCTAATTTCAGCTGAACTGTCGTCGATCGTTGCTGCGTCATTTTACATTCAGCCGTTCAGATCCATTTTGCAAGTCGTTCCAGATCCAGCCATTTTCAATCCATTCGGCGCTGTTTCAGATCCCTTTCGATCTGTAGCCGCTCCAATCTGGTAAAAAAAAAAAAAAAAAAAAAAAAAAAAAAACTACTCCTGGTTATGGTTGTCACCCGTGCAGGAGCAAAAACCATGGAGGAAGCAATTGCAGCCATGCAAGCCAAAATCCAGGATCTGGATGAAAAATTTCTCGGCCTCCATCTTGAACATTCAGCTATGACCAACAAACGGCAGTCCGAGTCTTCAGCAGACAATGGGTTCTCCTCTTCCAGCAATTTTCGTGGTCCGAAGCTTGATTTTCCTCGCTTCAATGGTACTGATCCAACTGGATGGATCTATCGTGCAGAATAGTATTTCAGTCTGCATAATACTTTTGATGTCAACAAAGTTCCGCTGGCATCCTTTCACTTGGAACAGGAAGCTCTTCAATGGTACCGTTGGTACATCAAGGCTCATCCAGAGCCCAAATGGCCAGACTTTTGCCAGCTCCTTTTGCAATGATTTGGTCCTAGTGCTTTTGATGACTTCACAGGAGCCCTCACTAAACTTCGCCAAATTGGCATGGTGAGAGAGTATCAAACCGAATTTGAGAATCTAGCCAACCACACCGAAGGATTGTCTGATGACTTTTATCGGAGTTGTTTTATCAGTGGTCTAAAGGATGCCATCTGCTCTGAGGTCAAAATGTTCTGTCCCAACACAATGATGGAAGCCCTAGGGTTGGCTAAGTTGGCAGAAGACAATATTGCATCCCAACAACGCTCTCAGCGACCACCTATACTGCAGTCTCCTTGACTGACTCCTATCAAGCGTTTGTCTGAAACAAATATGCAAGCATGCAAAGAAAAGGGGCTTTGCTATAATTGTGATGAGAAATTCACTCGGGGACATAGATGTGTTCAGCAAAAGCTCTATCTCTTAGATATGGAGTCTCCACCTGCCTCTGAAATTGGTGACGAAGATCCAAAAACACTGGATGCTCCGGTCGGCATTCAGGAACCGCTTATTGACCCTCCGTCTCAGGATGACCAGCCAGAGATATCTCTCCATGCTTTAGCTGGAATCACCACCCCCCAAACAATGCGGGTCAGGGGTTACTTCAAGAAGCTTCCTCTTACAATACTCATTGATTCTGGTAGCACTCATAATTTCATTAACCCTCGGATCACCAAACAAGCTGATTGTTTTATCCATCCTTGCTCCAACTTTGAAGTCATGGTTGCCAATGGGGGCACCTTACCTTGCAAAGGGAAGTGTCAAAATGTGTGTATCTCTATGGGA
This sequence comes from Larix kaempferi, assembly GCA_027924585.1. Lineage (NCBI taxonomy): Eukaryota > Viridiplantae > Streptophyta > Pinopsida > Pinales > Pinaceae > Larix > Larix kaempferi. Next base: position 7,420,699 of record BSBM01000632.1, read on the forward strand.
GATTATACCTTGCACTCTGACATGTTTTCCTTGCCCTTAGGCGGATGTGATGTGGTTTTGGGCGCTCAATGGCTGCGCACACTTGGCCCTATCTTATGGGATTTTGCTGAACTTTGCCAGATGCAGTTTTCCCTCAATGGACAAAAACACACATTGACAGGATTACAACCAGGTTCTCTCAGCATCATCAGTTCACATCGCATGGAAAAACTCCTCGAGAAGAATTCACATGGTGTCATCGCTTAGATTCATTCCATCCAGATGCAACCATCAACAGTCTCCACTACTCCTTTGGATCTACAACAACTTCTGGATCGATATACAGGTGTCTTTGCTGAACCAATGGGATTGCCGCCTTCCAGGCCAGGAGACCATCGTATTCAGCTCCTTCCTGGCAGTGTTCCTCCCAACATTAGGCCTTATCGCTACCCATTTCACCAAAAAACGGAGATTGAAATGCTCGTTCGGGACTTATTGAAGCAAGGTATTATTCGCCCAAGCACTAGTTCCTTTTCTTCTCCAGTTATTCTTGTCCGCAAAAAAGATGGGTCATGGCGCCTCTGCATTGACTTCCGAGCACTTAATCACCTCACCATCAAGGATATGTTTCCAATTCCTGTTGTTGATGAGCTTCATGGGGCTCACTTTTTCTCCAAGTTGGATCTTCGTTCTGGGTATCATCAAATTCGGGTTCATGAGGATGATATTCCTAAAACAGCTTTCCGCACACATGATGGCCATTATGAGTTTTTGGTCATGCCCTTTGGCCTCACTAATGCTCCTTCCACATTCCATGCCTTAATGAATAAAATATTTCGACCCTACTTGCGGAGATTCATTCTGGTATTCTTTGATGATATCCTCATCTACAGTAAAACATGGGATGAACATCTCCAGCATCTGGATCTTGTCATGCAAATTTTCTCTGACCATCATCTCCATGCCAAGCAGTCTAAATGTGTTTTTGGAAAGAAGGAAGTTGAGTATCTCGGGCACATTATCTCAGCACAAGGGGTTCGCGTGGATCCTGCCAAAATCGATGCCATGAACAATTGGCCGCATCCTCAGACACTCAAGAGCCTTCCTGGTTTTTTGGGGTTGACTGGATACTATCGCAGGGTTGTCAAGGATTATGGGAAGATTGCAGCTCCATTAACTGCTCTACTGAAAAATGATGCTTTTACATGGACACCTGCTGCTCAGTGTGCATTTGACAAACTAAAACAAGCTATGTGTACTACAACTGTGCTAACTATGCCTGATTTTTCCAAGCCCTTCACTATTGAGAGTGATGCTTGCGGCAATGGACTTGGTGCTATTCTCCTTCAAGATGAACACCCCATTGTGTTCACCAGCAAATCCCTTTCAGGTAAGAATTTAGCTGCTTCTACCTATGAGAAGGAAATGATGGATATTTTGCATGCAGTACAGAAGTGGCGCCCATACCTATTAGGGAATCATTTCTGCATCAAGACTGATCACTAGAGTCTGAAATATTTCTTGGACCAGCGTGTCTCCTCCCTGGCACAACAGAAATGGGTTAGCAAACTCATGGGTTATGACTATGAGATCACTTACAAGAAGGGTAAAGACAATATTGTGGCAGATGCTCTTTCTCGCACATTTGATGCCCAAGGTTCTCTTTCAGCTATTTCTATTCATGTTCCAAATTGGTTGCAATCTGTTCAACAGGGTTATGTCAATGACTCTTCCTTATCTCAAATCATCCAACGCTTGACCAACAACCCTTCTGCTGTACCACATTACTCTTGGGATGGTGCTTCTCTGCAATACAAGGGTCGTCTGGTGCTTCCCCAGAGCACAGATCTTCAACAGGCTGTCTTCTATGAACTCCATGCTTCTCCATCGGTAGGGCACTCTGGGTTCCTCAAAACGTATGAATGAGCACGGCGTAACTTCTTTTGGCAGGGCATGAAAAGGACAATTCAACAGATGGTGGCCGAATGTGATACCTGCCAGCGCAATAAGGGTGAAACAACACTCCTTCCAGGATTGCTTGAACCCTTGCCCATACCTACACGGATTTGGACAGATATTTCTATGGATTTCATTGAAGGGCTCCCTAAATCTGGTGGGAAGACAGTGATTCTCGTTGTGGTTGATTGCCTCTCCAAATATAGTCATTTTTGTGCTCTCAGTCATCCCTATACAGCCTCCTCGGTTGCTCAAATTTTTCTGGACCAGATCTTTCGTCTTCATGGCATCCCTTTTTCCATTGTCTCAGATCGTGATGCAACTTTCACCAGTCATTTTTGGACAGAACTATTTCGCCACACTGGCACCAAACTGAAGATGAGTTCAGGGTATCACCCACAAACAGATGGTCAGACTGAAATTGTCAATAAATTCTTGGAAACTTATCTTCGTTGCTTCACCTCGGAACAACAACATCAGTGGGCAAAGTGGCTCCCTCTCGCTGAATGGTGGTACAATACCTCTTACCACACTGCCTCTAAAATGACCCCATATGAAGCAGTCTATGGTCAGGCACCTCCAACTCTTCTTCCATACACCCCCACCAGTTCACCAGTTCAGGAAGTTGACACGGTCCTTCGAAACCGCAATCATATTCTTTGCATTTTGCGGGACAATCTTCACATGGCAAGAAATCGCATGAAGCAACAAGCTGATCAGCACCATTCGGAGCGCACTTTTCAAGTCGGCGATATGGTTTTTATTCGTCTCCAGCCGTACAAACAATCCTCCTTGAAACTCAAAGGGCATCATAAGCTCGCTCCAAAGTTCTATGGACCATATCGAATTCTTCAAAAGATTGAGTCCGTTGCTTATAAAATGGAACTTCCTCCTTCTTCCCGCATTCATCTAGTCTTCCATGTCTCTTGTCTGAAGAAAGTTCTTGGCACCAACATCAGTGGACAAACGATTTTACCCGAACTGGATAATGAAGGACCCATCCTTTTGGAGCCAGAGGCCATCCTCAATTGGCGAACGCGTCAACTTCGCTCTCGCTCTGTCACAGAGGTCTTAATTCAGTGGCACGGCATGCAACCAGAGGATGCTACATGGGAACCACTCGTTCAGATTCAACAACAATTTCCACATCTAAATCTTTGAGGACAAAGATTTTTTTAAGAGGGAGGGGATGTTATGAACCCATGTCTTTACTTTGTTAGTATGTTGTTGTTGGACGCATATGCTTTGTAAGTTGTCCCATAGTATTTGTTGATCAATAGTTTGTGTTATTGTTGTTGGCGCATATGCTTTGTAAGTTGCCCATAGTATTGTTGATCCATAGTTTGTAACGGCCCATGGTTTCGACCCATAGTATTGGCGCCTAGAATTAGTATATAAGTGTGTGTTGAGACCTATGAAGGCACCGTGAAGTTATTTGTATTGAATTTGCTCATAGGAGGTTGCCCCCTCGAAGTGGCCTGTGATCAATATAAAAGTGATTATGAGCTTTTTCATTTCTGCTATTTCGCATATTCATATTAATTAATTGTTGCAGGTGCCTCACATTTTCTCTCCAATGAGGACACCAGCTTCAAAGCCTGCATCGAAGACTGCAATCTCATTGATATTCTTCCCTCATAAGGATTCATGACCTGGAACAACAAATGAGGGGGAAATAATCAAATCTCTTCCAAGCTCTATCGCTTTCTAATCTCCCAGAAAATCATTGAAGCTCCTGGTAACATTACATCGGCCGTTCTCCCTTCTGCAGGATCTGATCACTGGCCCATTTCCCTTGCATGGCATAACTCAGGTAATCTCAAATTTTCTCCCTTTAGATTTGAAATTTTTTGGCTAACTCATCCCACTTTTATGGATATGGTGAGCTCCTGGTGGGTCAATACTGGGGTTGAAGGGCGTTCCAGAATGGCAATAATGCACCAAAAACTCAATCTCCTAAGGGAGAAGGTAAAGCTATGGAATCAGACCTCCTTTGGAAACATGTTCAAAGAAAAAATATCACTGGAAAAAGAACTTGAGCAAACCCAAAAAAATATAATGGAGGCAGGGTACTCTGATCCACTCAAAGAAAAAGAACAAACCCTTCAAAAACAACTTAATGAAAGATGCAAACAAGAGGAGATTCTTTGGAAGCAAAAGTCCCGCAACAAATGGATGAAGGAGGGGGAAAAAAATATTGCTTTCTTGCACAGGATCACGATTCAGCACAGGATGTCCAACCGTATCTCTTCCATCAAAGATGAGAAAGGCAGTCTGCTAAGGAACTAGGATGATATTGAACAGGAGCTCACCAATCACTTCCACAACCTTCTCACTGAAGATACACCCAACATGGCCGAGGCAATCAACGAAGTCACTAGCCACATTCCAAAAATTTTGACCTCTGAGCACAATGCCTCGCTCATGAAAGTAATTGCTCTACAGGAAGTTGAAATGGTGGTAAATAAAATGGCAGAAGGAAAATCTCCAGGTCCAGATGGTTTCATGATCAATTTCTTCAAGCACTGTTGGAGCTTTCTCAAGTAAGACATCCTAGAACTTGTGGACGAATCTAGAAGAAAACATTGGGTCCTCCCGGCCTTGAACACCACCTTTCTCACAATGATACCCAAAGAAGTGGGAACCACCTTCCCTGGTAAGTTCCGGCCCATCTCACTCTGTAATGTCATTTATAAAATCATAACCAAAGTGATTGCCAATAGGCTGAAGGCCCTGCTCCCTATCCTCATCTCTCTTGAGAAAACTAGCTATGTTGAAGGTAGACAAATCTTGGACGGAATCATTCTAGCCCATGAGGTCATTCACTCCCTAAAAACCGTCAAAAATCTTGGCATGCTTTTCAAACTTGATCTTTCTAAAGCTTTTGATAAGCTCAGCCGGGATTTTATCCAGAAAATGCTTCAAGCATACAGCTTCTGCAATGAGTGGATTCAATGGATTCTCACCCTTACCTCCTCATATTTTTTCTCTTTTCTTGTTAATGGATATCCAACTTCCACCTTCTCTCCTTCCAGAGGCATATGACAGGGTGATTCCCTCTCTCCCTTCCTCTTTATCCTTATGATGGAAGGCCTAAGCTGTATGCTCAAAACCGTAGTCTTCACTAATGCTCTCAAGGGACTCACTCCCCATGGAAGCCCCCCCATCACTCATCAACAATTTGTAGATGACAACCTCCTCTTTGGACATCCCTCTGTGCAGGAAGCCCAAACCCTAAAAAAATCTCTCAATACTTTCTCAGCAGCCTCATGAACCACCATCAATCTTGAAACATCTCATATCTTTTTCTTTAACACCAATGCCATCACCCAAAGAAATATTGCGCGTATTCTTGGCTTCCAGGTCTCCCATCTACCTTCAAAGTACCTGGGTGCCCCTCTCTTTGATACTACTATTAAGCATTCCTCCTAGAGAGAAATCCTTGATAAAATTGAATCCAGAATTTCCTCTTGGACCTTCAGAACCCTCAATCTACCCAGTTGTCTTATCCTACTTAAAGTTGTTTTACAATCCATGCCCCTATACCTTTTTTCGATGTTGGCTGCCCCCAAATGGGTCCTCAAATCTATGAAAAAGATTCAATGGTCTTTTCTTTGGGTAGGAAATCATGACAATCGCAAATGGACTCTGGTGAGCTGGAAAACCATTTGCAGGCCAAACATTTTAGGCGGTCTAGGTCTCAGAGACCTAGAAACCAATAATCAAGTTCTCTCAGCCAAGATCTGGTGGAATTGGGTTACGGCTAACAATGCCACCTGGACCCTACTCTGGAACAGTAAATACGCTAGCACCTAGTATCCTCAACAAATAATCCGCTACAATATGGACCCCCCTGGCTCACTCATTTGGCGGGAAGCCAACAATCAGAGGGCACTGGTCCAACATCACAGTTTCTGGGAAGTTCGTGCAGGTGATCAGGCTCTCTTTTGGCATGATTCCTGGAAACAAAGCCTAGCCTCCACTCAATAACTGCACATCTGGACCTTACTCAACATCTTCAATAAAACGACAAAGAAACTATCAAAAAATACTGGCATCAGGATGGACATCTTGGAAATAGGATTTGGAAAGATCCAACAACTTGGGACCCACAAATACCCCCCGACAGTGCGGAGATAATTTGGACCGAATTGCAGACTCAACACCTGAAGGTTAATGAGAACAATGACATTATTAGATGGGGATATTCTAACAAAGGAACCTTTACAATAAAGGAGGCCTACCAGGTAAAAAATCAGGAAAATAACAACCTGGCCGATCTTATCTGGAAAAGAATATGGAGTTCAAACTTCTGGCCCAAAGTCACCACTTTTCTCTGGCTCCTTTCTCATCGCAAAATCCTTACCTGGGAAAATCTCCTCAAAAGATGTTTCTATGGCCCCTCTTGGTGCATCATGTGTAACTCCAACATCGAAGACACAAATCACCTTCTGGATTCATGCGACATAGCGGATAGCTTCTGGAGTCTCATTGCTGAACAATTTCAACGTACCAACAAAACACTTGGAGACATTGTCAACACAATCTCCATCTGGGATCGTCGCCCTTTTCAAAGAAACCTGATCAACCATATTTGGGAACTCACTCCAGGTTTGGTCACCTGGAACATCTGGAAGGAAAGAAACCGTAGAATCTTTGAAGGAAAAATCAAAAGCTTCTCAAAAATATGGCACTACTTCAAAACTAATCTACAAGAAACTCTGGCCACTTCAAGTTGGAGTACCAAGGATATCCCTTCCACCCCCAGTGAAAAGACAATCCCGGACAGATGTGAACTCCTTATCCCTCATCCTACTCACCCCTATCGCCCGTATGCGACAGTTATTACCAGCCCTGACTCATGGAGCATACAACCGCCTGACTTCCTCAAGCTAAATTTTGATGGGGTATCTAACGGAAACCCAGGGATTGCAGGATTTGGAGGAGTCTTCCCTAACTCTTCAAGAACCATTTTATGTCTTTTCCATGGTTCTCTAGGATTTGACACCAACGATGCTGCTGAACTTTTTGGGCTGCTAGAGGGAATCAAAATTGCCAAATCCAACAACTACATCCCCCTGATCATAGAGGAAGACTCTCAAATCGTTTTATCTTTGGCAAGAAAACTCTTTCATGGAACTACTGTTAAGAAAATCTCCCCCAGCTAGCGGCTTGAACAATGCTTCCATGAACTCACTGAGCTGCTCAAGGATTTCAGTATGCTCTCCTTCCAGCATGTTAAACGTAAAGCCCATTCCATTGTTGACATCCTCACCAATAAGGGAGATGAAGATGCCTCTCTTCTTACCATCGACACTGAGGCCATGATGGATGATAGAGATCTTCATCAAAATTGTCGAAACCTAGTAGAGAAATATCTCTCTATCCCGGATGCGGGTGATCAAAGACCTTCCACCTCGGCCACCACGCACCTAGAGCTGCTGCCACCTTGAATTGCTGTACATGGTGATGTCCTTTGCATGCACGAGCCCGATCACGAGACGCTGGTAGCCACACACTTGTCCAGCGATAATGACGAACAACTTATCAACCTAGACATCGACGATTATTTAAGGCCAGAGGACGAGGGTGATAATCACGACCTCCTTCACACGTGTATGGAATGATGTTCCTTCTTGACTGGTGTTACCTACATTCAATTCCACCACCTTCAATGAAGCAGACATACTGTATCATTTATTGCCTCGTCTCTTTAAAGACCTCCATTTCCATGAATTGTAATTCCATCGTCGAGTTCTGGTTTTTCTCTGTGGCTCATTCTGTTGAGCCTGTGAATCTTTGTGTGGTCTCCCCTTCTATTCTTATAGCCACGATGATTTGCAACAGAGGAATATATCGTCATGGCAGTGGCCGAAAGAGCTCCAGTCGACGGCCCAAGGTCGCCATGGACTATACGGTGATGGACGGCTATGAAGAACGCATATTTGCGCGGACTTGCAACCTTATTGATGGGTGGGAAGCTCATAGGGTGGTAGCCTTCCTTGCCTCTAGCAGTAATGGCGGTGCCATAAACCACTACTGGCTGCTTAAAAACATGATGAGTAACCTAATCGAAGAGATGGAAGCAAGCTGTCAAGCCAGCTCCAGCATTGTTAGAAATATTAATGCCAGTCTGAAAGAGGTCACGGACCACTCCAATACTTTGGATGCCAATATGACTTGGGATATTTTCTACCTGGGAAGCAACTCAGAACCGGTCATGCAGGAAAATATTGAAGACGAAGCTGCTCCGACAGCCCCGACCATCGGGTTTGAAAAGAAAAAGAACAAGGTTAGAAAGAACAAGGGCTCGGCTCTAGCAACCCTAGCTCACGACGCCGCTCCGGATGGTATGTGCACTCCAGGTTCTCCTTCTCCAACTCTTCCCCCTCCGGGGACCTTTGAATAATTCTATGCTGCTTGCCCCATTCTGGAGGAAGAACTAGAAGAGCCACATGCAAATCGATAATTGGGATGCCATAGCTCCCGATCATCTCTGTGATTATCATCTTTTTTGTTTTTATTTTCTACACAGTCTAGTTTATAGCATCGATAGATAGTATGAGTCTTCATTTTTGGAAAAAGTCCCAGTTTTTTCATGGGCAGACCATACCCAGGGGGTCTTTATTTTGTATTATGTCAGTCATTACAGTATTTTTGAGTGATTGGGATGGTGGCTTCATCACCCTGGCCTACCCAATTTGCAACACTCCCTTCGGCTCTATATGTATATTTTGTTTCTGTTAATTAAATTTCTGTCTGCAACTTACAAAAAAAAAAATCTTGTATACACATATATGAGTGTGTATCGCTACACACACACACACACACATATATTCTTTTCCTTGGAACATGTCATGGGATGGGAAATCTTCTACGGGGCTTAACCCGATGGGGACATCAAGTGAGGCCCTTAAATATCTATGCATCCTGAGGATTTGACCTCGAGACCTCCTTCTTACAACTCATAGATTTCAACCACTTGAGCTAAACCTCTTGGATATATATATATATATATATATATATATACATTAGTTGCTCAGGCCAACCATTGATTACTTAAACGCATTAGATATTTATTCCATCCACTAATATGTTACCACAACAAGAAAATCCATCTTTTAGCACCACAAGTTAGCACCACTTATGTTTTGTGGTGCTAAAGTGGTGGTAGTAGCACTAGTTGTAGTTTTGTGGTGTTAATGTGGTGGTATTAGCACCACTTATATTTTGTGGTGTTAATATGGTGTTAATTTTTATTGATATTATTGGAAATTGAGCTTTTCTTTATTTAGGTTAAGAGAAATGCCTTGTTGGCAAGTACCATGAAGTGGTGCTAAATTATTATTTGCCACATGGACATGTACAAGTAGGATTTAATTATGAGTATTTGCACCATAAACACTAAAACTTCACAAATAATTATTTTGTAAATATCTCAATTAAATTATTAATCTTTTGTTTTATTCATTCAAATAAATGATCAATATTAATTAATGAGTTTTTGCAACAAAAGATTACAATATATTCAATTATTTGTTTATATTATTTAAACAAATAAATTCACATGATTCATTTATGTGGCTTTTCACCAGTAGCACAACAAGTTTACAAATAATTATTTTGTAAATAATTCAATTCAACTATTCACTTTTAATACTATCATAGCTAAGACTTTTAATAATGACAAATAATAAAAAACAATTGAGAATATTTTTATAATCTTATTAAATTTCTTGATGGTCATTAGTATAATTATTAGGTTTGTTAATAACACACATGATATTAAGCTAAACGAATCACAACGCCAGAGAAATGTCATGTTCGCAAGTGCCATATACTAGTGTTAAGTGTTTATTTGTTGCATGGACATGTACAAATATGATTTAATTATGATGATTCACACCATAAACAAAATAACTTCACAAATAATTATTTTGTAAATAACTTAATTCATTTTTTTCATTCAAATAAATGCTCATGACTAATTTATGAAGTTTTACACCACAATCACAACAAATTCAATTATTTGTACTATTTAAACAAATAAATTCACATGATTCATTTATGACACTTTGCACCACAAGTCAATTATTCATTTTTAATATTCAATTATTTTTTTGTATACTATTTAAACAAATAAATTCACATAATTCATTTATGAGACTTTGCACTACAAGTCAATGATTTAATTCGATTATTCATTTTTAAACAAATAAATTTACATGATTAATTTATGAGACTTTACACCACAAGTCAATTATTCATTTTTAATATTATTTAAGTAGATAAATACATATGATTATTAATATTGACAAATAATTAAAGTCAATCATTTTTTATTTATTACTATTATAAAATAGTAATAAGAGTGATTTGAATTGAAATTTTATTATTGGATTGGGTATACTTTTATTGAGCTTATTAAATTTCTCTTGGACATGATTGAGGGAGGAAACATTTACCTTGGTGTAATGTCCCTAAAATCCAAAAATAAAAATAAAATAAAATTTATATGGGGTATTATCATCATTCGGATCTAAATTTTATTTAAAATTAAATTCAGTACTGTATATTATTACTGAGAGAGATACAGGTATCTCGTTGGAAGATCTTTCATTTATAATTTGTATGGAAATTTGTAATCTTACTTATGATATTTCTGATGGTTTAAGGTGTATGGTAAAGACTTGTAATTCTTATACTGGTGTTTATCATTCTATTCTTCTTTGATTAATTTAATGTTAATGGATCTATCATAGTCTAGGAAGTATTGTTTAAAGGTGATATTATTGCTCTGTGACATGCCACTGTTTATACATTTAGGATACTTGTTTACTTGTTGGATGTATGCTATGTTTCTGTAACTATGTTTGTGTAATTTAAGAGGTATTTAGTAAATATTATAATCCTGAATGGTTAAGAAGAGTGGTGATGGCCTTGGGCTTACTTAGCTATTTGCTAAAACATATTCTACGCTTTGTTTGTAGGTTCCCTAAGGTGATCCTAAGCTAGCACTTTAAAGTTTGTGTGAAAAACATAAAAGAACATCTTGATGGAAAGGGGAAGAGATATCCTAAGCTATGGTTATTGCAATGAAAGTGAAAAATTTGTAAAAGAAACAAGGTAGCTCACCCACTATAGGGAGTGGGTAAGAATCGTGTTTGTAGTGGAGGTAGATGGATTTTAATTCATCCCATGTGGTGGCCACATGGTAACCATGCCAAGATGGATGGTAAGTAAAACCCTATGCTCAAACACTCAGTTTGGTCTTCGTTTGTTTTTGTGGAGGGAGAGCAGAGCTCTCGGCTGACTCCATGGTTATGGGGGAGCCTGCACTTGACCTGAGCATTGCTCATGGTCTGCGCTCACCCTAATGATAGGATAGCATGAAAAACGTTTGGATTGTTTAAGGTAATCTCTGTTAACCTTTGCGTTTTCCCAAACTCTTGTTTGTTTTAACATTTCTCTTTTGCATAGTTCAGTTTTCTCATTAACTTTGTTTTGCTAATGCCCAGGTTTTTCCTTTTGACGGGAGGCTAACAATGGGAGTTTTGAAGTCTACTTCAGGAAGTGCTAGGGCAGAGGGGATTATTGGAACAAATTTCTCTGGTAAGCCCAGGTCCATTGCGACCCTTCTTCCCTTCATACGAAGTCGATGTATGTTATGGGTTGTCACTGAGAGGTTGCCATGCTCTGTGTTTTTAAAGTAGTTAACCTTCAGGGTTTAGTGATGTATGTTCATACTCTGTTTGTAATTACTAGAACTCTCTGTTTACTTGGGTTTTCGTAGGCAGATTTGTTGTATGGGAAGCTTGCCCAGAAATTTTTTTAAGTTAAATAAATTTTAAGCCTGTAAAGGCATTGACAGAGGAAGATTGTGTTTGGATTTTCGCCTATGATATCCTCGACTCTCCCTTTGGTTGATGCATTTACTGTTTATATAAATTTTGATGTGTATTTTTGAAGGAGGGAGGCCTATGTTTAAAGAGATCGGTCATGGATATAACAGTTCAACAATCCTATAGGTTACGTTTTGACTTGAGGGTTTATTTATAAAATATCAGTGGTATTTTAGTGTTGAAATGTTATATCTTTGTCTCGGGCTAAATGCCATTCATTTTGGTACAGTGGATTTGAATGTTTAAATGGAAAACACTTCCATGTTTGTCGTTCTGTTGTTTATGAGAATTGGTTTATGGTTTAGCTTTGTTGTATGAATGTAAGATATCATATTATATCTTAGGTAAGAGTTCTATTCTGTAAATGCGATTCTATTTATGCTTAAGTGTTTTGAAGGTGCTCTACGTTTGAAAACGCCAACGATGATTTTGTATGGTTTATAAAATTTCTTTGAAAAGTTTTTACTTGGTTTAATCTTTCACAGATATCTGGGCGAGGCTCTAACTCTGTCATAAACTTCTTAAATTAAATTCAACCCAAGCACCGAAGTGCTTTGAGCCTACTCTGTAGTGTGGTTTGCTCAATCTAATGGATGGTTGGAAATAATTCTCTTAGGGATTTGATCCCGAGCCTCTCTATTGGAATGTATGTTGGTATAAATATTATCATGGTTTATGTTGATGCTATTTCGATTGGTAATTACTTTGTTTTATTACATCTGTTCCTTTAAATGATTAAATAAAATGTTGGTTGACTATAAGTGGAAAGCGAAATCGCTTCTATGCCTATTAGGGTTTTATAGGACTTAGGGTAAATTTTAATTTCAATTTAATGTGTTCTCTGTTTGGTAGTTGGCATGCATATAAACCTAAGTAATTATTTATGTTTTAAATTCTAAGAAATCTAGGGTAGCGTTAAAGGAAACCATAAAAGATGGCTTTGTAATCACCTTGCTTGTTTCATACAGTAGTTTAATTGTTCTAAAAAGACTTAGGGTCTCATGAGACTTTCAGGGTTTAACTTTTAAATGAAATATTTTTTCAGTATAAGGTAAAGAAACAAAGTATTTAAGAGTGGAGATCTAGCAAAAGCTAGATTTGCTAGCTCTGGTAGATCAGAACTTGTAATGGAAAAGATTTGATGGTTAAAAATTCAGATATGCATATTTAAACTTTTAGTATTAAGAATGAATTAATGTTTAACCCAAGGAACCAATGCTTATGCCCTTTCTCATGAAGTAAATAATATTAACCGGAATTTTGAAAAAGAGAGAGATTACAGTTTAATAAAGAAACTACCATGCTTATAAATTTCAGTCTATAATCTTATGAAAGCATAATATATAATGAACATTAAATTCTTACCTGGAATGTGTTGCTATGATCTCCCCTTTATCCTGCACACTTCAAACACTAGTTAATGGAAAAATACTCTCAGCTGACCTATAGAATGGTAACTGAATAAACTCAGTACTGTCACGTTCCTCCCAACCTTTGACCCATAACCGTTCATGGTTCTTAATTGGATCATCCCTGAGCTAGTTCCAACATACAAGAGGACCTAGATCACCTAAGAATGAGGCTGCTGGTATCTTGGAGAAAATATATGTATCTTCTAAGTATAAGTTTTGAAATTCTCTCCAATCCCATACAAAATTAATGATCATATATATTACCCTCTCTTGCCTCTTTCCTTTAAATAGATTTCTTTGGAAAGGGGCAGTTTTGGTTATCTTGAGTTTAACATCAATATTTTAATATCTTCTTGAATTCAACTCCTATTTTGAATTATATCTAATTTATTTAGAAGATAATACTTTTTGATGACTTAGAACTTTTAAATAGTTTCTACTTTGAGTTTTTAGAAGAGAATTTTAATTAATTTATTTAGTTTGTAAAATAGCACACACACACATATCTATATAGACTTTAATAATTTGTTTATATTTTATTTATTTTCAATTAACTTCACATATATGTATATAAACTTCACTTTATTTTATTTATCTTTATTTATTCCAAAGTACTCCACATATATAATATTTTCATGTATGTATATAGAATTTACATATTTAATTAATTTTATTACTCATGCATTATATCTCATAATTGTTTTAATCGACGCTTCCTTAAATTATGTCCTTTCTTTAAACAAGGCCTCATGTGGGGTTTAGGTCTATGAACTAATATAGGTAGCCATAGGTTCCCTTTCATGTTGGATTACCTCATATTCATGGCGATATCTTTCAGTCCTTGATGAGAGATAAATACTGATTCAATTAATCATTTGAACAAGTATGATGAATGTTGGTTCTATTCAGAGTCTTTCCAACTCAACACCTATAAGTAAGGTAACCCCTAGTGCTATTCAGATCTTATTATCAACACTCTCAAATGGGCACTACACTAATACAATTCCAAATCCTTTTGCTCAACACAACTAGTACTAGGATGCATTTGTACGATACACCTAGGGATACAATGGCCAAAGATCCGATGCTCCATAGCTTATGCTCAACATCATGTTGGAGTGCTCCAGGTATTATGCCCAACACATCATAGAAGTCAATCATGTATACATGAAATTCTGCACAGTACATAACAAAGGTCATCTCAGTATATTAGGGTTTGTACCCAATCACATAGTCAACATCAACCAGGTACATCGGGGCTTATGCCCAGTACATAAAAATAATCCGTGCCCATCATGATCAATTCCCAATATATAAAACAAAATTAAATCATGTGCATTGGGGCTTACGCCTAGCATATATATATATAAAGTAAAACATGTGCATTGGGGCTTACGCCCAGTATATATATCATCAAAATAAAACATGTGCATCGAGGCTTACGCCCAATATATAAAATAATCGTAATCAACAAAATTAGGGAGTTTAGGCTAGTAGACATGGTTCCGCCACTTTTTCCTCAAATTCGGTGAGAAGCGTAGTCAAGTTTGGAAACCCCTCATATGTTGGTAGTATGCATTCTTCTGTGGCTACCCATCGCAGTGACTGCGTGATCCGTGCAAACCTCCTAAACGACACTTCATGTAGCCGATTCTGCCAATTTTTGAGGGCCTCATCCGAATCTTACGATGCCGAACTGACGCTGTGCCATCCCAACTCCCCATCTGCGGTAGGATTAATGTAATATTCGGATATGTTGTATAAAATGTCCCATCCCTCATTGAATTAATCCCTTGTAGGTTGGACATATCCCTGCCCTTCTGTAGGATTAAGAGGTGCGACTACCATCATCTCGCGGTTTTTGAACGACATAGTCCATTTTTTGAAGTTGATGATGGCCTGGTTATCCATCACCCAGTCTATCCCTAACAGCGCTAGATAGGGCTTGTGTTTTCAACAATATCTATTACATCAAAGTTTGTGTATGTTTTGAGTCCCTCAATTTCAACTGGAACCTGGCACACTCGACCAATTGGAGTAACCTTACTTTGATTCACTAATCGCAGCTGTATCGGTGACCAGGCCAACTGTGGTTTTCCCATTTTTCCCAGGTCTGCTTGGTCAGAATGTTTACATATGACCCCAGATCTAATTTGATTAAGTCGACATCAAATTCTCTGATTTGTGTAGACATCCGCATTTCTCTTCTCGTCTTCCTCTTATGTATGCGATTGACTGTACGTTCCTGGCGTGCACCCTCCCGTCGATGAACAAGATGGATATTTCTACCAACGCGTCCTGATCTTTTTCCAACTCCAGACAACTTTCCAAGAAGGCTCTTAAGGTGTTTTCCTTTGTCTGCGACTTCGTCATGTCGAATGTCGTTGCAATATCATAGGTAACTTCTTCCTGGTGAAGAGGTGACTGCCTCCTCTGTCTCATTGCCTCTTCTAGCAATGAGGGATACTTTATTGAAAGCACAGGAGGCAATAAGACAGAGGAGGAAGTCACCTCTTCACCAAGAAGAAGTTACCTATGATATGCCACCAACGTTCAACACGACGAAGTTGCAGAGAAAGGAAAACACCTTAAGAGCCTTCTTAGAATGTTTCCTAGAGTTGGAAAAATATTAGGACGCGTTGGCAGAAGTATCCATCTTGTTGCATCGATGGGAGGATGCACTCCAGGAACGCAGAGTCAATCGCATACATAAGAGGAAGACGAGAAGAGAAATGTGGATTCCTACACAAATCAGAGCATTTGATGTCAACTCAATCATCTTAGAAATGGGGTCAAATGTAAACATTCTGACCAAGTAGACCTAGGAAACAATGGGAAAACCATAGTTGTCCTAGTCACCAGTACAACTGCAATTAGCGAATCAAAGTAGGGTACTCCAATTGGTCGAGTGTGCCAGGTTCCAATTGGAATTGAGGGACTCAAAACATACGTAGACTTTGATGTAATAGAGATTGTTGACAACACAAGCCCCTATCCAGTGTTGCTAGGGATAGACTAGGCGATGGAGAACCAGGCCATCATCAACTTCAAGAAATGGACTATGTCATTCGAAAACCGCGAGATGAGGGTAGTCGCACCTATTGATCCTACAGAAGGGAAGCGATATGTTGAACCGACAAGGGATGATTTCAATGAGGGATGGGATAGTTTATACAACATATATGAATATTACATTAATCATACCGCAGATGGGAAGTTGGGATGGTGCAGCGTCAGTTCGGTGTTGTCCGAGTCGGATGAGGCGCTCAAAAATTGGCAGAATCGGCTACATGAAGTGTCGTTTAGGAGGTGTGCATGGATCACACATTCACTGTGATGGGTAGCCATAGGAGAATGTGCACTACCAACATATGAGGGGTTTCCCAGCTTGACTACGTTTCTCACTGAATTTGAGGAAAAAGTGGCGGAACCACAAGTCAAGTATCACAAACTAGTCACTATTTCGACACCTAATGGAGGTTTGGTTCGAAGACACTGTAGGATACGGTGGAAGGAAGTATGGAGGAAGAGGATATCCAAATGAACATTTGAATGAGTGTCAAATCCAATGGGGCTCACGGGAGAAACAAGAATGGGTCCATGCATTTTTTCACACACTGGATGAAGTACCGCGAAGTTGGTATATCACAGTAGAACTACAATGCGGAACAACCTCATGGGAACAACTAAATATTGGCTTTATCAAAACGTTCAATCTCTTCGATGAAAACCCCTTCATCCATAGTGCATTACAGGCGATTCGAGAGAAGGTATTTGAAGCAATCCTGATAGAGAAACCACTAGAACTTCGGTGGACTGCGACACCGAAAATGCTGATAGAATGCTACAATATCACAAGAGAACTGAGTGATGAGGATGAACCAAGGGCTATGTATGTACCGGAGTAAGAAGGAAGTCGCAGGGTCGAGGCACCAGAAATGTCTTCCGACAAGTTTCAACAACCATTGAAAATCAAGAAAGTAAACATTGGGTCAGAGGAGAATCTGAAGTTTGTGAGTATTGGAGATTATTGGGATGACTCTACCATCGGCAAGATGACTAATCTGTTGCATGACTTTAAGGAATTGTTCCCAACGAAATTCTCGGAGATGGAACGAATTTCTGGGGACTTAAGTGAAATTAAAATCCCCCTGAAACCCGATGCAAAGCCAGTCAAGCAGCAACCCTACAGGTTGAATCCAAGGTACAAGGAGCGAGTGAAAGCCAAACTCAAGAGAATGATGGACACATGAATTATAGAACCAGTGGCAGATGAGTTCGAGAAGTACACAACAACGACCAAGAGAAATTGGAAGGGATCTGCGAACGAAGACCAATACAAGAAGTGTGAAAAAAAACATAGTGCGAAGCATCGACGCAACAGAGTTGGTCATGTCGCTAATCGGATAGCGCAGTATTCAAAAAAAATTTAATAATTTGAAGGTTACTGCAGATTACAACAAATACGATGAAGTTCAACATCTATCGACCAGGGAGCATATTTGGACAAGGGAGTTGCAAAGTGACAAGATTAAGCGAAAGCAAGTCAAATCCAGTCATAAATGCAGCATTTAAGCCACGATGGCCGACGAAAAAAATGAAAAAACAACAATTAATATTCGACGCATGCGGCGGATTTGTTGAATCACCACTAGATTTGGTAATCATGGTCCAAAATCGGTTGGATACAGCAAACCAACGCTATAAATGCAGGGAAAAGGGACAGTTTTATGCACTGCGTGTTAAGCAAGAGCCTACGAGTCACATGGAATTTTACATTTCGAGCACCAACACCGAACGACTGCAGCCCACGCAAGTTCTACAAGAGCAACTAGAATTCATGTCTAGAGTACCTCAGAAGAAGCGGGGTGCCAATTGACCAGCAGACACCAACCGATCGCCAAAGAAAGGTACCAGGAATTCAACACGCCTGGCGGATGAAGGAGTAAGAACTTCGGGTGCTACCCAAACGAAACCAACATCATAAAGAAGGAACCATGGCCCTGTTGAAGCCCAGGGTATGTAAGTTGCTGGAATGTTGTCCAAGGATAGCAACAAAGGCTGAAAACCCAATCTGAAAGGCTTCAAACGACTCTGCGCAAGAGCAGTTCTATCCCTTGAATGTTTGGTATAGTTAACTCCCATGGATATTAGGCCTCCTCTAGCACTTAATTGGTTTGATCCTGAAAGGATCTGTCTTCTTGTGAGGGAAGATCAAAAGTGTTATATCTCTAGAAGTGAGTTTGCTTTAAAAGAAACCTAAACTAGGTCAGATCTAAATTAAAGGGAAGTGTTTTGGTGTGCAGGATAACCAAATCTGGAAATTAACAAGTACCTCACCAATTGAGAGATATGTGAAGTGGATATTTACTTATTCGCTTAAGGCAGAGTCATAAAATAAAAATTGAATGATTGCAGCTTAAGGGTCAAAGCACATGCACGATTACCCTATTATATCATGCTAATTGAAAAATTGGCATTAATTAAATAATATATATTTTTCATTTGCAGAAATAGATAAATGTTTTAAATAAATAAATTCATTTAAGACATGAGACACACAGATCATAAGTCAAGAGAAATATAAACTGTAGATCAATGTATTAATTATGATTGCAAAATAAAATAGTATTCATTCATGAGCTGAAGTGAAAATCAAAATCCATCAAACAAATTTGATAAATGAAACAAAAGAGATTGCAAGAGAAGAACTAAATGTATATCAATGAGTCTACAAAAAATTACAAGTCTTGAATGACACAGAGTATCTACAGTCCTCTTTCGATGATTTTGTCCCCCTTTCCTACGAGAACTCTACCCCTTTAATAATAATTACAATAAAGACACAAGGGATCAAATTCCCATAAAACAGGGATTACAAAATAAATCTAATCTAAGAATAGCCAAGGGAACCTTGCCACTTGGCCCAAATTTCTAACAATTCATCTACATCAGGATATTTTTCCAACTTGAGTCCTATATGGGAATCACACGTTAAATATTCAATCTCATTCTTGCTTAATTTGTGCCAAGTACGTAGAAAGATGTGGATCTTTCTCTCTGAACACAGAGGTAGCTTGATGAACTTGTCAACTTCAGAAATCTGTATATGTTGGAGCTGTTGGATTTGTTCTTTAGCCTGTGCACACCTACTCTCTACCTGTTCAATCATCAAATTTGATGGACATGCCTTCTCAATAAGGTCCAAAGTGGGAAACTGTAGCATCACCATGATGTTGTTTGCAGCATACCATCTCCTGCTACAAGTTGCTTGTGCCTTTTTAATTATTTCTTCAACCATCTCACAAGCATTTTTCCAGGAAACCAAAGATGATATTATTCTCCTGAACTTGAAGCTATCCAAGACTGGTATATCCTCATATTTATCCTTAATATACCTTTTCCAATCTGTGATATCTTCCACATCCTTGGAATCTTGTTTCCTTATCTCAATTTCCTACTCAAGGATAACAAAAAGTTTCTCGAAAACATTATAAGTTTCCTGAATTTGATTCAGGGAACTAAACAATTCAGTTCAGAGTTTGTGATGCTCTTCTTTAACTTCAAAGGCCAAATCATTGAACCCTTTCTCAGAGAACCTATATAATGAAGACGTGGATGCATTAGCTGCAACAATTTCTAATGCCTCCCGTTGGATGTCATCAGAGAATGTTTGGACCAAATTATCTAATTAGGAACAGGTGCTTGTAGCATAGATGGTTCCCTCCTTCTCTTATTGCCTCTTTTCACCACTTCCTTGGTTGATTTACTGTAAAAGTATTCTCCAAGGGAAACCACAGTATCATCTTCACACTCAGCTATCAACTATGTTGAGGATGTTGCAACTAATGGAGCTGTTAGGGTAACAGTGGAATTAGGGATGGACATAGTGATTTGGGAGGTGGATAGTGAAGAGGGGGTAGTTGTAGAGACTGATGGTACAGAAGTTGGAGAAGTAGTTGAAGTGAGAACCTCAAAAAGAGAAGTAGGAGCAATGGTTGGTGATGATTGCAGAGAAAGAGTTGTAAACTGGATCTCAGTAACTATTGATGGTAAGGTGATAGGTGGGACTGGCAAGGTTGGATGTGAAGTAGTGATGGAGGTTAATGTAGCAAATAATTCAGATATGGTGGATGGTGGTAGTGTAACCTCAAAATATGAGGTGGAAGGAATCTTAACAGAAGAGAGTGGGTGTGTAGAAGCTAATGCATCAACAGTAGTGGTGAATTCAGGAAAATGGTCATCTGGAGTGGGATCATCCATCACTAATCTGTCAAGCAAATCAGCCATTTCCTAGGAACCTTCAGTCACCTCTTGTACAATAGGAACATTGGGAAAAAAGAGACTCTACTGTAATCCTTTTATCCTATGCATCACTGTCTTCAATGTTCAATGTAGGAATCTAAGAGGCAGGGGTTTGATTTTTTTGTCTTTTGGATGATGTACTTGCAGCAATCACCTGAGTATCAACTACTGAAGACATTTGTTCCAATTTCTTCTTTAGCTGTTCAGATGTTTGAATCAAAACCTTTAGTTATGCAATAGGTTTTAATTTTGGAATATCCTCAAGAAGGCCTTTACCTTTTCCTTCATCGGGGTAAGTTAACATCAAATGAGTACTTGCCTTTTGTGCTTGTTTCTTTGTTCTGTCTTTCTTGGTCTATTCCTCAAGTTGCAGTTCCATTTTCCTGTAACTCAAAACCTTAGTCTTGAGCACCTGCTAGTACTGAAGAATGAAAGTTTGTTCATCTTTGGTTTTAGCCCTAAATAGGACTTCAGAAAAAAAGAAAAAAAGAAAAAAAAAATTTCTCCCTGGTAAATGGAATCATCAAGGGCAGTCTCATGAACATAGGTGGTCTTCATGTGTTCTTGGGAAAAGTGAGCAGCCAGGAATGCCTTGGGATCATGCATCCTTTTGGTATATTTTCCAATATTTAATGAAACAATCTTCTTACCCAATATTGCAGCATGTGTTGAGTTATGGATAACCAAAGGCCCAAGGTTCAAAGGGAATTTGGGCCATCCTTTTCTTTTAGGCCCAGTTACTTTGAGGAATACTCCATCTGTAATAGTTTGGAAAGCAATTTCCTCAAGCAACAATTTGTCTGGAACTATCCTTGGCAGCAAATGGACTATATTACTCCCCCAAACCCTGACATAGGAGAGGGATTCTCCTACATACCAATCACCAATGGTGGGAATGAGTGTTTTGGCATGAGAAGAGAAAGATGGTACGTCCTCTTTGAATATATTGTAATAAATTGTGCCAAAGAAGTTATCACAGATTTCATACAATAAAGGGACATAGTTATTTTCCCATAATTTTGAACAATATATGTGTACTGGAGGGGATGAAAGAGTCCAATTCCATCCCATGGAGGGATACTGGAAGGTTGAACAAAACACATCAAAAATATAAGCTAAATAGAAGAAAGGGGGTTTCTTTAAAGTTGGTGTCTTCTGATAACGCTTGATGGCTATCTTTAACTCAGCTGACAGAATTGAAGCCCAATTAAATGATTCCCCTATTGTGAGAACATGATGAGCCATAGGTGCCCATTCGACTTTGAACACAGAATAGTTGATAGGCCATAAATTATGCACAACATGGCTTCTAGGAGAGAAAAGGGTTCCTTGAACCATGAAATGGGGTAAGAATTATCAACTCTAGGTATGAAGTTGGTCAGGTTCTTCATCCATGATTCAATCATCTCATCAAATTTGAACCGGGTCTTGACTGAGTCCAGAAAGGAAGCATTGAGAAGTTGGGTATCCGGCCTAAGAGAAAATGCTCTAGCAAAAACCTTAGGGAAAAAAGAAGCCACTTGGGACCCTACACGGTCGTTGAATGAACGGTCTTTAGGGTCTGCATGGTCAATTATCCACTTCATGGCATTAGTGTATGGGATGATGTCTGGTCTAGCTGCTACTGCATGTAATTGGGAATCCCTTATTTTCCCATAAACAGACTGGTTTTCCTGGATTTCTAACAGGTCGTCGTTATCAAAGATTGCATAAACTCGCAACAAATCTAGCTGATAGGTTTTAGACACTCTATCACTGTTATTGGCTAGAATTCCAAAGTTGGGGTCTTTTTTTATCAGGTCTTTCTAGGATGTTTTGGAATGGGTAACTCTCGACATGGTGGAAACTGGTAAAAATAAAATAAAACCAATTAAAACAATTTAAAATTGAATAAAATCCGTAAAAAACCAACGGGAAGAGAAGGAAAAGCAACCTGTACTGTCGAAAATGGCAGGAAAAAAACCCAGGTAACAATCCACAGTGAAAATCTTTGTCACAGGTAAATTCACGAAATGAAAATGGTAAACGAAAATAGAGAAAATCGAAATATTTAACAAAAACCATGGGATGAAATTTGGACCATAGGATTAATACAAATCAATGGCTAAGATTTAAAACATGATTGGGAAAAACAAGTTGCGGGAGTTTATTTTAGAAAATATGTACATATTTTCCGCAATCCACAATATGCAATGCGGATTACGGATTGCAGAAACACAACTCTAAATAATAATGAATCAAAAGTTCCCACAATCTGCAATTGCAGGTTGCGGGTTGCGGGGATGCAAACAACGCAATTTACAACAATGACTCTTTCCGCATCCGCAATCCGCAATTGCGGGTTGCAGATTGCGGAGACGCAAAACACAGATTTATTTCTCAAACACTTTCCGCAATTCACATTGTGGATTGCGGGTTGCGGAAACACAAAGTGCGAATTTATTTTTGAAACTCTTCCCGCAATCTACAATTGCAGGTTGTGGAAAGAAAACATTTCAAATTTGGAAAACCAAGCATCCACAATCCGCATTGCGGATTGCGGATTGTGGGTTGCGGAAAGTACAAACTTTGGAGAAAATTCACGCCTTCTGCAACTCATAAAAACACACAAAAATCAATGAATTTTTTGAAGGAAAAATTATTAACTAAATTAAATCATGAAAAAGAAATAAAATGAATGATCAATCATGATGAAACCCCAAAGTGAATAAGGAAATTAAACATTACCTTTGCAAGTAAAATATTGGAGCTCCCATGTTTAATAAAAACATGGGATTTGTTGTGACTACAAAAAGTCGCAACTGGCTAGGCGAAGCAGTTATCTTTGTAAATTTAATCCTTAGTTATGAGAGAGGTCTATCAGTATGAAAGATGTCTTAGCCTGTAACTTCCAAAACGTTTTCATCAAAATACAACCAAACAACAGAGTTAGATCTCATAATTAATATGTTCCCATCCAAAACCAATTAAAGATGATGTCTAATTGAAAAGGAATCCTAGAAGTAAAAAAAAAGGAACTCCCAACCATTATGCAAACATAGGATGGCAGTTTATGATAAACCTTAGAACAAAATTACAACCATTCCAGATCACCAAATCATGAGTCACCTTGACTTATCAAGCATTTGCTAAGTATGTACAGATGCATTAATTAATATATATATATATATATATACAATCCTTTTCTTTTTCTTTTTTTTGAAAAAATGAAAATATGCAAATAAGACTGTTGAAACAAGACCATTGCCCTGACTTGGTAATCAAATTTTGGCAATGCCATTCACAAACCTCTTCTGGAAACTGAACAAGCTAGATCTGTAAGGATACTCCTTGTCTTTTAGTTTTTTGACACTAAAAGCAACTATCATGGCTTGGTAACCATATGGTGATAATTCCAGTCCAGCATAAAGTTCATGATCATGGTAGGGATGGCTTGTGATAAGACCCCCCCCATTTTTGAATACAACAAGTTGTCTTATGAAAAATAAACAAAATTTATTGGTGTGTAAATTACAAGACACTACCATGGCTTGGTAACCATATGGTGATAATGTTACTCACTGATGTTTGTGGATCATGAATGGACCGACCTGTAATAGGATCTTTCACTTTCTAGCAGTAGCTGAAAATCACCTACCAAGCTTGGTGACCAGATGTGGAGATGCCATTCCACTGAACATCCATGAACATAATGGGTTGGCTTGTGATAATACCCCCCATCTTGCAATTCATAGTTATTAGAATGCATTTAAATTTTCAAGGTGATCAGAGTGGGAAACAGAACAACTGAAAGTTGATTGGCTATAAGGGTTTGTTGCCAATCACTAATGAAACATAACGTAAGAAAACCTAATCAATTCTAAAAATTCAATTAAAAAAATAAAACACCTATAAAGATATTGATTAAGGTGGGAAAATATCAATTAAAGCTTTGCAAAAGAATGAATGTTAAATTTCATGAAAGACATTTTCAGATATGGGCTAAGTAAGGTGAAACTGACAAGGCTACCCCAATACTTCGGACTATATTGTTCTGAGACACACTGATCAACAGCCTCTACCAAATGTGTGGACATTATTCAAAACAAAACAAAAAATGTAAAAGAAGACAAACAAAACAAAGAACGAAAAGAAAGCAAACCACACTTATGTACAAGTGAGCCAATATGATCCTCTAAACAAAATACTTTTTGAGCAACTGGACATTCACTGGATAGGTTTCTGTAATACCTTCCAGTGTTTGCAACTGGATAGTACTAGGACCAAGCTTTTCTATAATAATTAATGGTCCTAGCCATAAGCGCTGAAATTTGGTGTAGTAATTCTTGTTTATGTGTTGCTTATCCCACTTTAACACCAAATATCCCACTATAAACTCCCTATCAGTTGAGGACTTCTAATCAAACCATCTCTTCACTAACTATTGGTGCTGATATAGCCTATTCTTAGATTTTTCCCTATCTTCTTCTAGCTTAAGCAATGTATTAGTCCTTGTCTAGAGTTGGGAAGAATCATCCTCTTATATAGAATGTGCTGATTGTAGTGAAGGAATCATAAGGTTGGATGGTAAGATGGCCTCCTTACCATAAACCAAATAGTAAGGGGAGTTTCCAATGGTTGCTTTTGGGGTGACATGATCTTCCCAAAGAGAATTGTACAGTTCGGTATGGCAATCTTTATGGTGGGTGGCTACTGTCTTCTTTAATATGTTAATCCAATCTTTGTTGGAAGACTAAGCCAGTCCATTTCCTTGCGGATAGTAATTGGTAGAATATTTCAGTTTTATCCCTTTTTCAAGGGCATATTGGGTAATGTCGATGGAGGAAAAATAAGATGCATTTTCAAACACCAAGAACTCGGGTGCACCAAACCTAGTGACTATTTGACTTTCGATGAAGGATATCACTTGGTTTGTATTGGCTTTTCTGATAGGAATTGGATCTACTCACCTGGTAAATAAGTTTGTGGATATCAGGATGTACTGATGTTGTAAGGAGGAGGCATGGTTAATAGGTCCAACAAAATCCAAGCCCCATTGTTGGAATGGAAATTGAGTTGTTACTGGCTGGAGGGGGAATGCAGGCTTCGTAACTTTTCCAACACACTTCTGGCATGCTTCACATTTTCTGACATAAGAATATGCATCCTTGAATAAAGTTGTCCAGTAGTAGCCTGCTCTCAATATATTATGGGAAGTAGTTTCTCCTGAGAAGTGTCCTCCTATAGGTCCTGCATGAAATTCCAATAAAATGTTATCATTTTCAGCCTTCCCCAAACATCTGAGAAACACACCATCATAGTTTTTCCTAAACAATACACCATCAATAAAATGATATGGCGCAACTTTTAACCTTAAAGCTCTACGTTTCTTAAAATCAAGGGTTTCAGGAGAAAACCCATGGGTTAACAAAAACTTGATGTCATCATACCATTCGGATGTCTGAATTCTAATTAAATTTACAGAACCTGTTGATGTGCTTTCCTTTTGATCGCACTCAATTTGTTTCTATACAGGGTCATTGGATTGAGCAGTGAGCAAGCACAAGCCTTGGCCTTTCACAATTTTCGCAAGTCTAATCTCGAGGTCATACTCATGCAGAGCTGTCATTGTGATAATCTACAGTAGGATCTAGCAACTAAAACAAACCTCACAATCAAACTCTCAATAAGTGAAAAGAAGAAGAGAAGAATGCACTCAATAATCACTCATGAACACATAAAATGGAAAATAGAAGTATCATACATCAGTTGGGATCTGGAACTATGTGCATAATGAATACATTTCAATAACTGTGATAGAGAATTTGAATTAACCAAGGAGATCATTTGAATCATGCTCAAAGTCTATCTTGGACAATATTGGAGACATAATCCAATCAATCGTATCAGTCATAAATGGTCAAAGGTCAGTCAAGTGAGTCTAACTAAGTCTAACAGAACCATCTAGGCACAAATTAGGGGATGGAGACTCCAAGGAGGGCGCATGAGGCTGTCAAAAGGTCAAGTGGAACTCCAGAACTAGCTAACTAGGAGCTACATGCAATTAGCATGAGCAATCAGTGGAAGAACTGTTCAATCAATGCTCTAACTGACTGTCAGACAATTGGTAGGTGAGATGAGGCGCTCTAACTGAATGATAATTGGTGGTAGGTGAGAAAAGGCGCACATGTCATGCAGAAGAGTCAAATAGGGTGCATCAAGTAGGTAGGAGGGCTACTAGGGGCTGAAGACAAGCTCTAGGAGCTGAAATTAGGCTCTATGTGCTGGGAGGACCATCAAAATGATGACTGGATGCATGTAGTTGCATGAAAATGCATGCATGATGACTGGATGCATGAAAAATGCATGCAGAAATGCAAATCTGAAAAATGATGGGGAGAATATTCCAACACCCCCCCTCAAGCTATACTATGAGGTAGTAACTGAAAATTGAAAAATAGGGCCCTGGTGACTGAGACCAAAGGTCACCCCGTACACAAATCTAAATAATAAATGAGGAAAGAGGGAAAACCCACTGGGAAGAAATCCCTCCCTCGAAATAGACTGAAGGATGCTAATGTAGCATGTCATCACTCACCCCAGAAGGAGGCAAGTGTCATTCTTTTCTGAAGAGGGATCCATCGATCTAAAATAGATCAGTAATTTGAGAAGGATGAAACCTTCCATTCTGAAAATATGATCTGGTTCTTCTCTAATCATGTGGATCACTAACCAAATCAACAACATATTGGAGAGAAATGGATTCCCATCAAGAAAGAGGAGGATCATCAAGTTCTTGTGGATTTGGATCTCCCATTCGCTCATATTCATCATCAGTTTCTAGACCTTCAGGTTCTTGTGGATCTAGTTCTAGCATTCTCTCTTCATCATCTCCATCTTCAGATTCTAAATCTGAAATCTCATGTGATGAAGATTTTCTCTCTTGCTCATCATCACATCCAAACTATGAATATGAAATCTCATGTGAAGAAGCAAGAAAAACTGGCTTATCATTGTTGGAACATTTAAAAACCCATTAAATACTTAGGATATATTTTACTAGTCACCTAAATTAATTTCCTAAGTTTTGACTAGCTAAATAGGGCCAGTTTTGTCTTTTAGTAGACCACTTGCTATCCTAAGTCACAAAAACAAATTTGGACAAATTCTTGAGAAGATTTTCTTGGATTCTATCTGATTTTATTCTATTCCTAAATTAGAAAGACACTTTCGTGATTTGGACAACTTTATCCTGTTTTTTCTACTTTTTAGTGGATAAGGAAAAGCTAGTTGACTTGGAAACTCTTACCACTTGACCAATTCGACCCCCACATCATTTCTTATCCATATTTACATTCCATTTACCTCACTCATGAGCTTCCATACCATACTTGCCAAATTCATGAGTCTCTAGCACAGTTCACAGTTTTGGAAACTGCTTTTGCCACCTAGGGGGTTTTTATGTTTTTAGTAAGCCTTACTTTTTTTGCTTTACAACTTGCCTTTAAGGAATTCTATTTTCTCTCTTGAGATGTATTATATATTGTATTCACATTGAGGAATAACACATGAGCTTATATTTCCATCAATTGAGTTCCTTCTCTTATGTTTCCGTCTCAATATTTCTTCTTATTATTCTTTCATATCTTTGAAAAATTCTTGTGAGGACTTATTTTCTTCAAGATTCTTGGCTATTAGAATTATTTCATGGTATTAACATATATATAATTCTCACATGGTATCATATCCTTTGGATTTATTAATTAAATTAGTCTTCCAGTATAATTTTCAAAGAGTTGTTATGCATGTACTAAAGATCAAATGGGAGAAATTTATCGTTGAAGAATTCAGATTTTTCCATCTCTCATCATTATTCTCTCATATGTCTTTTGATTCGAATCATCAGCCAGTTGTTGCAGCTCATACACACTCAGAACCTCTCATTGGGTTTATATTTGGTGTGTTATTGAATTCTATGGAGGCGAAATTACAGTTTGCAGTGACTGGTTTCACTCTCTCTGTCATGCTTCTATTTCACTGCATGATTTTTGGCACCAATTGCACAGAAGATGGAGGACATCATCAAGTCTCATTTGGATCTAATCTCAAGAAGCTCAATTCTAGTGAGCACATTCCACTTCTTCCCAAGAAGAATATTCCTCCAGACGTTTGACCAAGTTCTCACCTGCTTGAAGTTTGGAGAGCCTTATTATGTTGTATTCCATGATCTTGAGGGGAGGTTATTCCAAAGTAGTTTTCCTTCTTTCCTCACCTACATGGACTAATAATTTTTTGTATTGGGGTGACCATAAGCCTTGTTGCTTGGGCCCTATATTTCTGATATTTCACCTCATAAGTCAGGCTTAAGGGGTGGTGTTGGAACATTTAAAAATCCATTAAATACTTAGGATATGTTTTACTAGTCACCTAGATTAATTTCCTAAGTTTTGACTAGCTAAATAGGGCCAGTTTTGTCTTTTAGTGGACCACTTGCTATCCTAAGTCACAAAAACGAATTTGGACAAATTTTGGAGAAGATTTCCTTGGATTATGTCTGATTTTATTCTATTCCTGAATTAGAAAGACACTTTCCTGATTTAGACAGCGTTATCCTGTTTTTTCTACTTTCTAGTGGATAAGGAAAAGCTAGTTGACTTGGAAACTCTTACCACTTGACCAATTCGACCCTCCAAATCATTTCTTATCCATATTTACATTCCGTTTACCTCACTCATGAGCTGCCATACCATACTTGCCAAATTCGTGAGCACAGTTTTGGAAACTGCTTTTGCCACCTAGGGGTTTTTTATGTTTTTAGTGAGCCTTACTTTTTGTGCTTTACAACTTGCCTTTAAGGCATTCTATTTTCTCTCTTGAGATGTATTATATATTGTATTCACATTGAGGAATAATACATGAGATTATATTTCCATCAATTGAGTTCCTTCTCTTATGTTTCTGTCTCAATATTTCTTCTTATTATTCTTGCATATCTCTGAATAATTCTTGTGAGGACTTATTTTCTTCAAGATTCTTGGCTATTAGAATTCTTTCATGGTATTCAACATATATATAATTCTCACAATCATCACTTCCAAACTCTAAATCTGAAATCTCATGTGAAGAAGCAAGAAAAACTGGCTCATCATCACTTCCAAACTCTGAATCTGAAATCTCATGTGATGAAGCATTGCTCTCTTGCTCAAACATGGTGGGATCAAATCCAAAAATGTGAATATCATGAAACTATTTCATAATGTGCATGTAGTTCTTTGATATCTCCTTTGAACCAACATAGGTGAGATCATTTTCAAAAGAAATAGGGAATTATGATGATGGATCTTCAACAAGATCACTAGTGGATGCAATAGTGGTGGCCCACTTTGCTATAGGAGTTGAACCAATAGGTGCTAGATCTTCAGGTTCTTGTGGATCTAGATATATCATTCACACTTCTTCAAGAGTCCTCTTTTTTCTCAATCTTCTTTAGTGAATCTTTTCCTTTCAAGCAACCCTTGAAGATGCCATGAGCAAACTTGCCATTTGGAAGACCTTCAACCACATTTTGATATTGCAAGTTTTGCAAATGCTTTTAGTTGAGATGAGATAGCCTACTCTCTTCATTTGTATGAGGATGGTGTTGATGCACTTTCCATGAGGTCATGGAATCTCTCTTTGTCCTCAAATATAGAAGGTTTAGTATTAGTATCTTTCTTCCTTGCACATGCAGGTACAGGGAGATTGTTCTTATCAAGTAACTGAGCCATCAAGTCTATAGTCTTCTTCATACAAGAACTCTCAGGATGAAATCCTCGATGACAATATGTGCACTTGGATCTCTCATTTTGAGATTGTTTGTTCTTCTTTGAGTTCGAAGCCCCATCTGACTGATATGGAACATCTTTTGTCTTTGTATCATTCGCTCTCTTTTCAGATAATTTTTTCTTTCCCTTTACATTCGCTCTTTTGGCCTCAACAGCTGTAAGGGCTGAATCTAGATTTGGTTTTATCATTCCCATGATGATTAACTTCTCCTCCTCTTGTGTGAGATATTGGATGAAGTCATCAAGTGAGGGAAACTTCCATTTTGGAATGGACATCTTATCCGACTGAAATGTGGAGACAAAAACCATAGGGGCTTCACTAGAAGGCAATATAATATCACGTTCATTCATATTGAGGTATTAAATATTCATGAAAACCTAAAAATTATATGGATTATATATTAACAGACAAAGGGTTTTTTTTATTTAATGTAACAATACAAAAATACTTTGAGGTCTTTTTTATATGGGTGGGCTAACAAATATCCTCCAAATGGAGATGGCGGGATCACAATCGGATGAGAAATAAGGTTGAGGGAAGGGTTGAGGCAAGGCTCGAGCTTACCAGTACGCAGGGAAATCGCATCTTGAGGCATGCTGGAGGCTAGGGGTTTCGAGGTGAAGTGGGTTTACAATTGATCATAGTCGAGGGACAGTGGTCATTAACAACCAATTGTTACCAATAGCACTCAACCAGTTGTTACCAATATCCTTGGGAGGCTCGAAGCCTCCAGGACCTGTTATAGGCCCTCGATAGGCCTTGGGGGTTTGAATATCCAACCACTTGTGCCTATTACAGGACTTGGTAGGTTTAGTCAACCTCCTAGAGCTTGTTACAGGCCCTGGGGGCTTGGATACCTAGCCCACAACATGCTTAGTCAGTGATTGGGGAACTGCAACAGGCAATCTAAATGTTGTACTATGTGCATTGGCTCTAGTGACATACAAGAAGTGATCTCCTACCTCTTCATTAAACCATTAGATGTTTGAAATCATAATGATATGTGGTTGAGTAATTGCATTGTGGGTTAAGTAATGTGCATCCACAATATACATCGAAAGAAGCAAGGTGCATTGTAGAATGCATGTGGGGTCATAAGAGGGGTATCATATCAATATACTAGGTAGAAATATAAAGGGGTATAAAAAATGTTAATGAAAAAATTGATACATACAATATCTAGTGAAAATAGGGGTTTTTTAAAATTGGGAAGGCATATTGGGAGGGGGTTAAAAAAAACTTTTTTAAAAGGTATTTTCCAATATTTAGTGAAATTAGGGGTATTGTTTCATATGCCATGAACGAACGTGCTATGATAGTGGTTTATTGAGTGAAGCCCTTGTGACAAAAACTGAGAAGTTTAGCCCCAATTTGGAGAGAATGGCAAGAATGAGTTGTTTGTCTTCTTTCACTATCTCATATCTATTCAACTGTGAAATCAAGCTTTCGAACTTGGTTAAAAAATCATTATTGGATTCGAAGCTTTCAAGTCTCAATGAGATGAGTTCATTCTCTAATTTATGACCTTTCAAATCATCTTTCTGTCCAAAGAGGGATTCGAGTTTGTCCCAAAACTCTTTTGGAGATGTTAGATCGATGACATGGAAGTGAAGATATTCAGAAATTGAGAGAAGAAGTAAGCCTACTACTTCATCAAGCCTATCCAAGTACTTGTATTTCTCTACTGCACTAAGTGGTTCGACCATAGTCCCATCAGTATCTTGGTGAAGCTCTTGGATCTCTTGAAGAGAGAAATATTGGCTTTCCATTCGACATAGTTGGAAGAATTGAGTTTTAGATCCATCTGAACAGTGAAGGTCGAATTGAAGAAGAATTTGAATGGGTGAATAAACCTGCAAACCAATAAGAGTTTTGTTGATGGATATTTGCTACACTTTGAATGAACACTTCCTTAGGACACTTGGCACATATGAATAATTCCTTTACACCTAGATAGAACTCACTGGATTGCTCTAGTGAATTCAAGGTAATAACACCAGGATTTGTTGTGGAAACTTAAAGGATTTTGGTGCTCAAGTGAAAGACAGCTGCTCAAAGAAATGCTGCAACTACTACTGCTACAATGCAAATAGCTGCTGCAAGCTCTGATACCATGTGATAATCTGCAGTAGGATCTAGCAACTAAAACAAGCCTCACAATCAAACTCTTAAGAAGTGTAGAGAAGAAGAGAAGAATGCACTCAATAATCACTCATGAACACAGAAAATGGAGAATAGCAGTATCATACATCAGCTGTGAGCTGGCACTATGTGAATAATGAATACAATTCAACAACTATGATAGAGAATTCGAATTAACCAAGAAGGTCATTCGAATCATGCTCAAGGTCTAGCTTGGACAACATTGGAGACATCATCCAATCAATAATGTCAATCATAAATTGTCAAAGCTCAGTCAAGTGAGTCTAACTGAGTCTAATAGAACCATCTAGGCACAAATAAGGGGATGGAGACTGCTATAAGGGCGCATGAGGCTGTCAGAACGTCAAGTGGCACTCCACAACTAGCTAGAAAGGAGCTACAGGCAGTTAGCATGAGCAATCAGTGGAAGAACTGCTCAATCAATGCTCTAACTGACTGTTAGACAACTGGTAGGTGAGATGAGGCGCTCTAATTGAATGATAACGGGTGGTAGGCGAGCAAAGGCACACATGTCATGGAAAATACTCAAATAGGGTGCATCAGGTAGGTAAGAGGGATGCTGTGGGCTGAAGACATTCTCTAGGAAGCTGAAATTAGGCTCTAGGTGCTTGGAGGACCATCAAAATGATGACTGGATGCATGGATGATGACTAGATGCATGCAAAATGCATGCAGACATGCAAATCTAAAAATGATGGGGAGAATATTCCAACACTCATCCAATGAGCGCATTTTTCACCCAGCTCCTTCTGGATCAGAACATTCCTGATGGCTGCATAAGGGACAATAACCTTAGTCCGAGATTTAAGAAGGTAGGGTCTATAGTGTTTTACCGACTTGTAGAGCGCATAGGCTTGTTTGTCAATTTGGGAGTAGTTTAATTCAACCCATATGGACATGGAGCTCATGAATGAAATCATAATTTCAACATCATCTAGATGTTTTTGTGTGAGAACAACTGCATAGGAAAAGTCAGTAGCAAATGTGTATAAAATAAAATATTTGGTGAAGTCAGGAGACATCAGGTCGGGGGCTTCTGCAATGGCCTTCTAGATTTCAACAAAGGCATTTCGTTGTTCACCGAAACACTTATATTGTGCATCCTTTTTAATCAATTGTTGTAATGGTTTGACAATTTGTGCAAAATTTGGAACAAATCTTGTAACAAAATTGGTCTTACCTAAAAACGATTGCATGGTTGTTCACGAACTAGGAAGACTGATCTTGGCAATAGCTTATGTGCATTCTGGATCAATAATCATGATGTCTTTTGAAACGACAAAATCCAACAGCTTACCTTTAGTGACCGTGAAGATAGATTTCTTCGAATTCCATGAAATCTCGTATTTTCTGCAACGCTCAAACACATGTTTAAGAGCATACAAATGTTCATGTCTCTTTTTGGAATAAATCATGATGTCATCTAAATAAACAACAATAGAATTATGCATTAATCCCCTGAAATCTATGTCCATATCTCTCTGGAACGTGGCACCTGCATATATCATTCCAAAAGGAATTCTCCTGTAGGAAAAAGTTCCCTAAGGGGTTCTGAAAGCTATTTTCAATTAATGAGCAGGAGCAACTAGGACTTGGTTATATCTTGAGAAGCCATCAAGGAGAGAAAACATCTCAGCACTTGCAACCTTTTGTAAAATCTGCTCCATGGGGGGAACATGGTAATTATCTTTTTCAGAAGCTTTGTTTAGGTTCCTCAATCAACACACAGTCTAATTTCCCTATTCTTCTTTCAAATAGGTACCAAGTTAGCAATCCACTGTGTGTTTCTAACAAGAAAAAAAATCCTTGCTGCTAATAGTTTCTCAAGCTCCTTTTTGACAGAGGGTTCAAGGCTGGGATACATCTTCCTCATTTTTTGCTGATAAGGTTTGTTAGCACCCACTTTGTCCTGGATGTAAGGGGGGGGTTAAACCTTGGAATGAATGGAGAAAGCCTCGAGTGTTTGCGAAGATGGCTCAGAGGAATGCTAAGTGGGACACCTGGATCAATTTTTGTGGCTCAAGGAAGGAAATTACCAAAGTATAAGTCTAAACATGAAAAAATATCGCCTCAGTTAAAAAATGGCACGCATGGAAGGTGGGGATACTTGGCAAGGAAGATCTACGATGGAGAAGCAACCTCACAAAGAATATGGTGGTGGTTTACGTGGAGGTGACATGCATAGCCCGCGGGTATGTTGGATATAGTAGTCCACAATCATGCAGTGACACCTGCAAAGTCGATCATGTTTTTCCATCAGCTTTCATTTTTGTTGTAATTATCTTTCAAAGGTGATGGGCTAAGCCATATATGTGTCGGGACAACTATAACTATTTTCTGTTAGAGAATTTGAGCCTAAGGGCCTATATAAGCAATGTAATAGAGATAGCAAAGGGTTGGAAAATCAGTGGGCCGAGATCTGAGAAGGATGAGTTCTTTTTTGAGACATAATCCTTAATAGAATTGCAGTGTTGCGGCTGGTGTTTGACAGAGATTCATGTGTCGTTTGTCTAGCAGTCTGTATTTTCTTCTTCTCATGTGAATGTATTCATTTTCACGCTTGGATAAGTATATATTTAGACAAAACTCATGCGCTCATGCTCTGTCTTTTTAATTTCAAGTGTTCACAAAGCTCTTCCACTAAAGTTGGCATCGGATTCGCCTGTGAGATGCCCATGCTAATGGACTGTTCATTTCTTCTTCCTTTACCACCAGACAACATACTTTTGACTCTAAGTGGATGGCTATCTTGCCCATATTTCTATATTCTATGCAACAACACTGTTGTTTGATATATGTGCTATGTTTTGACTCCACTGCCCAATGGTCCCTCTCGTGATTATCTTACCAAAGCTTTAAGAAACCAACAACGCTTCCAGCAATCTGACCTTCTAAATATGCTTGATTGAACACCCTAATATAGAAGGGTTTGTATAGTGAGAGATCCCTCTCTGATTGTATTGGGTCAGAAGTGCAATCTGAAGTGGTTTTGTGTGTTACCTCAAGGAGACCTTTCCACAACCTTATGGTCAATTTGGGTGTTAGCATAATTGGCGTCGTTGTCGGGGAACGAGGGTTATAGTGTGCTTGGGAAGAATGGAAAAGAGTTTCATATTTGATTGTTGATGGTGAACAACTGTAATGTCCCTTCTTAAGTATTTTATTAAAATGGAAAAAATTTCACTTTTTTCCCTAATTCGACCTTTGACTAGTTTTGATGCCTAGGTCTACAAATTGCTCCAAATAGTCCCAAATATTCTGAGGAGGTGTATGAATGATATTAAGAATTTATTATGATTTTTAGGGATGATTTAATACCATTAAAACACTTTTTCAAACTCCTTTAAGATTCTGGTCAATGTATGGTATTTTACTAGCAATTTTTGTTTGACTAGTAT
This sequence comes from Larix kaempferi, assembly GCA_027924585.1. Classification (NCBI taxonomy): domain Eukaryota; kingdom Viridiplantae; phylum Streptophyta; class Pinopsida; order Pinales; family Pinaceae; genus Larix; species Larix kaempferi. The sequence continues at coordinate 7,456,618 of BSBM01000632.1, forward strand.
TGGTCCCTTGGTTTCCAAATGACTCCCAATTCTCCCAGATTGCTACAGAAGGTACTTGGATGATATTAAGACATATTTATAATTTTTATGTATTCTCTGGAGTGTTCATATGACTTCTACAACTCCTCTTTAAAATCTGGTCAAGATAGGGATTTTTACTAGTAAATTGTGGTTCAAATCCCCTAGGGATAAATGATGAAAATGAATTTCTAAACGCACTCTCCAACTCGAATTTCTGAATGGAAGTAGGGTACATATAAAGGACATAAACATGAAATAATATTCATCACCATTCAATTTTTAATGTGTTCTATAACTCCTTTAAATCAAATGCAAAAAGACTAGTTTCAACCTTGGGGGAAATGGCATTAAATCTTCTTCAAATGGTATTAAACTAATCAAAACGACTCCAAATGCTTAAGTACTGAACATGGAATTTGTACAAATCATAAATTACAGTCCATTAATCATAAAAACATCATAGGAATGATATTTCATTCGAATACATCAATACATCATTGCTATACATCAAGGTAGTGGGGAAATGGAACCATTCTTTCATTAACAATTAGATTTATACATTTCCACTTGGAATTTCGACCTGAAACTTTCTAAATATCAAGAAAAGAGTATTTATTTCATATTAAAAAATAAATTGGGCATTAGAATCTCCCCCAAAGAGTACAATAGCTCACAAAAAATGTCCTCCCTCAAGGACCAAGAATATGCAATGAAAACTGGAAATGGTTGAGTGAGTGAGCTGTAATAGAAGAAACCACGAGCTTCCCTGTAGATTACACATGAAAATAAATACTCCATTAAAGCTCTATGAAATACCTTAATGGCCTCTCCAAACAACAACTTGGATGGGAATCTTTCACCCTCGAAATTGGCTAAGGAAAGAAACTAGTCATCCACTAGCTCCTCTCTCACAAATGCAATTGCAAATTCTAAAAATGATCAAAATCCGGTTTCATTCTTTTCTCTTTACATTTATAAAGTTTCCAAGCTCTCTATGGGTCGAATTCCTTCCAAGAGATTCATTCCAACTCAAGTTGGGAAGAGATTCCAAAGAATGCCACTTGTACAACAATTCCTAGTCTCCCACTTCCACCAAATCACATGTGGAAGCATATTAGCTGCCCTAACTCCCTTGAGAGCCCTCTTGGAGGCTATTTTTAGACCTGACATTTCATATATGTTAGATGTCAGCCTTCAGGTCTGATTTGTGTCATATGTGTCATAACATCTTCATCATTGTTGTCATAGAGCTAGGGAATCTAGTCCAAGTGTCTCACTAGCTCCAAAATGCCTCTTTATCTTCCATGGGAGTTACTCTTACACTCCAATTCGACCTTAATTGATTCATGACAATTATATTGACCTTCCAACTCATCCCAAGACCCTTGGTATTCTTATGGATTCTAAATGACAAGAGGAGGATTCCATGTGGCACAGAAAATCTAGCTTGTGTGGGTCTCACTTCCTCCATGTGTCTTCATGATCCAATGCCACTTTGATTTTCCATTGTATATATTTATTTATATCCTTTATTAAATATTTATGCTCTTCTAATTTCCACACATCATTTATTATTCTTCTTATTCCAAATCCCAAAGCTTCCACCCCCAACCTAGGAAACTAGTAATTTTCCTCTTTTGCAATTATTTGACCCTTAGCATCAATTTGACAAATTCTCATGAATATAACCAATGGGATTAGGACATTGTGACCCAATGAAAAATTTGGGACATGACAAATCCTCCCTTCCCAATATTTATTGTCCTCAAGCAATTTCAAACATGGGTGTTGAAGAACCTGCTTCCTGTATAATTCTTTGAAGTTGCCACTGAATTTCTCAACCTTGAGTCTTTGAGATTCCATGAAGGTTTTAGAGAGGAACCAACATGCTTGATGCTGCACTACTCTGATTAAAATCAATATATTAAGTGGGGAATCCATCCCCCATACTACTTGTTTCCCCCAAAAATTGAAACCAATGAGACTAAGAATTATCCCAGGGTCCCATTGCTTGTATTGCACTTCAACAATTAGAAGTTCTCTCCAATTCATAGTTCCTGGATCCCATTTTCTTGTATGCATTCTTCCCAACATTGTGAGTACAAAATATATATCATCAAAGTACATAACAAAATAATGAAAATTATCATCAAGAAGATGCTTCATCAAAGAAATGTGAAAGTGCTTATACCTCCAAGCAAGTAGACCACCATTTTCCAAGTGCATACAAACATCAAGTTACCAATCAAATCTTATCCATTGACATAGGTGAGGATCCAATGCCCTATAATGCTTCTCCAAAAGGATGTGATATGCATCAAAATATTCAACCATGTATTCTTTCATCCAAGAAGTGGATGAAGAATCTCCACTAAAATCTGAACCAAATAATGAGAAAAAAAAGGAGACTTCAAATGAATCAAAGAAGTCTCACCCATACATCCATGAATGTGAGAATCATAAAGATATAACAAAGTATGTGTCTTCCAACAAAAATGTTCTCCAATCATAAATCTATTCACCCAAGGGTTGGATGAAGTTCTTCCAACATCAAATGAACCAAGTGTTGAGCAAGAAAAACCATGAGTCTTCAAGTGACTCAAATGCATATCATAGGTGCATCCAGGTAGATGTGCATCATCATAAAGTAACAAGGTATACTGCTGCAAATGTGAATAAGAATGTGCTCCAACCATGTCATCATAGAAAGTAAATCTAGGAGTTCCATACTCCTCATGTGGCACCATCAAAAACAACCCTTTCACCCATACTTCATTGAGACTAATGCTGCAAAACATGGAATTGTAGGATGTATGAGAATGAACCAACTCACCCAAATGATCAAAAGGTGCATAAGTTTCATCATGGGAAGGATCCATATGGTTAGTATCATGCATCTCCTTCAAAAGTGTGAAACCTTTGTCGTAGATTGGTTCCAATGTAGAGGAATCATGCTCTTGTTTAAAAATTGCATAGCCTTCATCAAGACAACTCAAGTTCCTCTTCCACCACATCAAGTGTTTGTATCTATTCAAGTTCATCTTCAAACACATCAAGCACATTCAAATTTCCACATTTCTAATGATCCTCCATGTCATGAGAATCCTCCAAACAATCTACCATTTGACAATCTGAAACATAGGAGGAAAAACAAGCATCTTGCCACTTTTCAAGGAGTTGCTCATTGTGATGCACCTGCAACAATTAATTAATACGAATACGTGAAATAGCAGAAATGACAGAACTCAGAATCACTTTTATATTGATCACAGGCCACTTCGAGGGGGAAACCTCCTATGAGCAAGCTCAATACAAATAACTTCACGGTGCCTTCATAGGTCTCAACACACACTTATATACTAAGTCTAGGTGCCAATACTATGGGTCAAAACCATGGGCCACTACAAACTATGGATCAACAATACTACGGGCGACTTACAAAGCATATGCGCCAACAACAATAACACAAACTATTGATCAACAAATACTACAGGACGACTTACAAAACATATGCGTCCAACAACAACATACTAACAAAGTAAAGACATGGGTTCCTAACATCCCCTCCCCCTTAAAAAAAGCCTTGTCCTCAAAGCTTTAGATGTGGAAATTGTTGTTGAATCTGAAGGAGTGGTTCCCATGTAGCATCCTCTGGTTGCATGTCGTGCCACTGAACTAAGACCTATGTGATAGAGCAAGAGCGAAGCTGACGCGTGCGTCGATTGAGGATGGCCTCTGGCTCCAAAAGGATGGATCCTTCATTATCCAATTTGGGTAAAATCGTTTGTCCACTGATGTTGGTGCCAAGAACTTTCTTCAGACAAGAGACATGAAATACTGGATGAATGCGGGAAGAAGGAGGAAGTTCCAATTTATAAGCAACGGACCCAATCTTCTGAAGAATCCGATATGGCCCATAGAACTTTGGAGCGAGCTTATGACACCCTTTTAATTTCAAGGAGGATTGTTTGTATGGCTGGAGACGAAGAAAAACCATATCTCCGACTTGAAAAGTGTGTTCGGAACGGTGCTGATCAGCTTGTTGCTTCATGCGATTTCTTGCCAGGTGAAGATTGTCCCGCAAAATGCGAAGAATCTGATCGCGGTTTCGAAGGACCGTGTCAACTTCCTGAACCGGTGAACTGGTGGGGGTGTATGGAAGAAGAGATGGAGGTGCCTGACCATAGACTGCTTCATATGGGGTCATTTTAGAGGCAGTGTGGTAAGAGGTATTGTACCACCATTCAGCGAGAGGGAGCCACTTTGCCCACTGATGTTGTTGTTCCGAGGTGAAGCAATGAAGATAAGTTTCCAAGCATTTATTGATAATTTCAGTCTGACCATCTGTTTGTGGGTGACACCCTGAACTCATCTTCAGTTTGGTGCTAGTGTGGCGAAATAGTTCTGTCCAAAAATGACTGGTGAAAGTCACATCATGATCCGAGACAATGGAAGAAGGGATGCCATGAAGACGAAAGATCTGGTCCTAGAAAATTTGAGCGACGGAGGAGGGTGTATAGGGATGGCTGAGAGCACAAAAATGACTATATTTGGAGAGGCGATCAACCACAACAAGAATCACTGTCTTTCCACCAGATTTAGGGAGCCCTTCAATGAAATCCATAGAAATATTTGTCCAAATCCGTGTAGGTATGGGCAAGGGTTCAAGCAATCCTGGAAGGAGTATTGTTTCACCCTTATTGCGCTGGCAGGTATCACATTCGGCCACCATCTGTTGAATTGTCCTTTTCATGCCCTGCCAAAAGAAGTTATGCCATGCTCGTTCATACGTTTTGAGGAACCCAGAGTGCCCTGCCGATGGAGAAGCATGGAGTTCATAGAAGACAGCCTGTTGAAGATCTGTGCTCTGGGGAAGCACTAGACGACCCTTGTATCGCAAAGAATCACCATCCCAAGAGTAATGTGGTACAGTAGAAGGGTTGTTGGTCAAGTGTTGGATGATTTGAGATAGGGAAGAGTCATTGACATAACCCTGTTGAATAGATTGCAACCAATTTGGAACAGGCATAGAAATAGCTGAAAGAGAACCTTGGGCATCAAATGTGAGAGAAAGAGCATCTGCCACAATATTGTCTTTACCTTTCTTGTAAGTGATCTCATAGTCATAACCCATGAGTTTGCTAACCCATTTCTGTTGTGCCGGGGAGGAGACACGCTGGTCCAAGAAATATTTCAAACTCTGGTGATCAATCTTGATGCAGAAATGATTCCCTAATAGGTATGGGCGCCACTTCTGTACTGCATGCAAAATAGCCATCATTTCCTTCTCATAGGTAGAGGCAGCTAAATTATTACCGGAAAGGGATTTGCTGGTGAACGTAATGGGGTGTTCATCTTGAAGGAGAACAACACCAAGTCCATTACCGCAAGCATCACTCTCAATAGTGAAGGGCTTGGAAAAATCGGGCATAGCTAGCACAAGTGTAGTACACATAGCTTGTTTTAGTTTGTCAAATGCACACTGAGCAGCATGTGTCCATGTAAAAGCATCCTTTTTCAATAGAGCAGTTAATGGAGCTGCAATCTTCCCATAATCCTTGAAAAACTTGTGGTAGTAGCCAGTCAACCCCAAAAAACCACGAAGGCTCTTGAGTGTCTGAGGATGCGGCCAATTGTTCATGGCATCGATTTTGGCAACATCCACGCGAACCCCTTGTGCTAAGATAATGTGCCCAAGATACTCAACTTCCTTTTGTCCAAAAACACATTTAGACTGCTTGGCATGGAGATGATGGTCAGAAAAAAGTTGCATGACAAGATCCAGATGCTGGAGATGTTCATCCCATGTTTTACTGTAGATGAGGATATCATCAAAGAATACCGGAATGAATTTCCGCAAGTAGGGTCGAAATATTTTATTCATTAAGGCCTCGAATGTGGAAGGAGCATTAGTGAGGCCAAAGGGCATGACCAAAAACTCATAATGGCCATCATGTGTGCGGAAAGCTATTTTAGGGATATTATCCTCAGGAACCCAAATTTGATGATACCCAGAACGAAGATCCAACTTGGAGAAAAAGTGAGCGCCATGAAGCTCATCAACAACGGGAATTGGAAACTTATCCTTGATGGTGAGGTGATTAAGTGCTCAGAATTCAATGCAGAGGCGCCATGACCCATCTTTTTTGCGGACAAGAATAACTGGAGAAGAAAAGGAACTAGTGCTTGGGCGAATAATACCTTGCTTCAATAAGTCCCGAATGAGCATTTCAATCTCCATTTTTTGGTGAAATGGGTAGCGATAGGGCCTGATGTTGGGAGGAACGCTGCCAGGAAGGAGCTGAATACAATGGTCTTCTGGACTGGAAGGTGGCAATCCCACTGGTTCAACAAAGACACCTGTGTATTGATCCAGAATTTGTTGTAGATCCAAAGGAGTAGTGGAGACCGCTGATGGTTGCATCTGAATGGAATGGATCTGAGCGATGACACCATGTGAATTCTTCTTGAGGAGTTTTTCCATGCGATGTGAACTGATGATGATGAGAGAACCTGGTTGTAATCTTTTCAATGTGTGTTTTTGTCCATTGAGGGAAAACTGCATCCAAAGTTCAGCAAAATCCCATAAGATAGGGCCAAGTGTGCGTATCCATTGAGCGCCCAAAACCACATCACATCAGCCTAAGGGCAAGGAAAACATGTCAGAGCGCAAGGTATAATCTCCCATAGAGATACGCACATTTCGACACTTCCCTTTGCAAGGTAAGGTGCCCCCATTGGAAATCATGACTTCAAAGTTGGAGCAAGGATGGATAAAACAATCAACTTGTTTGGCAATCCGAGGGTCAATGAAATTATGGGTGCTACCAGAATCAATGAGTATTGTAAGAGGAAGCTTCTTGAAGTAACCCCTGACCCGCATTTTTTGGGGGGTGGTGATTCCAGCTAAAGCATGGAGAGATATCTCTGGCTGGTCATCTTGAGACGGAGGGTCAATAGGCGGTTCCTGAATGTCAACTGGAGCATCCAGTGTTTCTGGATCTTCGTTACCAATTTCAGAGGCAGGTGGAGACTCCACATCCAAGAGATAGAGCTTTTGCTGAACACATCTATGTCCCCGAGTGAATTTCTCATCACAATTATAGCAAAGCCCCTTTTCTCTGCGTGCTTGCATCTCTGTTTCAGACAAATGCTTGATAGGAGTCGGTCGAGGATCCTGTGGTATAGGTGGTCGCTGAGAACCCATATTTCGGAAGGGAACAAAAGTGGGCTTGGAGTGTTGTTGGGTTGCAATCTTGTCTTCTGCCAACTTAGCCAACCCTAGGGCTTCCATCATTGTGGTGGGATAGAACATTTTGACCTCAGAGCAGATGGCATCCTTTAGACCACTGATAAAACAACTCCGGTAAAAGTCATCAGACAATCCTTCGGTGTGGTTGGCTAGGTTCTCAAATTCGGTTTGATACTCTCTCACAGTGCCAATTTGGCGAAGTTTAGTGAGAGCTCCGGTGAAGTCATCAAAAGCACTAGGACCAAATCGTTGCAAAAGGAGCTGGCAAAAGTCTGACCATTTGGGATCTGGATGAGCCTTGATGTACCAACGGTACCATTGAAGAGCTTCCTGTTCCAAGTGAAAGGATGCCAGCGGAACTTTGTTGACATCAAAAGTATTATGCAGACTGAAATACTATTCTGCACAATAGATCCATCCAGTTGGATCAGTACCATTGAAGCGAGGAAAATCAAGCTTCGGACCACGAAAATTGCTGGAAGAAGAGAACCCATTGTCTGATGAAGACTCGGACTGCCGTTTGTTGTTCATAGCTGAATGTTCAAGATGGAGGCCGATAAATTTTTCATCCAGATCCTGGATTTTGGCTTGGATGGCTGCAAGTGCTTCTTCCATGGTTTTTGCTCCTACACGGGTGACAACCATAACCAGGAGTTTTTTTTTTTTTTTTGACTGGGTAGGAAAACAAAAACAGAAACTGCTTCAGTAAGGGAAAATCTGGACTTGGGAAAAAATCTGAAGGTTAATTGGGGTTTGACTAGGTGTTGGACACTGTCGACTAGACAGGAAAGCAAAAATGAGGATTTCAGAAGTAGGGTGAAAGAATGGGAAAATTTGGCAGAGGGAGACAAAGAAGCAGAATTCAGAAAGGAACTCTGTGGTAAGATTTGAAGGTGATTGGGTGAAATCTGAGGAAGTTATGGAAAAACCTAAAAATAGACAAATGTGGGATTTCGGGCTTTGGGAAGGGGAATTGGGGATATGGTCCTCAGGAATGAAATATGCAGAATGGGATGACAGGGGTTCCCCAAAAATTTCAAGGGAAACAGAGTGAAAACAAGGGAGATCTGGACAAAAAACTAAATTTTATACTTTTTTTTTTTCAGACTGAAGCGGCTACAGCTTTGAAGGGATCTGGAACAACGCCAAATGGATTGAAAACGGATGGATCTAAAACGGCTTGCAAAATGGATCTGAAATGGCGCAGTAGTGATCGACAATAGTTCAGCTGAAAGTAGATATGGACCCCAGGTATGTGCGGCTTCCTAACAGTTCAGGGGTTTCACTCGGCCACCAATGTTGTCTGACGGCTTGCGTATTGGGGCAGTACCCCTCACTCCACGGCTCAGGTAAAGCTGATAATCGCTTTGCCACAAACAACAGCTCTTGGTTTACCTCACGGGTGGGAACTAGTCAATCATGTAGGGGTCGTTGCCCTTTTCGCTGGCAGGTCCTCTCAATGGGCCAACTACTTCGAGGTTCCTGTGGTACTCCTCACAATGAGTTTTAGGGCTTATGCCCAAGTAATTCCCACAGTTAAGTGGATAGGGATTATTCCCAAATCTGAACCTGCAATAGATGCGAAAAAACAGAAATTTCACCCAGCGAGCCCAAGAAAGTGCTCTGATACTAGATATCATGCACCTGCAACAATTAATTAATACGAATACGCGAAATAGTAGAAATGACAGAACTCAGAATCACTTTTATATTGATCACAGGCCACTTCGAGGGGGAAACCTCCTATGAGCAAGCTCAATACAAATAACTTCACGGTGCCTTCATAGGTCTCAACACACACTTATATACTAAGTCTAGGTGCCAATACTATGGGTCAAAACCATGGGCCACTACAAACTATGGATCAACAATACTACGGGCGACTTACAAAGCATATGCGCCAACAACAATAACACAAACTATTGATCAACAAATACTACAGGATGAATTACAAAACATATGCGTCCAACAACAACATACTAACAAAGTAAAGACATGGGTTCCTAACACTCATTTTGAATTGTGAGTTTATGATTATCCTCATTATTCTTCAAGAATGCATCATGTAACAATTCATTAATATCAAACAAATATTTTCTATCAAAAATCAAAGACATGAAATTACCTTTGATGTAGCACATTGCTCTTTGAATATTCTCCATGTCGTCAAGGAAGGATGTTTCCTCCAATGAAGTAGCTCTCCAACAAGAATTTAACACCAATGCTTGAGTGTCATGGAGAAGGATAAGGGACTCTTGGATCTTATTTTCATTCATATTCAAGGACCATTCAAGAAAATGAGGATCTTGCAAAGGAACCTCCTCATCTTCTTCCTTCTTACTTGGATCAACTTCATGAAGCTCATGTGGTGATGGAGAAGTTGATCTTGTTTCTTCTTCAATTGCTACAAGGTCTTCATTTTCATGCTTAAGTAAATTTTGGCTTGCAGCAATACTGTCAAAAGTGATCTCTATGTCACCAACATAGAGGTGTGAGCACCCATCAGTAGGCACTCCTTCATAGTTCAAGCATCCATCAGTAGATGCTCCTTGATTCATGTCCAAGGTAGAATGTGTCTCTAAATGATTGTCAATATTTTCAATAGGATCTTCTTCAAGTTCATGGGATGTATCTTCATCTTTCTCCTTCAAGAAATATGATGTACTTTTCCCCTTGGTTTCCTTAATGTCAATACATTTGGAATCTCTTTTTGAAGAGTACCCAAGAAGTCTCCCCCAGATGGAAATACTTGCATTCCGTGAAGCTTCAGATTTTTCATTTCTCTTTTCACTCACACAAATGTGATTTTCTCTCCAAGTTCTTTTACAAGAAGGGAAGAAACCTTTCCTCACTAACTCCACATATTCATTTTTGGGCCTATTTGCAAACACCCAATTAGAAAATTCTTCGAAAGGAGGGGGCTTATATTTACTTTTCTTATACAAATCAAGATATGCATGATATTGTTGGGGAAAGGTTTTATATGTTGCTCTCCATCTTTGTAACTCATTCATAGAATCCTCCTTTGAAGGTGTGTCATATTCATATTTATCATACATATGGTCATAATAATAATTATCATTCCTCCTGAAATTGTAAGAAGTGTTGCATGATGGCACCTCTTCTTCAACCCATTCACATTCTGCTTCATATTGTTCATAAGCATCTGCATATTCCTCATAAGAATTGTACTCATAGGATTCATCATAATAGTAAGACATGGATGCAACGTATTATTAAATGTATGATATTAACTCACAGGTGCAAGGACCATGCTCTGATACCATCGTAATGTCCCTTCTTAAGTATTTTATTAAAATGGCGAATTTTTCACTTTTTTCCCTAATTTGACCTTTGACTAGTTTTGATGCCTAGCTCTCGAAATTGCTCCAAATGCTCCCAAATATTCTGAGGAGGTGTATTAATGATATTAACACTTGATTATTATTTTCATGGATGATTTAAGACCATTAAAACACTTCTACAAACTCCTTTAATATCCTGGTCAATGTATGGTATTTTACTAGCAATTTCTCTTTGACTAGTATTGGTCCCTTGGTCTCCAAATAACTCCCAATTCTCCCAAATTGCTACAGAAGGTACTTGGATGATATTAAAACATATTTATAATTTTTATGGATTCTCTATAGTTTTCATATGAATTCTTCAACTCCTCTTTCAAATGTGGTCAAGATAGGGATTTTTACTAGTAAATTGTGGTTCAAATCCCCTAGGGGTAAATGATGAAAATGACTTTCCAAATGCACTCAATCCAACTCGAATTTCTGAATGGAATCAGGGTACATATAAAGGACTACAACTTTAACTCATATGAATCACCATTCAACTTTTAATTTCTTCTATAACTCCCTTAAATCAGATGCAAAAAGACTAGTTTCAACCTTGGGGGAAATGGCATTAAATCTTCTTCAAATGGTATTAAACTGATCAAAATGACTCCAAATGCTTAAGTACTGAAAATGGAACTTGTGAAGCTTATAAATAAAATTCCATGAATCATAAATACATCAGAGGAATGATATTTCATTCGAATACATCAACACATCATTGCTATACATCAAGGTAGTGGTTAAAACACACCATTCTTTCATTAACAATCATATTTATACATTTCCACTTGGAATTTTGAACTGAAAATTTCTAAAGATTAATAAAACAATATTTATTTCATATTACAAAATAAACAGGGCATTATAATCTCCCCCAAAGAGTACAATAACTCACAAAAAACACCATCCCTCAAGGAGCAAGAATATGCAATGAAAATTAGAAATGGTTGAGTGAGTGAGCTGCAATAGAAGAAGCCATGAGCTTCCCTGTAGCTTACAAATGAAAATAAAGACTCCATTAAAGCTCCATGAAATACCTTAATGGCCTCTCCAAACACCAACTTGGATGGGAATCTTTCACCCTCGAAATTTGCTAAGGCAAGAAACTAGTCATCCACTAGCTCCTCTCTCACAAATGCAATTGCAAATTCTAAAAATGATCAAAAGATGGTTGCATTCTTTGTTCTTGACATTTATAAAGTTTACAATCTCTATATGGGTCGAATTCCTTCCAAGATATTCATTCCAACTCAAGTTGGGAAGAGATTCCAAAGAATGCCACTTGTACAACAATTCCTAGTCTCCCACTTCCACCGAATCACATGTGGAAGCATCTTAGCTGCCCTAACTCCCTTGAGCTCCCTCTTAGAGGCTATTTTATCCCTGACATGTCATATATGTCAATTTCAACCTTCAGGTATGATTTGTGTCATAGATGTTATAACATATTCATCATTGTTTTCATAGAGCTAGGGAATCTAGTACAAGTGTCTCACTAGCTCCAAAATGCTTATTTCTCTTCCATGGGAGTTACTCTTCCACTCCAATTCGACCTTAATTGATTCATGCCAAGTATATTGACCTTCCAACTCATCCCAATATGCTTGGGATTCTTATGGATTCTAAATGAAAAGAGGAGGATGCCATGTGGCACAAAAAATCTAGCTTGTGTGGGTCCCACTACCTCCATGTGTCTTCATGATCCAATGCCACTTTGATTTTCCATTGTATATATTTATTTATCTCCTTTATTAAATATTTATGCTCTTCTAATGTCCACACATCATTTATTATCCTTCTTATTCCAAATCCCAAAGCTTCCACTGCCAACCTAGGAAACTAGTAATTTTCCTCTTTGGCAATTATTTGACCCTTAGCATCAATTTGACAAATTCTCATGAATATGACCAATGGGCTTAGGCCATTGTGACCCAATGCAAAATTTGAGACATGAAAACAATGGTCAAACATCAAATAGGGTTGTGTATTTTTCACCTGGCAACTCCACTCATCAAGATTTCAGTACGAGGGTGAATCCACTGGGAAGATCAGTGGCCACATGTCAAAGTTGAGATGCTGGAGGTCTCATGGAAAATCCACTCATGATTCAATCAAATCTGCGGGCTCACTGGGGAACAAGACCAGCTTACAGAGGCATGGGAAAATTAAGAATCATATATCAAAGTATTAATTTCTGCAAAGAGATCTTGTTCTTCTGCATGGATTTCCTTTTGTCCCTATGTGTATGTATCAAGGAATTTTTGTTTCACCAAAAATCCCCAAGCCGTGAGAGAGTTTCCTTTGTATATACTTCATTAGATATTGCAGATGTACATTATTCCTTCAATCCTAGAGCTGATCCTATTCCTTCTTTTGAACCATGTGAGATCCATAACCAGCCCTGCAAACCCCATGGGATTGAGGCCAATAGCATTCCTCATGTATATACTCCTTTTCCTTCTAGATTTCAGCAGAGATATAGTCCTTTGAAGCTACCCCCTAATATTCATGAATACCCTCCCAAATACAATAAATACCTCCCTATTTTTTATGGAGAAGATGGAAGCCTTACAGCTGAGAAGCATGTCCAAGGGTTTGAGAATTTCCTAGAAATTTTTTAAATAGAGCATGATGATGTTTGTATGAGGGATTTTTCCCAATATTTCCAAGGAGAGGTGAAGAGATGGTTTAAGCACTTGCAGCATGAGTCCATTGTTGGCTCTAACTGACCCATAGGTTTTCTTATAAGACCCAGGTTCTTTGCAGTTTCTTTTTGACCAACAAAACCCCTTCGCACCAGCCCTTTCGGAAACAACCTGTAAGCAGGTTGAGGTCTCACCTGAGGTGTATCTATGGGGTACTGTGGAACCAGGTTTCCATAGTAAGTGATAAGTTGCTTGGATGGACGAACTGCGCAACACAACAGAGGATATGTGTTGTGAGGTGAGTCTGCGCAGTGATGGGAAACACTGTGGTCCACACCACTATACTCTTCTACCGCGGGGCTTCTACTGAAGCTGCACACAATGCAGCTTCAATCTAGACTTGGGATAACTAGAAGACACTTAAGGAACTGAAATGAATATCACTCGTCCATTTGTTCAGGTGCTTAACTGACTATTCTCTTTACATTCATTCATTGGCTCAAGATGTTAAGATTTGAACACAGACGACTGATCTAATCCACTGTTATACGTTCCTTTACTATGTATAAGCAAATACTTAACCAAATGACTGAATTACTGCCTTCATACACAAGACTAAATGTTCACCATTCAACTATCCATGCGAAACTTAACATATCATTTCCATACCTCTCTAATGGAAAATGCATATAAAAGCTCTCTCATACAGTATGCAAGGAAACATATAGACATTCATTTGACAGAAAACATAAGTAATCATTCATTCACCAACACAATCACACAACGCAAGAATTAACGTGGTTCACTACCCCAGGTGGGAAGCTACGTCCACAAGAATGGTTGGTAATATATTTCTTTAAAAAGGGATGGGGACAACCACTCTTAGTCTATGCACTCAGCTGCAGACTCTCCTTCCTCTCAGATAGGCCTCTGCACACACAGCTACAGAGCCTTTAAAATATTCTTAGCTCAGATAGATTTTACACTACAAAAAGTCATAACCCAACTCACTGTAACACCATCTCGTACAAAATAGTCTTCTTTTATAGATCATGCCCGAAAGTCATGTCTTTAGAATGCCGAAGACCTAACCCAAAAACCCTTATGGTTTACAAAACTGTGTCAGTTTCCCTAAACCGGCTTGCTGGCATCTGGTAGCGTCTGTTCATCGTGGCGGTTCTCCACATCTTCATTCTGTCGCTACCGGCCTTCCTGTCGCATGCATGCCAACAGGTCACTTTCTCTAAACCGTTCATCTCTAACGGTTTCTCCCACCAAGCGTGCCAAGACGTCGCTTTCCTCAACAAACTCATGCATTGGTCGCCTACCTTATTTGCTCGTTCCCGCCACTCGACACTCCTAGAGCATCTTTCCAAAATTAAGCCCTTACTGGTCCATCCGATACCTGCACTTGATTCTTGTCCAACACTCCGCTTTGCTGGATTCACGTGTCCTGACTGCTTCGTACCACTACCTCCTCACAGCACTGGTCTTCGCGGTGCTTCCAAAATTTCGATGCTGCACACAACGCAGCCTGATCAAAAATTGGATGCTGCGCACAGCTCTGTAGCTTCTTCAACACTTAGACAAAATTATATTTCTGAGTTGCGCTCAGATCAGATTTCCCTGCTTATAAAAAAGGTGTCTCCAAAAATTTGTCCCAACCTAGGCCCAACATGCCCCTAACACTTACATGTGGCTCGTCCCCGAGCCACTTGCTGCTTTGGTCATCTCACTCTGCTTTGCGACTGGTGGAACTAGTTTGGCCGCAAACTCATTATATGCACCAAGCAACTGCTCCACTGATTCTCTGGTATCCTATTCAACTTGCTGTACTGTTTCAAGCAGTGCTGGAATTATCTCTTGTCCAATCTGTCCCTGTACCTTCTCCTGGTTGTCGCGAAGTTCCTTTAGCTTGTCTTCTATTTGCTGCGACACAGCTATAGCATCCTCCAAGAGTTGCTGAGACTGATTATCAATCTCAGTCTCTTTCTCTCTTAATGCCTAGACTTGCTTCTTCAATCCCGATACTTCCTTATACCTGGACAGCCTCTCCCTGGGTGGCAGAGTCTTGAGCTCTACGTCCAACTTCTTTATCGCGGTTTTCTTTTCCTTTACCGCGGTCTTTACCTGCAGTAGCCCCTGATCCTCTTCAAGGGTAGTGAATGCCTTTGAAACTTTTTCCAAGAGATCTTGGCACTAGGTCATGCCACTAGTTATGTTCTGCGCGGCAACACTGACAACTTGCTCTCTTAACTGCTGCTCAGTTAATGGCATCTGCTTATTCAGTTTATCCTTCAACATGGCAATATCGGCCTCATAATAAATCTCTTTATCCCGCATCTCCGACTTCAAGGATCTCACCTTATCTTCGATCCTCAGAACTGTGTCTGCAGGATCATCCTTGAGTTCTATACCTTCAATATCCTGGGCAACAGTGGATATGGTATTCTCCAAATTTTTTCAACGGTCATGTTCATCGCACAGCTGCATGTCTACGTGCAATGCGAGCTATCTGTTTGTTGCAGTGAGCTCCGCTTGTGACTTCATCGACTCTACTATGCGTTCATGCATCTCCTCGACGATCTACATGTGGATGAAGTGTAATCCCGGTAAAGGGATTTTTTCCAAGTCGAGGTCTACGCACTCGACACCCTTCGTGTCGAGGACGGTCTATTCTGCCATTGGCAATGCAATAGCCAATGGGTCCACATGGACAATTCTTGTCTTAGATAGTAGCGTTATTGCTAGTTGCGGTGGCGTTTGCTGCGAGGTTCTATCGACCTCCCTTTAGCTCCTGTGTCGCACGACAAGGTTAGGATTTTCTGGACATCATCCATTTTCTTCATAAGGCCTTGTAGTGCGAGCCAAGTCTTCTGCAGGTTATCCTGGGTGACCTTATCCTTTTTATCTTTATCAGCCATGAGCTCCTTCATCTGTTCTGAGACTGTTTCTGCTATCATCTCGTAGTCATCTTCATTTAGGACTGCGTCAGATTGAGTCTTTGTGGCCTTCATCTTCTTCCGTGCCTTCGGCTTCTGCGAAGTCTCTATCTCTTTCTGCTTCCCTATTTCTTCAACAATTGGGCATGAAAGTGGGATTGGCTCATCTTCTTCAGAGTCTGTCTCAACATCCATGACTTCAACACAGAAGTCGGCGGGCTAGTCCTTCATGAGGGCTTCAATGTCCTCCTCATACATATGGTAGTTACCCAGGAACCATTCTGGCTTCTTCATTCTCGCCTTGGGTGAAATGAAGATACATCGCATGTCTGCGCTGAAATCAAGAATGGGAATGTACTTTGTTGTTACCTACTTCATGATGCAGGATGTATGGATAATCGCATCATGCAACTGACTGTAATATTGATAGAAAACCTAAGCTGTTGCATGCTATCGCTCTGCATTGATATTTTCCCAGAGGTTGGCATACCGAAATCCTCTGGGATCATTGCTTTCTATATTGACACCCACGTAGTCCCTTGGCTCCTTCCATCTGGAAAAGGTGATGAGGATGATCAGCCATGTGAAGTGGAACTGTCCACTGTTTTCCTAGGTATCATTGAGCTCATCCAAGAACTCATTCAGAAGATATTGACACCAATTGAACTCGGTGCCTTCAACCGCTATGGCACCAAGTAATACTGCGCCCGCAGGCACCTCCGTAGGCCTAGCTATTCTGAGGAATTTTCCTGCGAGTAACTGCGTGATGAATTTTGTCGTTCTATCCTCAATTTCTTCTGTGGGAAAACCTCTTTTCCCCTTCACCAATGCAATGATTTTCTTCATTTTCTCGACAGCTTCTTTTTCCTTTCTCTTCCCTTAGAAGAAGTGCTTGGGATCCATACCACGCTTGCTGAGACCTGTTATGTGGTGGATCAAGGAAATGTTGACATCAATATTTTTGTCTAACGACAACATTAACTTCCGGTGAGTGATCAAAATGTGGCAATTTGAGGAGGTTCAACAATCCTGACTGAACTACCGGTGTTAGCTAGCTTTCGGCAACCAAGTTAAATGTTCCCTTGGCATTCTTTTTCCAGCACATGTACTGGTCAGGCTGGAACTGTGGGTACTTAGGCGTGTGGGGCTCTTCCTTTTGCATTCCTAGGAGGTCAAAATCTTCCCACTTGCAGTCTGGAATCTTTCCGAGCAGGCTCTTGGCAACCTCTACGTGTTTTAAGATCAGCGAAAACGGGATTTCATATTTAGCGTTCTTAGCCAATTTAAAGACTGGGGCGTCCAACGCCTGTGGTGATATATACTCTGGTGTCAGCTTCAATGGTTCTTTCTTAAATACTAGTGATTTTTGTGCCGACTGGCCTATCTTTAGGATCTTGCTTCGTGGTGCAGTTACGTCTTTCCCTTTGTCCTGCATGACTAGAGTATGGCGAGGTGATCTACAGGATCCTTGGGCTTGTTCTATTACAACCTTCTTGGTAGGGGTTCTCATTAACTCTGCAACTCCCTCGTGCTGAAAGACTTAGATTGCTTCTTCAATGGTCAGCTCTTCTTCTCTATAGGAGGGTTCGGACATTCACTGGTTAACTAACGGCTCTGATAGTCAAATGATAGAAGGATATTAACTCAGGGAATTATTGCAAGAAAATTCTAAGTGTTGACTAATGCCCGCGAGACCTGGAGCGGTGTTATTTATAGTCACAGCTGGGTCCTCCCAGCACCTCCCAACGGCTATATGAGCATTTAACGAGCTGTCCGTTGGCCAATTTGAGCAAATCATTTCGTCTCTTCCGTAGTCAGCATGTTCCAAATGGCTATCTTTCCTTTAAATGCTAGAGCGGTTCGTTGCAACAGTCACATAACGGTTATTTTTCCAACGGCAATATAACGGCTATATTTTCTGAGTGCTACGCCGAGCTGTGCGGCAAGTCATCTACGATCCTACGCAGCTACTTTGTAGTGTGAAAATTTTTCAACTGCGCGGTTCCTTTTTCCCTTTCTCTTTTTTTTTTTCTTCCACGCAGCTTCAACAGTGCTGTGCGGTACACACAATGTTCTACTTAACATTCATGTACAAACTTCTTTACATTTCTAGTGTCCCGTTTCAACTGTACCTGACACTTGGAAATCTCTTTCTCTTCTTATCATTCAGGATTCTACGAAGCAAGGCTATCATGATACAACTTCGGCCTGCTTCCGTTTATCAAAGTTGGTCAAGTATCCCCAGCGAAATTGGCTAACTAGACTACACCAGTGTTAGTAACGTGTATTACAGTATATAGACCAAGCCAATGCATCTTAAATTTACCAGGAAATTTCATGAATTTTCTATCATACAGGAGGACTACGTCACCTACCTGAAAGCACTTGTTCTTTATATGGCGATCATGCCAAGCTTTCTCGCGGTCTTTCTGAACTTGCTGATGGAAGCTGGCAATGAAGCGATCTTCCTCCAACCCAACAAGGTGTAGAAAAGTTTCTTCTAATGCTGCGTGGTCTACCATCCTTATGAACGCAACGATCCTTAGACTAGGGACAATGTACTCCATTGGAATTATAGCTTCCTTCCCATAATCCAACTGAAAAGGTGTATGTCCTATCAATTTCTTACATGTAGTCTTGTATGCCCATAACACAGAAGATACACACAGATCCCAATCATCTCTATTTACATTGCCGACCTTAGTCAATGCATTCTCCAGAATTTTATTGAAAGCCTCAACAGTACCATTCACCTGTGGATGATATGGAGTACTACGCTGATGACAAATGTGGAATTCCTCTATAAGTGCCTCAATGGTCTTGTTCAAAAAATGAGTACCTTGGTCACTCATCAAAATCTTCAGACAACCAAATCTTGACAATATTTCTTCAAAAATAAACTGCGCAGCAGTACTGGCGCTGCAATCCTTTACTGGTTTTGCTTCCACCCATCTGGTGAGGCAATCAGTAGCAGTAATAATATACCTCGCACCAATTCTTTTCCCTGGTGGGTTTATAGGACCCACAAAATCAATTTCCCATTTCTCAAACACCTGCAAGGTCAACTGCGAGTTTAATGACATCTAATCTCTTCGTGAAGGTTTCCCTGTCCTTTGATAGACATCACAGTTCCTGCAGTATTTTTTGGAATCTTTGTCGATCGTGGGCCACCATAGTCCTGCACGCAGTATATTCTGCATGGTAGCCCTTCCTTCATAGTGACCTCCCACAATCCCTAAATGTGCATCTACTAGAATAAATGGTTTCTCATGCTCTAGTACGCATCTGCGCAGGACTTCATCCAGTCTGAGTTTGTATAACTGACCTGCAATTATAGTGAAGTCTGCGGCGCACACCACTAGTTGCTTCTTCTGCTGGACAAATAATTCCTGAGGTGCCAGCCGTGTTGTTAAAAAATTAATGATATCCTTATAGTAGTCATTGACAACTTGTATACTAAATAACTGTGCATCATGCAGACTGTCTTCAATGTTCGTTGGCTCTTCTCCTGACTCAATCCTTGACAGATGATCAGGTCCCAAGTTTAGTCTACCTGGCTTAACAACAATCTCAAAATCATACTCCTGGAACAACAACAACCATCTGCATATGCGCCCCCCTAACACTGGCTTATTGACTAGATATTTCAATGTAGAATGGTCAGTGAACATAAGGAAGTGCGCACCAAGCAAGTAATGCCTGAATTTCTGTAGGGCATATACTATTGCGAGGCCTTCCCTCTCGATTGTAGTATAGTTCTTCTCTGTTGTTGAGAGCTTTCTGCTCGAGAATGCAATGGGGTGGTCAATACCTCCTTCCCCCGGTTGAGCTAATACGATTCCCAAGGCAATGCATGATGCATCAACATGGACATGAAATGGCTTCGTCCAATATGGAAAAACTAGAATCGGTGCAATCACCATCTTTTCTTTTAAGGTATCAAACCCTTGTTCGCATTCCGTGTTCCAGATGAATGGTGTGTCTTTCATTGGCAATTTTTCCATTGGTGCGGTTATCTGCACATAACCCTTTATGAATTTCCTGTATGTTGTGGGGAAAATGCACCTATAGTTCAGGAGAGAAACTACGAACTTACGGTGATAAAGATAGACTTACAAACATTCTGCAAGTACAACAAATAAATGAAGAGATTAGGGTTTAGAGATGTAGGCACCTCATTCAGAAGGTTGATCCTAGCTTTTCCTCCCTCGCTCTTCACTGCTTATCTAGTGTCACAATGCCCAGACCTGCAAAATAACTTGATACCTTTCTCAAATATATTTGACTACATATATAATACTGATATCCATAATAGAAGAAGACATCAAATTATAAACAAACTGTAATAAAATCTAATACACATTAATAGGTCATATTTGGAAAGAGAAGAACGTATGATCTTTATTAATGAATGAAAGCAAGTACATACAGTTATACCTTCTTTCAAGCTTGGCACTTCACGAAACCTAGATTCAAGGTCTCATGCTTCCGTGCTCCAAGGATTCCAGCCTCTAATCAACTGTGCAAGGTTTTACCAGAAACTAAGCACAAGAGAGGGGGATGAGGGTCTCCATTCCTCCAGCATAGTTTTGTAATTGGGCTTAGTCCCCTCACATGGCCCTTCTAACCTCCTTATATAATCAGTGAAGGATAGTAAAATAAGTTATAACCGAGTAGGAGGTTCCCCAACCAACTTAACTTCCCAAAATTTCAAGATTTTGACCAAAACAGGGGTGTACGCTACTCTACAGTAGACAAAGTAGCGTACATATGGAGTTGAGTGCTACTATTTCAACAGTGGAGTCGTGCTCAGAAGGTTTGAGCGCTACTATTGTACACTAGAGTAGGGTACACATGCTACTATCATGCTTGTGTACCAGTGCTCATGTTAAAAAATGGCCAAAAACAGGCTTTTCTACTCATTTTCAGGAGATGGTTTGGTCTAGAAAAATGTTCCTAAGGGTCATATACATCAAATGGGTCAAGAATGAGGTAATTTAAACCATTTTTAGTGTCCGAAATGACTCCTCTATCCACAAATGTCCTGTTGTGTGACTGAACTTGATCTCAAGAACTGTCGTCATGCGACCAAGGGAAACAAGTGTCGTCATGGACAGAGAGGTGTCATTTCAAGCTATAACAGATGCCCCCTAATGTATGAGGTCAGAGGGAGTGCAGGAAATGATGGCCAAAATACATTATAAATAACAAAGAGTTGAATCATGGAGGAACGGAGAAAACAAGAATCATAGGCTCAAATGAATTACCTGAAAGCAAAGGGAATGTCAGACAAACTCATCCTTGGGGTAACTGTCCATGTTCAAATGGTGGAACATGACCTCCAATAGGATACAATAATGATCCAAAATACTGATGCATATATCATGGCCACTAAAATACAAGCGTGGATCCATGAGGAACATAAGTGTAAACATAGCCACATAAATACAAGGTGGATCTATGTCAAAACTGGAGAACATAGCCATAGAGAACAAGCTAGATCTATGTCTCATCAAGATCCCAAAAAGAGTGTGGCTCAGTCTTGCGCAACTTGGGCGATAACATAAATGAGGTGATGCTATCGAGGATCCCAAGGTCTTCATCCAAAAACAACCCAAGGTACAAACCTATCCATGCGAATAAATGAGTTGATGTCGAACATGAGAGGTATCGTTTGATTACCGGTCATTGATGTATACCGTTAACAAATGCGAGGGTGTCCACCAATAATGAAAATGGAACCCAAGGTACCTAGTACATTCAAGCAAGTGGGAATAAGTGGTCTTGCCATCGAACACTTGAAGAATCCATCGGATAGGAGACATTGATGTATTCCCATCTATCCAATAGCGAGTGAAACTGCCACTAATGACTGCAATCCCCAAGGTACTAACCGAAACTCTAAACTTCATTCCCAGAGTACAATGAGTTGAAGTCGATGGGAAGAAGTCCGTTGGAAGGGAGGCCTTAATGAATCCTCCATCATCCAACATGAGGGACACTCAATAGGTATGAGCTGATTTGGAGTAGGACTGAATACATGATGAAACATACTAACACCAAGGAATGGCCGACACATGAGGTCAAGGCAACTGCAGAATGGCCGACACAGGTTATATCCTTGAACAATGAGCACGACACAAGAGTGACTTAGGTAGCTTTGAACACAAAGAGACCATGTTGCAAATCTGAAATGTAGGAGACATTAACAGATTCTCCATATGATTGGAAGACTAACCAAACGGAGGAGTAAGAACTCTGAGATCAGTTTATCCTAAGGCCAACGCTAGAACCCAACTTGTTTGATAGACTCAAAACAGGGGCTTTGTTCAAGGAGATAGTTGACTTGCTTCCATCATATTGAAATATATTTTAACATTCTTCCCTTCCCTTTCCTTTTTCATTTTTTAATGAGCTTGACAAAGAACTAAAGCATGCTCGACGGTATTTTCATATTTAAGGAGTCTGAAAAACCTAGAAGAAAACTCCATACACCTATCCGTGGATTTTATATCGAGCCTAGATTGGTCTGTGCTCGGCGGTGTTTTCTTGCTTATAGAGTTGAAAAACTTAAACAGTCCTCTATACACCTATCCATGGATTTTATATCGAGCCCGGATAGGTGAATGCTAGCTTGGTGTTTTCACATTTCGAGAGTCTGAAAACCCTAAAGACGACTCCAAAGGTCCTTTTTCGTAAAGTTAGTCTCCTTCCCTGAAAAAGTGTAAAATAATGGAAGAAGAACTCTTCTAGAGCATACCAGAGTATACCTAGAGTATACCTTTTCCGTAAATTATCCACCAAGGCCCGAAAAAGGGGTAATTCTATACCTAAGTGGATGTCGGTTCAGTTATTTTAATGAGCCTGAAAAGACAACTATGCTCGGCAAACTTTTCCTATTTAAGGAGTCTGAAAAGGGCTTAAAAGAACTCCATAGGGATATTTTCCGTAAAGGTTTAATTAGTCCGGAAAAGTAAAGTCATGACCTCCTTACTGTTTTTAACGAGCTCAAAAGAGATACAGAAAATGCTCACAATTTTCTTACTGTTTTTAATGAGCTCGAAGTGAAGATGAAAGAAATGCTCATAACCTCCTTACTATTTTTAACGAGCTCGAAGGTAAGGTGGAAGAAATGATCGTAACCTACTTACTGTTTTTAAGGAGCTCGAAGTAAAAGAAGAATTCTCGAAACCTACTTACTATTTTTAACGAGCTCGAAGTAAAAGAAGAATGCTCGAAATGGGAGGAGACGAGTGTCAGGGACATGCAAAACTAGCTCCAAGCGCATGGAACAAAGCTATACCTAATGCAAGGAACATGAGCAAGATTAGGACACTCAGGGTGTGTCTCCTCCGCGTAAAAGGTGTCAAATTGCAAGGGAAAAATGATATAGGGCTTAGCGAAAATGAGATCAGAGATGGAGGCTTATACAACGGGCTAAAAGCGTTGAAGCTGGCATCAGGCTGATTAGCGCAAGCGAGATCATAATAGATGCACATACAACTTGAACATAAAGATGGGAGCCTTATCAGGGATGGCCAAAAATAGATGAGGAATAAAGATATGAGGCTTCTTCTCAAAGTCATGGTAAATCTAAAAAGGCTCCCAAGCCTATGAGAAAGACTCAGCATGGGAACCCGAATGGCATAAGGGTGCTGACTAGGGTGACCCATGTTAGGTAGGCTCTGCTGTCGGAATGGTGCACGATGCATAAAGAGATGGATAACACACCAATATCCAACAGGTTCGACCCTATGGTGAATTCGGATGGCAAAAAGTTCAAATGCAACATAACAGAAGGGAAGCCTAAACCTATATGCAAGGTTCCGAATATACCTGACATGGTCGCACAAGGTGTCGAAAATGACCAGTAAGCAAGTATACATCCAGCTAAGAACCTGTCTCCAAGAAACATTAGTACCAGGATCATATCTAAAACATATGTAAGGAAAGACCTGATACAAGTCACTATGGTAGAAATACTTTCAACTTCACTATCATCAACTGCAGGCATCAACAAGGCGGAGTTTTCAAATTAAGACTCTATGCTACCCAAGCCTGAGGACTTATAATCAACAAGATCAACTTCAGGATGAAGATCAAAGTTGAAGGACATGATGGAAACTACAGAAACAAATTCATCATCACAGGAGTTGAAAATTCTAGAAGCATAATCAAACTCAGCAGGAACACTGATTTGCGGATCTATAGGAGAGTCCAAAGACTCAACAGTAGGAAGATCAGACTTTAAGGTCAAACCGGGGCTAGAAATGACTGTGACTGGATCAACATCCAAATGAATGGAAGACTGTACTATAGACTCTAGGAAAACTTCATCGGAAGGAAGAATATCATCCTAGATAGAATACATATCTAAACATTTATATGGAGGTGTCACTTGGTCAAAAGCTGGGACCAAGTCCCGAGAAGGTAAGCATGAACTCAGAGACTTCTTCTCAGTAGCAGTTGAACTCAACGAACAATATGCCACATAAGTCCCATGTGACATAGTAGTGCCTAATGATGAGGGATCTGACTGGTCTATAGTTGGGTAATAAGGAGGATCAACAAATGCAAGCTGGTCGATAGTGACGATGCTTTCGTTATGAGGAAAATGCATCACACGAAAGAGCGTAGACACCACAGCATGCATAGCATAAACGTAATCATGCCCGAGGATCATATCAAAATCCACAGGGTCCTTTAAAACCATAAAATCAACAAAGACTATTTTTCCACCCAAAGTAACAGGTTCCTGACGGAGGAATCCAAACGGTTCACTAGGTCTTTTATCGAAGGTCAACGACCAATTAACAGCTGGAATAACATTAGGGAAACCCAAATCTCTCCAAGCATAAGCAGATAAGATACTAACAAAAGCACCTTCATCAACAATGCATCGATCAACCGTATGGTTCCCGATATCAACCTTTATCTGGAAAGGTGTCGAAGAAGGAAGACGAGGCTCGGCTAGACTATTCCAATCAAAGGAAACGATCCTAGGGCTTGGTAGGGGTTCACATGGCACAGATGAAGTGCCCCCTTTTTCAGGAACATCCAAATTGGTAATGCATAAAACTTCCGAAGTAGGTGCATCAATCTCCGAAGGACTGATGGGATCGGTCGAAGATTTTATCGATTCGATCACTTCACTCTCCGAAGGAAGAGTGGGTTCGACCAAATATTGCATTGGTTCAACCACTTTATCAACCAAAGGTTGATCTGACTGCAGGGATTCTATAGACAACTTAGGAACAGAGGTTCCTTCATACATGGACCACACTCTTCGTGCCTCTGGAATGGCAGGGCATCAGTGAGTAAGGTGATCTCCCTTAAAAAGTTTACAAGGGAACTTTGGTTTCCGTCCTATAGGTTTAGAATCCTTTACAACGTCAATACTCTCAGCATGACTAGCATTGGCTGACAGCTTACCCCCAGCATGACTGGCAGTGGCTGGTTTCTCAGAAGCAGAAGACTTTTGAACGAAGGACCACACTTTTTGCACTTCTGGAAGTATATGGCAGAAGTAAGTAAGGTGATCTCCCTCACAAAACTTACCAGGGAACTTAAGCTTCTGTTTGTTTGGTGTGTCGACAATTTCAACTCCCTCAGCATGACTTGCAGTGGCTAATCTGGTGTCTCCAGTATGACTCACAGGAACTGGTAACTTGTCATTAATATGACTAGCAGTGATCAATGATGTGTCCTCGACATGACTGATAGTGGTTGAAGACAAACTTTCAGTATGATTTTCAGTGACTAAAAGTTTTCTCCCAGCATGACCTCCAGAGGCTGGGTAGGTGCCCCCTGCATGACTTGTAGTGGCAGGGTGCTTGCCCCTAGCATGACTTGCAGAGGCTGGGTTGCTGCCCCCTTGTTTTGGCATCTTCTTCCTATTCTTCCCCCATCTATTCCTTTTAGACTGCTGGTAACTAGTATTGCTACTTTCGCCACATGAGGTAAAAGGAGGAGGAGAAGATGTTAGTGGCAAAGAAGGCCCAGGGTTCTGATGCTCTTGATTTGAGGTGCTCACAAAAGAAGCGTCAGGAGCATGTAAGGCATTCAGAGTGGAAAACAACCAAACTAGCAGCCCAATAGTGAATCCAGGAAGATTCAGAGTAGCCATTAAGGGAGCACCAATTTTTCCAATGAATGGAACAGCACAAGGATCCCCCGGAACATGGGTACCTTGATTGGCACTCACCGGAATGCTAGACATAGTTTCCTGCTCAAATGAACAAGAAGTTCTCTAAGGCAAACTAAAACAAGTAGCACAAAGAGCACACCAATAAAAAAGGTCCTAGGTAAATCAAACCAGGAAAACAGATGCCTTTCGGAGAAGAGTCTGGGATGATGAGGGCCCAGAACAGATCAACGAAGGATGAAGAATAGTTACCCGGGGTCCACAATACAATGACTAAGGGTGCAAGCGCTGGAATAACCCAACCGCCCTCCCAAAGACCTGCAACGGATTTCCTCCCACGTCTATCCTAGGTACAGTAGATATACCCTCCACTGTCACCTGTGGATGAACCTATGGTCAAATACTAAGGATACCACCACACCGAAAACTCCTGGGGGAACAGTCGCTGGTCGAATCAGAAGGCGTGGGCAGGGTAACTAAGCCCAAAACTCAAAAGAGTCCCCAAACGCGATCCAATCCTGGTATATGCTCAAAACAGAAAGTAGGAGGAGTATTCCCAACAATATGATCTCACAAGACCTACTGCATAGATCCCAGGCAAG
Source organism: Larix kaempferi (assembly GCA_027924585.1). Lineage (NCBI taxonomy): Eukaryota > Viridiplantae > Streptophyta > Pinopsida > Pinales > Pinaceae > Larix > Larix kaempferi. The sequence goes on from BSBM01000632.1 coordinate 7,483,574, forward strand.
CTTTGAATGAAGTGGGTTTGCCTGTGATAGTCGAACTACGATTTTTGCGTAATGTGTGATCTTGGGTGGTCTAAGGTTTTTTAAACCCAAGATCCTAACCAAGACTAGTTGGTGTAGTGTAACCTAGAAAAGAAAATGTTACTAGTGAATTTTATTAGAGTTCATTTTAAAGGTTACTTGCTTACTCAAAAAGGTAGTGGGTGTGTGAGAGTGGTTATAATAGAGATAGAGTACTGAAAATGAAATATTTACCACCAAACAAATCTTTTCTTTTCAATGAAAGTCTTAAAATTCTGATATAGAATGCATATGCAAATGCAATTTTGAATCTTTCGAATGCAAAAAAGGTAAAAATAAAGTCTAAATGTACAAAATTAAACTCAAAACCTAAGAATGCAGCTACTCAAACAAATAGGTATGCGAAATAAAACTTGTTCTTTTTGATGCAAAGCACTCTAAAATCTTTTAAGCCACTTGCAAGGTACTCTATTCAGAAAATGAATCAAAATTCTTTATGCTTTCTAAAGGTAAGAAACAAACTGAAACTAACCTACTATCAAATCAAAGCAAATAAACTTTCAGGTTCTCTTTATGAAACAGTAAAAGCTACCAAATATGACTTTCAAATTCTTATTGATGTAAGCATGCCAAACATTGGGAAAAGAGTACGAAAACTACTTTTAGACCAAAACGAAGCAAATGACATACAAAGAAGTATGGTTTGGTAAAGTTAGGTCTGCACATAAATAATGCAAACAAGGTCTTGAACAACAGCCAAAACACTTGAGCTTTCACTACAAAAGAAAAACTAAAAGCATAAGGGAGGATAAGAAACCAACCTAAAAGAGAAATTTCACTCAAATAGATACAAACAGGGTCAAGAAGACTCAAGAGGTTTCAAATCCGGTGGAAATGGGGCAAGCAAGTTCATTCAGACTCAAATTAGGGTACAAAACACCAAACAGTTCCACAACCCCCCAACTTGGGTCAACAAACCCCAAACTTTCCAAACAAGCCCAAATTGATCAAAAGAGGTTCAAATCATGAATGTAGGATCAATACAAGGATGGGAGATCACTTACAGTGGTTTAAATCAGACCTAGGGTCATCAGGGACCCCAAAAAATGCAGCCATATCCCCCAGATTTGGGTCCACATCCCAAAAACTCAAAAATTTCAAACCCAGATTTTGAGCGCTACTATGTATGAGGCATACCAGCGCCCATAGCAGGGTGGGTGCTACTGTGCAGAGGAAAAGTTGTGTATGGGCGCTACTGTGTTGTACAAAAAGTAGCGTACAGGTGGAAAAGGTTGAAAAAATGGGGTTAAAACCCCCCGACTGGGTCCACAAGGGTTTGCTATGGCTGGGAAGGGTCTGTAAAAAGCCCAGGAGGGTCAAACAGAGCCTAATAACTGATTCTAATCAAGAAAATGAACAAATACCATCAAAAAGGACTGAAGAAATGACCTTGGATACCCCTAAGTAGTTAGGCTTTCCCTAGCGGAGTCGCCATTCTGTTGGGGGGGAAATGCACCTATAGTTCAGGGGAGAAACTACGAACTTACGGTGATAAAGATAGACTTACAAGCATTCTGCAAGTGCAACAAATAAATGAAGAGATTAGGGTTTAGAGATGTAGGCACCTCATTCAGAAGGTTGATCCTAGCTTTTCCTCCCTCGCTCTTCAATGCTTATCTAGTGTCGCAATGCGCAGACCTGCAAAATAACTTGATACCTTTCTCAAATACATTTGACTACATATATAATACTGATATCCATAATAGAAGAAGACATCAAATTATAAACAAACTGTAATCAAATCTAATACACATTAATAGGTCATATTTGGAAAGAGAAGAACGTCTGATCTTTATTAATGAATGAAAGCAAGTACATACAGTTATACCTTTTTTCAAGCTTGGCACTTCATGAAACCTAGATTCAAGGTCTCCTGCTTCCGTTCTCCAAGGATTCCAGCCTCTAATCAACTGTGCTAGGGTTTACCAGAAACTAAGCACAAGAGAGGGGGATAAGGGTCTCCATTCCTCCAGCATAACTTTGTAATTGGGCTTAGTCCCCTCACATGGACCTTCTACCCTCCTTATATAATCAGTGAAGGATAGGAAAAGAAGTTATAACTGAGTAGGAGGTTCCCCAACCAACTTAACTTCCCAAAATTTCAAGATTTTGACCAAAACAGGGGTGTATGCTACTCTACAGTAGACAAAGTAGCGTACATATGGAGTTGAGTGCTACTATTTCAACAGTGGAGTTGTGCTCAAAAGGCTTGAGCGCTACTATTGTACACTAGAGTATGGTACACACGCTACTATCATGCCTGTGTACCAGCGCTCATGTTAAAAAATGGCCAAAAAAAAGCTTTTTTGCTCATTTTCAGGAGATGGTTTGGTCTGGAAAAATGTTCCTAAGGGTCATATACATCAAATGGGTCAAGAATGAGGTAATTTTAACCATTTTTAGTGTCCCAAATGACTCCTCTATCCACAAATTTCCTGTCGTGTGACTGAACTTGATCTCAAGAAGTGTCGTCATGCGACCAAGGGAAACAAGTGTCGTCACGGACGGAGAGGTGTCATTTCAAGCTATAACACTGTAGTATCTAGTATGACCTAAGGTAGAACGCAACATATTGACTGAATTTCATGTTGGTAAGTTCACAATAATGGAAATCTTCGTAGGGTCCAGCATCAGTCCTTGCTTACAAACAATGTGTCCAAGTAGGATGCCATAATGAACACAAAAAATACACTTCTTTAGATTTAAAGAGATATGATGCTATTGACACTTTTCAAGCATCATTCTGAGCTTTGCACAATGGTTCTTTAATAGACTAAACACAGTCCAATCATCAAAATAGGCTTCGAGAAACTTATGCATAAATTCTTTAAATGCTGCAACGACCACTCTGGAAAATATGGCAGGTGCATTCTTCAGGCCAAAAGGCATTACTGTATACTGGAATGACCCCCATTCTGTAGTAAAAGTCATCTTATGCCTATCTGTGGGATCAATCCTGATCTGATGATACCCAAAAAAAACCATCAGTAAAAGAATAGGCCTCATTCCCTCCAACATTATCAAGCACTTCATCTGTGAAAGGGGTAGGGAACGGGTCATGCATGGAAGCATCATTCAGTTTTCCAAGATCAACACAAATCTTGATCTCACCCTTTGCTTTCTTGTCTTGAACAACCATGGGAATAATCCACTCTGATTCTTCGACAGGTTAAATAATTCTTGCTTCCAGCATCTTATCCGGTTCTGCGCATACTTTTTCTTTGTAGCGCGGATCTGTACGGTCTCTGCTTGACAGGCTTTGTGCTTGGCTTCAAAGGTATTTTCATGACTCCTAGTTCTCCCAGAATTCCTTTCATTTATGTAAATTTTGTCGAAAAATACTCCTGATACTCATGCAAGGTGTCTGCAATCTCTGCAACAGTCTGATCGTCCCAATAGTCTCCAATTGCTGCGAAATTCGGTTCTTCTTTTGTTCCAATATTCACCTTCTGTGTCCTTATTGGTCCGCTCATCTCTGGGATTTCTAACGGAGGTCCTTCTACGTCACATGCACCCTCCGACTCTGGTATGTTTATATTGCACGGATCGTCATCATCATCTTCATTTCTATCATCAATGTCTTCAACTAGGTTGTAACACTCGATAATGTGTTCTTCATGTTCCTTCCATTCCAACTGTAGGTTCACAGGAAAGGTATCTGCCCCAAAGAATTCCTCCAATGTCATATTTCTGTGAGGACAGTCTTCCCTGAATATGCGTTCCTTAATTATTTGCAATGCCTCATGGATCAGTGGATTTTCTTCCTCAAAGCTGAAGTCCTTCTGGAAGTTGGAAGTCAACATTTCCCAATCAGTGGTTTCTCTGCACAACTCCAGGTCTAGGTACCATTTCTTTGGAATTTCATCCTCCAGGGTATGCACGAATCGGTGCACCCATTCTTCACGTGGCCTTCCCAGCAATGCCTGCGAATAGGCTTCAATGTGTTGAATAGGGTCTGTCTGTCCATTGAGCTTATCAAAGGGTAAGGTAACTTTTTTAGCAAACCGAATCTGCATTGATCCCAAGTGGTCAATGTCTGCTTGTGCGCGTTCCACCATCTGGCGGGTGTGTCGCATAGTTCCATATCCAATGCTGGTAATATGTGCTCATCTGCAATCTCTGCAGTGTATTCTTGGATGAAAGTATAAACATTAGCAGAACCATCATATGTGGGAATAGGAGTTACCTCCTTCCCGATCCAGCACAGTGATTTTGTAACCTGCGCGCACCTTCTTGCCGATACTTCATGCATCTGGCTTTGCCAATTTTCCAGTCCTGCCTCTGAATCAGAGACGCAGGAGCTATCACATCTCCAACTGAGTGTGCCATCTACGGTAGTATTAATGTAATCTTCTTGGTTCGTTGTGACTTGGTATAGTCTGTCCAAGTCTTGAGCCTTGGATTCCTCCTGAATCAGTTCAGATTCCTTCTGAATCGGTTCACTGTATATGTCACCATCTACAGGATCCAACGGTGCAATGACCCTAAGATGCTTGCCTTCAAATATCATCTTGTTTGTTTTTAAATTGATAATAGCCAAGTTACCCATAGCCCAGTCAATTCCTAGTATTGCAGGAAAAGGCTAACTATCATCCACAATCTTGATAACTTTAAAGTCTGTATGAATTTGTACTCCATCAATGTCGGCTATCACATCAGCTAACCGGCCAAAAGGTATGAATTTCTCTTGGTTATCCATTCTCAACTGGATAGGTGACCATGACAACATTGGTCGACCCATTTGCTGCCATGTCTGCTTAGTTAAGACATTTACTTCGGATCCCAGATCAAGGATGACTTTATCCATTTCAAAATCTCCTATCTGCGCGGTAAGTCTCATTTCTCAGCCTGTTCTTTTATGCTTCCTTATGTGATGTACTGCGCTATCAGAAACCTCTATTCTGGTCTGTGGCTCATACTGGTTTATGAGCTTCTGCAACTCTACTATGGCATTTTCACTTTTAAGTAGCTTCATGCAGCTTCGCAAGAACTGCGCAATGGGGTTGCTAATATCCATCGTAGTGCTTGTTTTATCATAAGCCGCTAGTATGTCTTCAACATGCGGTGCTTGACTGCGCAACGGGATCCTCTCTGTTTGTGTTGCTGGCTCCCTAAAGCTATCCTGCGCGTCGATAAATACTTCCTTGTTCTTATGTAGGTTGAGAGCAGGTATTTTTCCCGGAGCTTTCCTTATCCATTCTGTCTCAAGAGGAGACTGCTTTGTGTGAGCCTCTCCTGACATGGAAGCCTCTGCTCCCCTGTCGCGGCCTGTCTGAGCGCCACTGCGCATGACCACATTGATGCTCGGGTCTGCTTGTCTTTTCTCTACTGCGATCCACTGGACGTTCGTGTTTGGTGCATCCGTCCGTCTTCTTTTCTGCATTTCCACCTCTAGCGCTGGGAAATCTTCAATAACATGGTCAAATGATTTACAATAATTACACGTAGTGCATGGGTTAACACAATCTCTGGATACATGACCTGGCTGGCCACAATTATAATAGATGACCTGGCCACGGCCTCTTCCCTGCGCCGGGCCAGCATTTCTTCCTCTGCCGCGGTATCCAACACCACGACCTCTGTATCCTCCTTGGTCATATGGTGCATTTTCTAGTTTCGGCTAGTTATCTTCTTGTACATGGTACAAGCTAGCGCCTCTCATTGAGTCCATATCTTGTTTTCTTTCATTCATTAGTTCATATGCGTGGCAATTGGATTCATCATGTCCAACTGATTTACAGAAATTGCAGTATAAATTTTTAGCTGTTTTCACATATTTTGTATAAGATAGTAGTCTTCAGGTCTGTGTCCTGTGGTTCTACAGATTTCACACCATGGGGCCTGATAATGATTCAATAGGTTGGGCGCACCACTGTTAAGATAGTCACGGAATAAAGGGCAATGCTCCCGGTCATGGCCTTCTCCTTCACAACCTATACACTAGACCTCATGTCTAGGTTCATGCGTTTGTTCTTTGCCATTCTTCATGCTTTGTAGTTCTAGTGTCAGGGTGGTCAGCTGGTTATGGATATGAGACATCCCAGAACTAGTCTCACCAATCGGCGAAGCTTCTAGCTTCATTGCGATCTCCAAGGCCTCTGCCTGCGACTCAACCTTCCGCTGCATCAATGGTAATCTTATATGGGGCAACATTGTAGCAATGAACAATTCCTTGTGCTGTGTCGGAGCTATAACAAATCTTACTTGGTCTAATAGGGTCTTGAATTTCTGATCAAACTCCCAAACCGTTTCGGTCGGTTTCAGCTTTATTTCCTTTAACTCGGTTATACACTAGGACTCAAATTTGGGTTTCTTAAACTCTGCCACCAGTGCAGCTTTAATTTCTGTGAGGTTTCGCGGCCGTGTGGTAGAATACTTCACAAACCAATGTAGAGATATGTCCCTAAAAGTGGTGATGAGCTGTGCTCTCTTCACTGCATCATCCTGGATTTGTCTTACACTCCATACAACTTCACAAAGGAACCAATGCTAAGCAGGGTCTTCTAGGCCAGTTCCCTTGAATATTGGTAGTTTCATATCCATGTTTGCCATTATGCTACTAGGTGGTGGAGCGGCCGGATTAGTGCACGACTGCTATAAAGGGCTCTGTGCAGTGAATACAAATGGGCGTACTGGGGTAGACATACTAGGTTTAGTATTCTGCGGATCGGGCTACGCAGCAGCTGATTTTTGAGATAAAGGCGGTGTGGTCGCTGCAGCCGGTAGGTTCTCAGGAGTAAATGGCAGGGTGGTTGCGTTGTCAATGCTAGCAAGAATCTCGGTGTCTATGTGGTGTCCAGGGTCTGCACGGTTCTTATTAAATTAATATATCTTATCACTTCTAATATTATGGGTCTCTTCATCAGAATCAATATATGTACTATTTATCATGACAAACTTAAGAATATTACTGCATTCTTAAAACACCTTTCTCAGCTAACAACATCCTAATGTATAGACTGAGATTGTTCAACAACTTACCTTGGAATCCTCCGAAAAAGGATGCTTATGCTTGGTTGTAGGATTTGAGTGTGTCTACAACAAATTATGTTACGAAGCCTTCTAGCATATGATCGACCCAAAAATCAACTGCATGTGTCAACAGACCGTCAATTGCTTTGAGCTATGCTATGAGCTCAGGAGTCCACTCTGTAGGAACTCCTCCTTGAAAACAGGTTTTCTTTTCTGCGAGGCGTGAGATCCACGCATGCAGCTTGTTGGGGAACAATGCCTAGAAAATATCGTGGATATCGTTGAACAGATATCTATCTGACCACTGTGTGTCACTTAGACGCGTATGTCTATTCTCTTGCCTTTTAAAGTCTCTTATGGTCTTATCCCACCAGGCCTGGATTTCTGTCTTTTCAGGATGCTAGTTATCAGATCCTTCCGGGAACTGATATTCTTCTTCACTCATCATGTTTGCAACTCATCACGGATTCTAGTGCGGAAACAAAACCATTTGTTGGCTCTAACTGACCCAGAGGTTTTCTTATAAGACCCAGGTTCTTTGCGGTTTCCCTTTGACCAACAAAACCCCTTCGCACCAGCCCTTTCGGCAACAACCTGTAAGCAGGTTGAGGTCTCACCCGAGGTGTATCTATGGGGTACTGCAGAATCAGGTTTCCACAGTAAGTGATAAGTTGCTTGGATGGACGAACTGCGCAACACAACAGAGGATATGTGCTGCGAGGTGAGTCTGCGCACTGATGGGAAACACTGCGGTCCGCACCACTATACTCTTCTACCGCGGGGCTTCTACTAAAGTTGCGCACAATGCAGCTTCGCTCTAGACTTGGGCTAACTAGAAGACACTTAAGACACTGAAACGAATATCACTCATCCATTCATTCAGGTGCTTAACTAACTATTCTCTTTACATTCATTCATTGGCTCAAGATGTTAAGATTTAAACACATACGATTGATCTAATCCACTATTATACGTTCCTTTACTGTGTATAAGCAAATACTTAACCAAATGGCTAAATTACTGCCTTCATACACAAGACTAAATGTTCACCATTCAACTATCCATGCGGAACTTAACATATCATTTCCATACCTTTCTAATGGCAAATGCATATAAAAGCTCTCTCATACAATATGCAAGGAAACATCTAGACATTCATTTGACAGAAAACATAAGTAATCATTCATTCACCAACACAATCACACAACACAAGAATTAACATGGTTCACTCCCCCGGGTGGGAAGCTACATCCATAAGAATGGTTGGTAATATATTTCTTTAAAAAGGTATGGGGACAACCATTCTTAGTCTGCGCACTCAGCTGCAGACTCTCCTTCCTCTCAGATAGGCCTCTGCACACACAGCTGAAGAGCCTTTACAATCTTCTTAGCTCAGATAGATTTTACACTACAAAAAGTCATAACCCAACTCACTGTAACCCCATCCTGTACAAAATAGTATTCTTTTATAGATCATGCCCAAAGTTCATGTCTTTACAATGTCGAAGACCTAACCCAAAAACCCTTACGGTTTACAAAACTGTGTCGGTTTCCCTAAATCGGCTTGCTGGCATCTAGTAGCGTCTGCTTCATCATGGCGATTCTCCATGTCTTCATTATGTCGCTATCGGTCTTCCTGTCGCACGCGTGCCAACATGTCACTTTCTCTAAACCATTCATCCCTAACGGTTTCACCCACCAAGCATTCCAATACGTCGCTTTCCTCAACAAACTTGTGCATTGGCCGCCTACCTAATTTGTTCGTGCCCGCCGCTCGGCACTCCTGGAGCATATTTCCAAAATTAGACCCTTACTGGTCCATCCGATACCTGCACCTAATTCTTGTCCAGCACTCCGCTTTTCTAGCTCCACGTGTCCTGACTGCTTCGCAGCACTGCCTCCTCACAGTGCTAGTCTTCACGGTGCTTCCAAAATTCGGATGTTGTGCACAACTTCATAGCCTGATCAAAACTTGGATGCTGTGCACACCTCTGCAGCATCTTCAACACTAGACAAAATTATATTTCTGAGCTACGCTCAGCTCAGCTTTCCCTACTTATCAAAAAGGTGTCTCCAAAACTTTGTCCCAACCTGGGCCCAACATCTATTCACACATGGGAAGAGTTTTGTAATGTCTTTTTGGATTTTTGGGGTAAGAGAAGGTCATTGGACCAAGTTCATTCAGAGTTTTATTCCCTGGAAAGGAAAGAAGGAAAAACCATGTATAGTTTTAACAGGAGGTTTGCAAGCATTTATTATATCATGCCAAAGGAAATATAGCCCCTAAAAATGCTGCTAAGTTGCATTATGCATTTGTCCTTCCTTATGATTTGTCTTTTCTTCTGCTAGAAAGGAGGTCTTCCACCTTGCAGCATATGTTCACTGATTCATTGGAGGTTGAATACAATCTCAGGATTTATATAAAGAGGTTAGAGAAAGACATTGAAGATGGAATGGAGAGTAAATTAAAGATCGAAGAAAGATATGGACATGAAGGTTTTATTTTGTTTCCCCGTCCCTTTCATGGTGAGCAAAAAATGGTCAACCCATAGATATGCAGGGGGGAATAGCACTAACCTGTTTTATGGAGATTGCAATCAGCAGGTTGAAGTTCCTACTGTGGAAGGTTTTGAAGAAGATCCCAATCCTCCTATATATGATAAACATGAATATGAATATGAATATGAGGAGGAGGAACATAAACAACCAGCAGAAAATTCTGAAAATTACAGGGCAGTTGGTGAAGAAAACCCAATTGAAACTTATGATCTAAGGTGTGAAAATAGTATGGATAGTAAATGGGCTGGGAGTGACTGTTTTCCTTTATATTATCCTACATTTAGATTGCTAAAGAAGAGGAATGAAATCCCCAACCAAAATCAGACATTCGAAGTGATAGACGGTGTCATAAACCTCTTAGAAGTGGATGAAGGGGATAAGCAGGCATACAATCAGTCCTACTATGTGGAGAAGCCAGTCATAGAAGGAAATCAAATATTAGCCCTGCATTTCATCATTGCAGAACATAGAGATAGTAAGCCTGATGAAGGTAACACCTTGCTTCCCTACTCTAAACTGTGTGGCACAGTGAAAGGAGGTTTTGAAGTCATGAATGAAGAAATCTCAAAGGCCTCGCATGTGGAACCCTGCCTTGATTAGAAAAAGGGAGAAAGGACTGATTATCAATGTATTCATGAAGGGTTTCAACAAACCATAGTTTTTCTCTTAGTAGAAGATGGGATAGATGGTGGTCGCAATAAAGGGTTTCTTGCTATTTCTCTTGATTTAAATAAAGACATTCAGCATGCTGACTAGATAATGAGTAGTCTGGAAGAAAACCAAGATAGCCAGTCTACATTTTCTTCATATCATTCAGGTCCAGAGTCTTCATATCAAGAAGAATTCCTTCTCCTTGATCCATTTGAAATCCAGTATGGAATTTCTTTCGATGCACCAGAGCAGAATCAGGTTTTTAACCCAGGAATTCTAAATAGCCAAGGAGGTGAGGTTATTGATGACCCAGGTGTTGAGACAACACCTCATTATATAGAGCTGTAGTCTCGGCAGGAGGAGGTATGTGATTTTGATTGTTTAGTCTTGTTGGGTCACCTAAGGGATGAAGCATGCATAGTTTTCAGGTTCCATTCGGAGCTTGTCATGAACATTCCACTCCCATATTTAGTACAAATGGCAAGGGAGATGAACATGCCACTTGCAGTTCTTTTGAAAGAAGTTTGTCCAGGCCGCAAGTAGAATCACATTTTGGTAAGGTGCTAGATAAGTTACAGCTGGAACATCCTTGTCATGTCAAAGGAGTGACATAGGTGTTTGGAGGATATCATGCCTTTCATGACCCAATAGTTGATTACATGGAAAAATTATTTAGTTGGGGTGATTGGTTATATTTTTTTCCAAAGGTATTTCTTCTATCATCACTGCTTTGTCCCATTGTGTCATTGTTTTCTGATTTTAGTTAAACATGGTGAGAAGATTTCCTGTTGGATCAGTTGCTAGATTGGTTGCATTGGCATTTTCATATCACTTGATGTTGCATCCATTTCAATAGCATAGGGTAGAGTAGTTTGTGCATAAATAAGCTCGATATGGAGAGCACCTTTTTCAACATTTCGAGTCACGGTATTACATTACATTTTTTGGTTTATTTTTCAGTTTTCAATAAAGAGTCACATGTTGCAAATTTTGGGATGACAAAGGCCCAATCGATGAGGCACTAGTTTGCAGGGTTCTTTGCTACCTCACAGGGAGGATAGCATCCCCAATAGGAGATAGTTGTTAGCACCAGCTTTGTCCTAGATGTAAGGGGGGGTTAAACACTGAAATGAGTGGAGAAAGCCTCGAGGGTTTGCGAAGATGGCCCAGAGGAATGCTAAGTGGGACAACTCGATCAATTTTCGTGGCTCAAGGGAGGAAATGACCAAAGTATAAGTCTAAACATGACTTAAACGATTAAAAGGAAAAAAATCTCGTCTCAGTTAAAAAATGGCACACATGGAAGGTGGAGATACTTGGCAAGGAAGATCTATGGCGGAGAAGCAAGCTCGCAAAGAAGATGGCGGTGGTTTATGTGGAGACAACATGCGTAGCCCACGGGTATGTTGGAGATAGTACTCCACAATCATGCAGTGACACCTGCAAAGTTGATCATGTTTGTCCATTAACTTTCATTTTTGTTGTAATTAGATTTCAAAGGTAATGGGTTGAGCCATATATGTGTCAGGACAGCTATAACTATTTTTTGTTAGAGAATTTGAGCCTCAGGGCCTATACAAGCAATGTAATAGAGATAGCAAAGGGTTGGAAAATCAGTGGGCCGAGAGCTGAGAAGGCCGAGTTCTATTTTGAGACATAATCCTTAATAGAATTGCAGTGTTGCAGCTGGTGTTTGATAGAGATTCATGTGTCATTTGTCTTGCATTCTATTGTAACATCCCCAAAATTCGCAAAAATTTAAAATTTCTATATAGCATTAATTGCTTAATTTATTTAACCATATACCAATTAATTTCTATGATGACAACTACATAAGAAGTTCGTCAGTATTTGAATGATTTATGTCGCTTATAAGCAATGATTACTATAATTTGTGGTAATCGTTGTTAATACATATTATTGTATGGAGAATTATGCTAGTTATTTTAATGCTGTAACAACATCAGGTAATCGTCATTCTTTTGTCTAAATGCATCATTATTATAAATGTTTACATGATATGTCAATGTCTGAAAACTTGATTCGTGTTCAAAGTGCACAGCATCATTTATTCTATCCGTACCTATGTTATAATTTTGACTATGTAGACTAACTATTTGTTTTCCTTTGTAATGAAGGGGTCCTATGGGTACCCCGAGGCTTACTTAGCTATTTATAGCTAAAGCTCTTAAACTTCTGTTACATATCACATGTAAGAGTGAGATTCCAAACTGAAGCATAATCGATGTATGTCAATTTGACTTTGTTTTACTTTATTTAGCCTTCGATGTTAAGTACAAATGTATAGAGAACTTGTTTTGTACAAGGATAATACCTACCCTAGCTATGATCACTAATTTAAGGATTTTATTCATTACGATTTCATATATATATGTATATTTCGAGATGCATACATTATGCATAGCTTATTATTGTCCTATGTATTCACTATGATTCTCATAGAGTTTAAACTTCACATTTCAATATCATACTTATACGATATTGTTTTACTTGTATTACTGTCATAGTTTAAATGTATTAGAAATATCCAAACTATAGTTTTCATGCATGCATATGTAATATGGCAATGTTCAACCATAATTTACAAACTTGTACTGTAAAATATTTTATAACATGACCTAACTATATATTATATGCTATATGCCCTAAACTATATGCATATATATACTATATGCTACATGCATAGTGCAGACCACGAAAATGCGCTAAAGTGGAACTCTATGTTGGCAGGAGTACTCAGCTCGTTAGCTGTATAATTTAGATTCCATTAATATGGTTTGGTGGATTGCTTGATAGTAGACCACATGGCAAGCTCTATGTCATTCAATCACGTGATGGTGTGTGTTTTTTTGTAAACCCTAATCTCGCATTGAAAGACCATACTCAATGTTACTCGGTTCATTTGCAAGTTGTTGGAGAGGTCAATAGGCTCTCGGTTTTACCAAGGTTTTGTGAAGGTCTTAACCCTTACAGGGTTTCGATGATGAATCTTTGTATTACAGGGTTTGATGAAGGATCTCACGGTGTTACTAAAGGCGTGCTACTGAGCCGAAGGTAACGCCATCACCAATCTTAAGTGTTTCGTCAAGTTTTGATTCAAACTAAAATCCTATACATAGTTTAACCAGTTTTAATTGTTGATATTCTTAACAGGTTTCTCCCTCATCATCATTTGTAGTTGGGAGTAAGGGATAATTACTTCTTTGGCCCTGGTAAGCCTCGGTGATTCATTTTTGGACACCCTGTTCAAGTCGTTTGAGAATACGATGCAGTTAAGACATTTATACCGATCTAATGTGGCTTCGTCGAGATGCATTTTTAACTTGTATTTTGTTTAAGAGTTTTTAGTTTAACAATGGTAAGCCTTTTGGCCAACTCTGTTAAGAATGATTGTAGGGTGTTCATCCTTCGAGCTATGACTCTTTGTAAGACTTCATGAAAATATATTTATTAATGGAATTCGAGTTATGTTTTGATAAATTCTTACAATGTATGAATTCAGGGGTATTTGTAAATGAAAGTTTCACAGGTGTTTGATTTTATGGAATTTGTCTTTAAATCTTAAAAACCGGATGGCATTTGTATCTAAGAAGGTTGGACCTTCAAGCCTTGGATTACGTTGGGTTCTCAACGCTTTCATTTAAAACTGTTCTGTAAAGAATTTTTAAGGATTAATAAAGATGATTTTCAAGAATTCAAAGTGTGGTTTGATTCACGATTAGAGGGATGCTCTCGTCATTTTCATCTTTTTATTATTGAAAATATTTTGATGCAAACTTCATGTGTTTAGGGCTAAGCCCGTCTTTTTAATTCTGTTGGCAATTAAAGTTTGTGTTATTCATTGGTAGAAGGGGTTCCAAAAAATGAACATGTTGCAAGGTTGAAACCCTAACCTAACTATTATAGTGATGATGGTTCAGTATTTTAGATGCTAAGGGTTTTGAACCCCAACCTTATTTATGCACTTAGGATTTAATTTGATAATTAAATATTTAAGGTGTAGATCAGCTGAGTTGAAACTCGAACCCTAAACTTTTGTGTTTTTGGATACCTGTACCATTTGTTTTGTAAATTTTATGAATGTACTATCCATTTGAGTGAGCCATTAAGGTCTCGAACACTGGTCTTGTATTAGTTCTTTTAAACATTTAGTAATGCATTTTTATATGTGTAAGCCTTTATAAAACTTGGCAATGCCTTCTAAATGGCTCGAGCCCATACTGTTACTTACTACTATGTTAGAAAAAGAAAAAATAAACCAAAGCATATACTGTATTATGAAAGATTAAAAGATATAGAGTAATGAATATTTTTCAAATGTTGTGATTGTTAAATTATATTGAAACTTCCAGAGTTGTGTTCCCGATGTTGGATTTGTTTTAAAATTATCTTGTATTATGATAGAGGATACTACTAGGGTTTGATATAACCATCGTTTATGAAAAGATTTAGATTTAAAGAGTTTCTTGTGCTAGTTTAAATGGTATTTGATATTGATACTTGCAATAATAGTGTTTAGAATTTATTTATAAAATAAATAATTCTATATGCGTAACTTAGATTTATTTTGAGTGTAATCTAGATTTGAGATTATTACTTCTATATAAAACATTGAAATGCTATGTAATGTTGTTCAGTATGAAGGATGATTCCTGAAATTTAGCCTACCTTGTAATATTTATAATATATATAGTTCTGTTTATAAATAAGTAATACATTACTACATATAAAATGGATTGGTTTTACTTATACAAATCTTTATAAAATAGTTTTCTATCTATGATAAACACTCATTCTATTCTATTCATAATTTTAACTTCTCTATACTAAGGTACGACACTTTAAGTGTGTGGAAAAATGCAGAGAAGTATTTTATTCAATCATACTGCATGTCTAATCTGTTTCTTCAACTATAGTACAGAATCACATTTATAATTATCTTCTATACTAACTGAAATAAATCTGTAGTTTCTAATATACTTAAACATTTTCAGAATTTGATCTATAGTAAAAGACTTGGATCATTCATAACTAATATGGAAGGAAATAAATAAGATAACACAATGAAAACCTGTTAACAGTAGAGGGTGACAAACATCGAAAGGAGCACATTCCACCCAACCTTCTCCTGAAGACAGCCAAATCACTTGCCTTAGGACCCCCAAGTTGTTCACTGAACCACCAGGACGAAGATGTTGTGTGGAGAATGGAATAAATTCCTCTGCAACTCAACAGTAGTACTTAACAATAATACTTCTTCCTTTAGCAATATTGAACTCAGCAATGTGGCTACACTAGTTCAGAATGCAGTCTTAACTCACTCAATCACTTACTAGCCTTCCCTCATCGAATCTCTTGTGCTCTCTTGTCTTTCTCTTCAGAAATTATCACAAGGTAAAAGTTGAACAACCTCTTGCTGAATTCGATGGGTAGATAAAGTTTGCCTAGGTATTTGGTCAGTTTCTTTAGTTAATGAGCCACCTACTCAGTTCCACTTTGTTAAGTATCATGACCATAAAAATAGGGAAGTTGCTCCCTGCAACAACTAGAAGTGAATTGAGGATTCTGCCAAGTGTTAGTTTGCTCTCCACCCCAGTACATTCCTCCTAGTGGGTCAGTGAACACTCATTCAACAACCTCCCTTTGATATTTGTCTCCTCTTCTATTTATTAATAATAAAATATTCAGAGTAATTAATTAGAATCATCCTTGACCCCACTTGGTCAATAATCATAAAACTTTACAATAACATAAAACATAATGTTTTTCTCACAACATGAAATGTTCAGAATTTGGGTATGTGACAAACACCCCCACTTCAGTTCAACATCATCCTCGATGTTTCTTTATTCATCATCCTCTAAGTCCTCCTGGAACAGAATTGGATATGCCACTCGCATATTACTTTCCAATTCCCAAGTTGCTTCCTCTGGACTAAGGTGCTTCCATCGCACCTTCACCTGTCCAATGGTACGATTACAAAGAAACATTTTCCTCTTCTCAAGGATACAATCCGGTTCCACCAGAAAATCTCCTTCTGGCTCCACCTGTACATCATTCCAATTAATCACATCAGTAGCATCATGCACATACTTTTTCAAAAGAGAGATGTGAAATACATTATGCACTTTAAGATTTGGTGGCAAAGACAACTGATATGCCACTGGTCCTACCCTTGACAGTATTTCAAAAGGTACACAATACCTTGGTGCTAATTTAGCACAACTTCCTAACTTTAAGGAGCTCTTTTTAGGTTTTACCTTGAGGAAAACATGTTCACCAACCTGAAACTCTTTCTAAGTTCTTTTGAGATCTGCATGACTTTTATGTCTATCTTGTGCAATTTTCAAATTTCCTTGAACCTGTTTCACCGTTAGTTCCATTTATTTTAATAACTCAGGTCCTAACATTAACCTGTCAACTAGATTACTCCATGAAACAGGTGTGCTACATTTTCTACCATACAAAATTTCAAGTGGACTGAGTTTTGTTGAAGCTTGGTAATGATTATTATAAGCAAACTCAGCAAGATGCAAATATTCTTCCCATTTACCTGGTTGATCTTTAACATACATTCTTAACATATCTTAAAGAATCTGACTGACTCTTTCTGTCTGTCCATCTGTTTGCAGATTAAATGATGTACTGAAATTTAAAGTAGTATCTAAACCTTTAAATAAAGACTTCTAGAAATTTCCTGTAAATTTAGAGTCTCTATGAGAAATTATAACTTTTGGAATCCCATGCAAACGAAAAATTTGTTTCATAAAAAATTCACCAATGTTAGCATCCTTGTAGGTTGTCTTAACAGGTATGAAATGGGTTTCTTTACTAAGCTTATCCACAACTACCATTACGTAATCATTTTGTTTCTGATTTTTAGGTAAACCAGTTATAAAATCAATACTAATTATTTCCCAGTTCCAATCTAGAACTGGCAATGGCTGCCATAATCTAGTTGGTTGTTGATGTTCATCCTTTATTTGCTGACATTCCATACACCTAGCAATGTATTTAGCTACCTCGTTTTTCATTGGCCAAAAGTAATCCTTCCTCGGCATAGTTATCACCTTTTGGTAACCAGGATGTCTTGAATAAGGAATTTTAAGTACTTAATTTAAAATCAACAACTTAATTTCAACAACATTGGGCACATAAAGTCTATTTTTATACATCATTAATCCTCTTTCATCAATTTAGAAATCTATTATTAAATTTTTCAGAATTACCTTCAACAACTTTTTCATGCAATTTTTTATATTTTTCATCCATTTTGATTCCTTCTTTAATCTAATTTTCTAAATCTGTTTTATAAGTGTTGATTGCTGCCACAAAATTTAATCTTGCATTTCGGCTTAATGCATCCGCAACTTTATTCTCTTTACCCTTAATGTGGTGAATCTCAAAATCATACTCATTGATGAAAGCTAACCACCTAGATTGCCTTGCGTTAAGATTTTGTTGATCCAATAAATATTTTAAGCCTTTATTATCTGTCATTAGTGTAAACTTCCTTCCGATTAAGTGATGGCGCCATATCTTTAAAGCATATATCATGACAACCAACTCTAATTCGTAAGTTGCATAGTTCTTCTCATGAATATTTAACTTTCTGGAATCATAGGCAATCACATGACCCTCTTGTGTTAAGACTCCTTCAAGTCCATCATTACATGCATCCGTGCAAACAATTAAATCCTTGTTCGGATCTCTAATTTTTAGAATAGGTGCGGTTGTTAACAGTTCTTTTAATTTCTTAAAACTTTCTTCACATTTTGTATCCCAAACAAATTTCTTACCTTTCTTTTGTAAAGAGGTTATAGGATTCGCTATTCGAGAGAATCCTTCAATAAATTTACGATAGTAACCTGTTATTCCCATAAAAAATCGTACACCAGTTACATCTTTAGGGGAAAGCCATTCATTAATTGCTTTTATCTTGTCTGGGTCTAATGCAATTCCATCCTTGGATATCACATGCCCTAGATACTGTATTTTATCTTTGAAGAAATCGCATTTGTTGAACTTAGCGTAAAGTTGGTTTTCTCTTAACACTTGTAAAATCATATTTAAGTGTTCATCGTGTTCCTCTTTAGTCTTAGAATAAATTAAGATATCATCAATAAATACCACTACAAATTTATCGAAGTAATTATGTAAAACATTATTCATTAGACACATGAAGACTGTTGGGGCGTTGGTTATCCCAAAAGGCATAACCACGAACTCGTAGTGCCCATAACGGGTTCTAAAAGAAGTCTTAAAGATGCCCTCATCTTTAATTCTAACTTGATGGTACCCCAAACTTAAATCTATCTTAGAAAATTTCGTTGCACCATCCAGTTGATCATGTTAAAATCCTCACAGCAGATCTAAGAGATGATGTATACCTCACAAGAAAGTAATTGATTAAGCAAGAAAATAGAAGAAGAGTGGTCAATGCAGTATAATGAGCAATAGAATATAATACAGTAGAACTCAGATAGAAGCAAAAATACTTCACACACACTCATTAATTAATCACAATATGGACAAATAAATAGTACAATGCATGAGGATCGAATGCCTAAGGTGGCAATTCGAATTAACCTTCATGGAGTGATCAAAGATCACTGGAGTGTAATCGGAGCACAACTAGTAGTCTATCTCATCATCGGTGGAGTCATCAGTGCATAAGTAATTTTCAACCATCAATCAAACTGAGTCTAACTGAGTGTGGTAAGTGTAACTGAGTGTAACTGGAACTAACTGAATGAAGGAGACTCAGTGGAGGGCGCATGAGGAGATAATTGGAGTCAGAACAGGTAGTCATGTCTCATCAGAGGTCAATTAGAGTGATAACAATAGTGAGGAGTCAGTCAGGCTTCAAATCAAGAAAAGACTGGTGGATAACTGAAGTAAACTGAACTGGTAAATGAGAGAGGACGAGTGGCTTCCTTAAATCAAGGAGGAAGGGTGCACTAAGCTCTAGGAGGGATCAAATGGATCTGAGAGAAGCTCTCGGGGGCTGGCTAACTGAGGGCTAGGTTCTGGACTGATGACTGGAATGCATGCAAACCCTAAAAGTACATGCATGACTGAAAATGTAAATGATCAAAATACTGGTGGGACTAAGATGGAGTATAGGAATATCCTAACACCCCCCCTTAATCCATCTTGGGCCCTAGTTTCTAAGACGAAAGGTCACCCAATACAATGAATAATAACAGTCAATAATCCAAGGAAGTGGGGAAAATTTCATGGGAAAAATACCCCCCCCCCCTCAAAACAGACTGTAAGGCACACACAAAAAAATAAATGCTCCAAACTCAAGCAGGTGTGATGCTTGGTCATATGTCTGGAGGTATCTTCTTCTTCGGAAGAAGTGGATCATGCTCAAAAAGCATGTGCTTGTACTTGCTCTTTAGATCGAATGTGATGAGAACAAATCCAAAAGTATGAGGATGATCCTTGAACCTGCGATTCAAATCAGTTGAGGTAGGATCAAAAACATGAATATGCAAATAGTCTTTTGTCTTCTCCTTCAAACCATCATGGGTGAGATTATGCCAAAAAGAACCATCAAATAATAACTTGAAATCCAAATCAGATTTAAGACTTGAAGAATAGTTTCTTGAGATCTCCTTTGAACTAGCAGGGGTGAGATCAAAACCATCATATGCATGAGAAATTATCTCAAGTAGTGTTTGCTTAGGATCCAAATTAGATCCAAGACTTGAATCATGGTTTCTTGAGATCTCCTTTGAACCATAAGAGGTGAGATGAAAACCAGTAAATGCATGAGAAATTATCCCAAGTGAATGTTCATGGTTTCTTGAGATCTCCTTTGAACTAGCACGGGTGAGATCAAAACCATGATGTGCATGAGAAATTATCCCAAGTGAATGGCAATGGCCATATTCTTCAATAACCTTCTGAAAGCATGGAATAATGATCATATCGTAGTAAATAAGAGGTGATTTCTTGAGGAGAGCGAATGCATTACCTCTAATAGATGATTTGACCTCCGAAATAATCATGTGATCATGATGCAAACCAACAGACTCTGGTGCAAGAGAGGATTTAGGACCTTCTGCAATATCTAGATTGTGAGCTGGCACAGAAAGAGAAGAAATTTGGAGCATGAGTGTAGAATCTGCAAGTTCTTCTTCTTTGTGGACAAATTCAATATGAGATGTGGTTGATACTGGTTCATGATCATTGAGATCATCAAGGAGGATGAATGCATCACTTTGCTTGCTTTTGAAGGGGTTTGGACCAAATCCTTCATTATGTTTGTCGTATCTTTCATCTAGGTGATCCCATAGCTCTTTTGGAGTTTCAATATCAATAATGATTGGGTACAATATGTAATCAGGCATAGTAACCATCATTCTTCCAAGGGCCATGTCTCCTTTATTCAACCAGTCAATCTTGTCTTCAGAGGATTCGAACTATCTTTCAAAATAACAATAAAAAAGACAATGGCTCTTCAAATATGCTATCATTTTTTGTTTCCATTCATCATAGTTGAATAGAGAAAGAGGAGGGACTTCTTCTGAATTCATTGAAGCTGTAGAAGATCTGCAAAAACAATAGAGAATATCTACAATTGCTACTGCTACAAAAATGCAGAAACTGCTACAATGGCTGCACTCGAAATATGGATAATAACCTACAAACAACTCTCGGGAATGGAGATAAACAATACTCTCAACATGCTCTGATGCCATGTGAAAATCCTCACAAAAAATCTAAGAAATGATGTATACCTCACAAGAAAGTAATTGATTAAGCAAGAAAATAGAAGAAGAGTGGTCAATGCAGTATAATGAGCAACAGAATACTAATACATTAGAACTAGGATAGAAGCAAAAATACTTCACACACACTCGTTAATTAATCACAATATGGACAAATAAATAGTACAATGCATGAGGATTCGAATGCCTAAGGTGGAAATTCGAATTAACCTTCATGGAGTGATTAAAGGATCACTGGAGTGTCATCGAAGCACAACTAGTAGTCTATCTCATCATCAGTGTAGTCATCAGTGCACAAGTAACTGTCAACCATCAGTCAAATTGAGTCTAACTGAGTGTGGTAGGTGTAACTGGCACTAACTAAATGAAGGAGACTCGATGGAGTGTGCATGAGGAGCTAACTGGAGTCAGAACATGTATTCATGTCTCATCGGAGGCCAATCGGAGTGATAGCAACAGTGAGGAGTTAGTCAGGCCTCAAATCAAGGAAAGACTGGTGGATAACTGAAGTAAACTGGACTGGTAGGTGAGAGAGGACGCGTGGCTTCCTTAAATCAAGGAGGAAGGGTGCACTAAGCTCTAGGAGGTCTCAAACGGATCTGAGAGAAGCTCTCAGGGGCTGGTTAACTGAAGGATAGGTGCTGGACTGATGACTGGAATGCATGCAAACCCTAAATAATGCATGCAAACTCTAAAAGTGCATGCATGATTGAAAATGTAAATGATCAAAATACTAGTGGGACTAGGATGGAGTATAGAGATATCCTAACAGCTCAAACAAATCATCAGTATGGGTCAAATGATATCTGTTCTTTATGGTCACTATATTTAATTGGCGTTAATCTATGCATAAACGCATAGTTCTGTCCTTCTTTTTAACAAAAATAACAGGTGCTCCCCACGGAGGCACACTTGGCCTTATATAATTTTTATCAATGAGTTCCTTTAACTGTGATTTTAGTTCATTAAGTTCCAGAATGTTCATTCTGTAAGGAGCCTTTGAGTTGGGTACCGCTTCCGGTAACAACTCAATGGTGAAATCTAATTCCCTTTTCGGAGGTAGTCCTGGAATTTCTTCTGGGAATACATCAGAAAATTCCTTTAGAATGGGTATGTCTTCCAATTTTAACTTATCTTCCTGAATTGATTGTTCATCATTAATTACATTTACAACAAACAATTTACACCCTTTATGAACAACCTTTTTAACTTGCAAAGCATAAATTTGTCTAATAGAAGTCTTCCTAGGAATTCCTTTTACTGTTACAAGTTCACATTTATCATTTAGGCAAGTAAACGTCTTTTCAAAATAGTTTAACACTACCCTATGCTTTTCCAACCAATCCATCTCAATCAGAACATCATAAGAACCTAAAGGTAACACATTCAGCTTAACATGAGTCCTAAAATGATTCATCAATAATTCACACTCTTTAACATAACCAGTCACCTTTATTTTAGTTCCAGTAGCTAATTGGACCATCCATGACTTTTCAAACCTGTCTATTTTCAGATTGCAACATTTTACTAATTCAGGTGACACATAGCTAAGACTTGCTCCTGGATCAATTAAGATAGAAAAGGGTTTATCTTTCAACATACCTTCTACTTCAACCATGGAAGTTTGATGATCATCCTGTCTATTTTCCAAGGCTGCATTGATTCTGGGCATTTCCCTTGCTAGGTCACCAACAATAGCATCCTTCTGTACTATGTGTATGTTGTTGACGGTCCTCTTTCTGAGTCGGCATTTTTATGCATAGTAAGGTCCCTGACAGTCCCAACATTTAACAGGTTCTTTCTGTTCATTGTTTTTAACAAAAATTTTAGGTGGATCTATATTTCTTGCAGGTGTAAAATTTGACTGTACATTAACTCTTGAATTATTCCCTTGAAATTTTATGTTAGAATAATTACGTGAATTATTATTTCCAAAGTTGCGATTAAAAGAAAAAAAAATTCCTTTGTTCAAATTTATTAGGCTTCTTTACTTTCCAGCTTGGTATGCCTTCCCTTTTCTTGTTCTATTCATAACAAATATTTTATTTTATCATGGCCTCTTCAAGATTTCTAGGATCATCATACTCAATTCTGTCCTTTATATGAGAGGGTAAACAACTCAGAAATATTTGTACCTTAGGCTTTTCTTCAGTAATGTAAGGCACATACCTCAACAAATTTAAAAACTTGCTGCTTAATTCCCTCATATCCATGGAACCTAACTTTAATTCATAAAAATATTTAGCTCGTTCCTCATAATACCGTTCCAACATAAACTTTCTTTTAAAATATTTCTTAAAATTACTCCAGTTTACACTTTTCTCTTTTAGGCCTTTTACTCGTTTCAGATCTTGCCACCAGATGTCTACTTTTCCAGTCAGATTATAAATTGCCATTTTAGTTTTTAAATGACTTGAGTAGTTGTAAATTTGAAAGTACTTATTCATACCGGACAACCATGCTTCGTCTTCCTAACTCTTTTCCGTTTCTCGATTAAAAGTTGGTGGTTTGATCTTCTTAAATTCACCATAAATTTCTTCGTACGGCTTGTACTTCTTCTTTTTAGTGTAGAAATCAATTTCACTACTATCGTTGGAATACTTGTGCTTTTTCCTGCGTGCTTTTTCATAAAATTCAGAAGAAGAACTGCTATCATAATTAGTAAGTTTTATCTTTTTATCCTTACGTTGGTAGGACATGGTTCCAGATTCATAATTATTTTCTACTCTTTTATCCTTATCATTATTACAAAATTTATCCAACAGGATTTGATTCAACTCCTCTTGAGCTTTTAGGATTCGTTCATTCTCCGCCTTAACAGTTTTTATTTCTATTTTTAAATATTTAACTCTCCTTAGCAATTCAGATGAATTATCATTTAATTCAACAAATAAATTTTTGCATTAATATGTCCTTGTTCATTATTATTTTGTTCACTATTATGGGACCTGTCCTCAACTGACTCTTCTGGTCCTTCCATACCTGCAGACTAAATTTGTAAAGTGTTGAACAAAAAACAAAATAAAATAAAAATCAGTAATTTCAATTATGTTTTAAATAAAAATCAGTAGGAGTCGTCGAAGAGCTGAATATGTCACCCAAGGATGGGTGAATCCTTCAAGTATGGGGGAGAATGATGAGTCCAATTTACGGGTATCTGATAGCCTTTTTCCCCACAGTAAAGCACAAGAAAGGGTGAAGAAATACACTTGTTTTGTGGGAGAAATGATTTACCTTGATTATTTAATGAAGTTGTTTTAAAGATTATTCTTGTATGTCTGAAAGCGTGTTCAATAAACTAATTATATGAAAATCAAGTATGATTGAGCAGGTCCAGGTACACTAAGGGAAAAACACACAGATCAAGTGAAGGACTGAAAGATCATGCAAAGCTCATCGCCTTTTTCCATGATTTCTAGAGAGAACTCCTGTTCGAACTGAATCGGAAATTAGACATATAGTTAGGTTAAGCATTAGAGGCACATATATACGGGCCTCTCAGTTAGTGAGAGGGTCCTGTTGCCATTTTTTAGAACCATCATTTTATGTTTTTATACTATTGAGATAATTTGAGTTACAAACCTTTATCAAACCATGAAGTTACTATTTTGAATAAATATATGATGTTGCTTTCAATTCGGCGTATATAAGTTTTCTTGACTCCTGAGTACGGGTTGGAGAGGGCCCCTCCAATACGTAAGTAAGGAGATCTTACTGTTCAGGTATTTTTCATTATGTGCTTTACATTGACTGAATCTATATTGCATATGAAAGAATTTAAATGGCGTTAAATAGTACGATTTTATTTCTGTAGTAAAGCGGCCATTTTGATTCCATAGTTGGTTATAATGCATTATGTAGTTCGGTAACGCTGTTTCAGTAGTCCTATAGCAGCATTCTTCCAAGGCATATTTTAAGCATCTATTTCCCTATGTGCTCGCATTTCTTTTGAAATAGTGATCTAGGTCTTAAAGATTATGCACTCTTTCATTTTTACAGTTGCTCATGAATATTGCTTACTTTCAATACCGTGGTTAATTAATGATATTTACTTCTTAAAGTTTTGATTAATTCATAGCATTGGATAATGGCATTCTGAACTTGATTTTGGCAATTGAATAGGTTAGACCAGACTTCTAGTTTTATGCATTCGATTTACAGTAATTGCTTCTTAGATTAAAGATACAGCTTTCATTATTTTAGAATAGATTTGCTACGTTTTCAGCATTCAATTTCATAGTATAAATTCACTGTTTTCAGCAAGTCAATTCTTAGAGACATATTTATTGTTTTCAACATTTAAATTCCTTGACATAGATTTACTGTTTTCAGCATTTGAATTCCTTAACATAGATTTATTGTTTTTAGCATTTGAATTCCTTAACATAGATTTACTGTTTTTAGCATTTGAACTTCTTAGCATAGGTATTTTTCATCCATAGATTAGGAAATCCTTTCCCAGCTTATTCGATTTATTTTATTCAAACCTTTAAACATTGATACCAACACCCAACCACGACAAAGACTATTCTATAAAAGCACATATAGTTCCTGCACCTCTGAAGTTTGTACGTCCCCCGGGTTCATAATTAAAGTAGGCTCCTGGTCTAGCTGCCCTAATTAGGCATCCATTCTAAGAGCTCACCACTTTTTGGCACCGTTTCCGGGGAGGTGCTAAATGTTTTAGGAGACATCTTCAAAAAAAAAACAAAAAATAACACACACACACACACAGATATATATATATAAATATATATAAAAACATAAAGATTTTACCAATGAATGCCTCGTCGACAAAGGGATAGGTTTGGACACTTTCTGCCTAGGCATCCCATGAGCAACAACGGTAACAACAGTTATGACCATCTCAGTTTGAATTCCTAAACTCTGAAAATGAAACTGATTCCACATACGATCCAAACAGAGACAACTTATCTGCTAGTTCCAGCTCAAACACCACGATGGCAGACGAAGAAGAGGAACCTAGAGATTTGTTCACCTTTCCCATTAGCATACATCTTGGAGATGCCAGAATGAAGAATATCAACCCTAACAATCTGCCAAACTTCCATGGGTTGACTTCTGAAGATCCTGACACATTCCTGTTTGAGTTTGAGGTAGTTCGCAGATCCTTTGATTACACTACGGATTCACAAAAGATGAGGCTTTTTCCCTCCACACTGAAAGATTTATCACTTAGGTTGTTCATGATTTTAGAAGGAAATAGTATTTTCAGCTAGGACCAAATCAAACACGAATTCCTAGAAAAATATAGGGACTACTGCAAAGCATAAGATACAAGGGATGAAATATTTAGGATGTAGCAGGGAGACCATGAATCCTTAGAAGACTATGCCCAACTTTTCCAGCTCAGCTACAAACGAGCTAACCATTGCACCCTAGACCCTGAATCGCTGAAACTTGTCCTTTTTAGAGGGATCAAAGAAGAGAATTTTGAGATCTTAAACCTCTTGGGAGATGGAGACATATTCCAGAAAACTTATGACCAAATACTACAGATCTTCAAAAATCATTTTAGGTCTAGGAAAAGCAAAAATGGGACAAGAGATACACATCTATCTCTAGGATCATCATCATCTGCAGGACCAAACTTTACAAAATCTGATCTAGGGAACCTCCTTCATGACATGAAAACTGATATCCTACAATCCTTGGCCATGCAACTTGATGCACTCCAAATAAAGAAGAAGCATGATGAAATTAACCAAGCCTTGGTATTATTCTGTCCTTGTTGTAGAAAGAAACATGAGAAGGGGCAGTGCACATTAAACACCATATAAATATGTGGTCTCTGCACTGATGATCACTCCACTGATAAATGTCCCCTCTT
Source organism: Larix kaempferi (assembly GCA_027924585.1). Classification (NCBI taxonomy): domain Eukaryota; kingdom Viridiplantae; phylum Streptophyta; class Pinopsida; order Pinales; family Pinaceae; genus Larix; species Larix kaempferi. Next base: position 7,510,448 of record BSBM01000632.1, read on the forward strand.
ACCCTCATGTAAGTCTTCTATTAAAGATCCCACAAGAGAAGGTGCAATAGATCTGTTTTGTAAATCAAAGGAGGAGTAATTTTGTTAGACCATACCAACCTAGAAATCAAGCCTACTATAATCAGGCCCAGTAAAATTGGAACTCTGCACCAACTCCATGGAAATCACAGCCAAATACAAACCAATGGTAGCAGAATCAACAAACTTATGAGCAAAATCTGCAAACTTATCAACCACCCTATCAACAATCTTATTACCCACCGTCTTACCCTCCATACCCCCCACCTTTTACTCCATCAACCACGAATTATGCAAATCAATACCCCCATCCATCAAATTGGAGATCCTAATTACAATAACCACTTATTATGCCACCCTGACAAACTCAACCACCCCCCTGACCCCCACCACTTCTAGCCCAACCCATTCCAAACCCTAATAATAACAGACCTGCACAATAGCAACAGACTTATAATGCTGAAATCACACAATTACCTACCTATGTAGTAGACACCATGGAAATAAACAAAATAGACCTCAAGTCTGGGAAAACATTGCAAAATACACACACAGCATATACAAGAACCTGAGGCTCACGAACAAACGACACAACCCCATATTCAACATCCGTATGAACCAGACCCTCACGAGGAAGACACTCAACCACTCACATGAAACATAAACCCTTTATTTCCAGATAAACTTGTACGAAGTACAAAAGAGGAAGAAGAAAATGCGATTTTAAACGAATTAAAGCACTTAAACATCCAAATTCCGATTTTGCAAGCCATAAGGGATGTGCCCATCTGTAACAAATTTATTAGAGAAAATTGTCTGAAGAAACCTGGGAGAAGGAAGCGTGACCCGCCAACCATAAACCTAGTGGGACAATTAGCTAATTTAATGTTGGGTATTATTATTAACCCTAAATATATCGATCCTAGAAGTCCCGTAGTAAACGTTACCATCAGTAACAAACAAATAAATAGAAGCTTAATCGATTTGGGAGATGCTATCAATGTGATGACTAAGGAAACCATGATATACCTAGGACTCCAATTAATGGTCATACCAACAACTACAGTACTCCAGCTAGCTGACACATCCACTATGAAACCCGAAGGGATGCTCGAAGACATTATGATCAATATCGAATCCTGGGAATACCCAGCTGATTTCATAGTCATCAAAGTAAAAAGTAAACTTAGTGGTTATCCAATCATACTAGGCAGACCTTGGTTGGAAACTGCAGATGCTTACATAGGTTGCAGATCAGGAAACATGACTATCACCAGTGGACATGCCAGGAAGAAAATCACGATTTACCCACCAGCAAGGAAATCTTCAGACTTAGAATACCAAAATTGGACTGATGATTATCACAACACACCAAATCAAAACCTACGACCTGTACTAACAATTGATGCTGCACTATCATTAAAATCCATGGACGAAGATGGTCATATAGATAGGTTTATACAAAATGCATATTCTAACAATGATGGTCTTGAAATATTTTTTGACACAAGCCAGCAACAAGAAGGCGAAAGTTCAAACTAGGACTGAAATAAAATATGGGAAGAAGTGCTATCTCTGGAAGGACAATAAAAAAAAGCAAAGACAACAGAAATTATTCCTGAAAAGACAGTCAACATTAATTCCAATCTGAAGCCAGAGCAAGAAACGCGGTTGATGAAGGTACTATTAGAACAAAATAAAGCTTTTGCATGGACATATGCATACATGAAGGGTATACATCCTGATATCTGCAAACATTACATTTACATCAAAGAAGGTTCTATTGCTATCAGGAAACCACAAAAGAGGATGAACCCAACATTAAAGGACATTTTCAAAGTAGAACTACAGAAGTTATTAGATGTTGGGTTCATATATCCCATCTCTGACAGCGAATGGGTCTCACCACTGGTTATAGTCCCTAAAAAAGGAGGAAAATTGAGAATTTGTGTGGACTACAGAGAGCTAAATAAATCAACCAAGAAATATCACTTTCCACTCCCATTTATCGATCAGGTGCTGGACACATTAGTTGGGAACAAGTATTTCTCATTTTTGGATGGCTTTAGTGGGTTCAACCAAATTTTAATACACCCAGCTAATTAAGAAAAGACAACGTTTACATGCCCCTAGGGTACTTATGCATACAAAGTATTACCCTTTGGGTTATGTAATGCTCCAGCAACATTCCAAAGGGCCATACTAAGTATATTCGCTGACTTCATAAATGATCAAATGGAAGTCTTCATGGATGACTTCACACCCTATGGACAAAACTTTGACCAGGCATTAAACCATCTTGAATTAGTATTGAAACAAATTATTGAGATGAGCTTATGTCTAAGCAATGACAAATGCAGAATGTTAATGGAAGAAGGCATTGTTCTAGGGAACCATATATCACAAAGGGGGATAGAGGTTGATCAAGCAAAAATTTCAGTAATCAGAACGCTACCACCACCTGTCAAACAAAGGGATGTGAGAAGTTTCCTTGGACAAAAAGGGTACTACAGGATATTTATTGAAAATTATAGCAAGATTGCTGAACCAATGTTTTCCCTTCTCACAAAAGACACTGAGTTCATATGGACAAACCATTGCATGACAACAATTGATAAAGTTAAGGAGAAAACAATTACAACTCCAATACTCCAAGGACCAGACTGGGAACTTCCATTCCACATCCACTCAAATGCATCAGATAAGGAAATCGGGTCTATCCTTGGATAGGAAAAAGAGAAGAAGCCCTATGCAATATATTATATCAGTAAAAATTTGGAAGGGGCAGAATTAAATTATACTGTCACCAAGAAGGAATTTTTTGTTGTCATACATGCCATTAATAAATTCAGGCACTATATCACTGGCTACCAATTTTTTGTTCATACAGACCATTCAGCCATAATGTATCTCATGAACAAACCCAAAACAAGTGCTTGAGTCATTAGATGGCTGCTACTCCTCCAAGAGTTTGACATCATGATTTTAGACAAGCCAGGAAAACACAATGTGGTGGCTGACTTCCTATCTAGGCTCACACATGGACAAGACAATGAAGTGATCAATGACAGTTTTCCAGATGAGCACCTTTTTTCCATATCCACAAGAATCCCATGGTTTGCTGACATAACAAACTATTTAGCGTCTGGGAAGTTTCCAGAACATTACAGTTACAAAGAAAATCCTAAAGTAATAAGGAAAAGTGCCACATACACATGCATAGAGGGCATTCTCTTCAAACAAGGACTAGATCAAATACTCCGAAGGTGCATTAGAGAAGATGAAGTGCATGACATAATGCATGCCACTCACAATGAACCATGTGGAGGACACTATGCTGCAAAGAGGACAACCTATAAAATTTTGCAAATAGGGTACTATTGGCCAACACTCCACAAATATGCTTATGAATATGTTTCACACTATGATGACTACCAAAGGATGGGAAAACCAACACAAAAAGAAGAAATGCCACTCCATCCACAAATCTCCTTGGAGGCATTCAAAAAATGGGGATTTGATTTCGTTTGTCCAATCAACCCATAGTCTAATCACAAAAGCTACATCTTGGTATGCATTGACTACCTTACAAAGTGGATTGAGGTAGCAGCACTTGCTGCAGCCAATGAAACCAACGTGGCCAAATTCTTGACTAAGCAGATATTTCACAGGTTTGGAGTACCAAGAGAACTAGTTTCTGATCAAGGCCCACAACTTACATCAAATTTAATAGAAGACTTGCTTAAAATAAACAATGTCAAACACAGACAGTCCTCATCCTATCACCCTCAAACAAATGGTCAAGCTGAGGTAACCAACAAAGAATTAGAGAGGATTTTGACAAATAATGTCCAACTCCACAAAGAGATTGGGTTGACAGACTGAGTGAGGAAGTTTGGGCTTATAATACCACATGGAAGACAACAATAGGTTCACACCTTATGAACTAGTATATGGAAAGAAAGTCATGCTGCCAATTGAATTTGAAATAAAGACATTAAGAATTGCAGCAAAGTTAAATATGGAACTATCAGAGATACAACAAGAACGCATGCTACAATTGAATCAATTGGATGAGCAACACCAGCAAGCACTTTCCCATACTGAAATCATCCAACAACAAAGGAAGAAGTGGCATGACAAACACCTAAAGGAAAAAAATTTCAAGGAAGGTGACTGGGCACTACTCTATGACTCCAGGTTTCACACATTCAAGGGAAAGCTAACAACCAGATGGTTGGGACCTTACATAATTCAAAAGATCTATGAAAATGGAGCTGTAAGGATCATTACAATTGATGAAGAGGAGTTCCCCATGATAGTAAATGGATCAAAGGAGGAGTTTACACGGGTACTCGACCAGCAACAACTGATGCTGATAGAGAGCATGGAAAATCATTGAAATTCAGTTCATAAAAAAAAAATTTAAAAAAAAAAGAAAAGAAATAGAAAAAACAAGAGAAAAGAAAAAAAAAGAAAAAAGAAAAATTGCTGAAAAAAAATAAAAACAAAGAAGCAAAATGAAAAAAAAGAAAAAGAAAGAAGAGAGAAAAAAAAAACAAAAAAGAAAATGATAAGAAAAAAAACATGAGAAAGGGGGATGAGAAAAATGTCAAATACCAAACTATAGAAATGATACAATCAGGTAAACATAGGTAAAATTGCAGGGCATCATACATCCCCAAGACGAACCAGCATGCACACTGCAAACAAATCAAATCAAGAGAGCCAGGTATCAATAATCAGGCGAGCCAATCATATATTAAAGTCAACAGCAAAGATATCACACTACAGAATTCAATCAAGCGAGCCTGCCATCAAATACAAGCGAGCCAACAATCTAATAAAGTGAGCCCGAAAATTATCAACATTGCAGCAACCAAGCGAGCCAGCCATGTAATCAAGAAGAAAGCAAAGGTATAAACTACTACATAATTCATTTACAGTAAACAAGCTATTCAATCACATCTGCAATATCTTCACACGATCCTACCATCTATTCAAGAGAGCCAACCTAGATTACAACAACACAAAGAATAATCAACAACCCAATGCAAAAGCATCATCACAAAATAAAAAATAAAAAATGGCACGCAATTCAAAAGAAGCTAATACAACCAATTCAAACGAACCAAAGGAAAAAGCAGCAAGTGCACGTAACTACTGACATGCCAAAATTTACTATAGACGATGCCAAATCTACTACAAAATCTAGCACACATAAAAATTGAGCCAAATCATGAACTCAGGTATGCTAAAGCATAACAAGGTAATCTCTAAACATCTTTGTTTTATTTTTAAGGTCAAATCATTATCCTGTAAAACAGTTATTTCCGAAGCTGAGGACAACTTTTAAATTAAGTCAGCGGCAAGGTTCAGGCTACCTCACAAGATCATGATTAGCGACCTTCGTCATGTCAACAAATGATAAACCCGCATCTAGCCACCATACTTCCAAATAGTCGGAGCAGAAGTGCAATGTACAATCATGAAACGAAATGCAGGGCTCGATCAAGCAGCAAGTACAACAAACATTGATGAGGATAAGTGCGGAAGGCAGTTAAGTAAGGCTGCATAATCTTCCAAAAGGCCATATTTGCATTTACGAAACTTCTCAGAACTCTCCAGAAGCAAGGAACTGGAAGTTAGTGTGGTCACGCAGTCAGCGATCCAGCCCTCGAACCTGTAATCAACCTCAACCATTCTAGGTAAGATAGCTACGCTCCAAGTGTTGGTTTATTGTTATAGTAAAGGATTTCAAGATGACAAAAGGTTTCAAGAAAAGCAAACTAGAGAAACACAACGCTATTTATCAGAACCCACGAATCTTAACAATCATCCGCAGCGCGGGCTGGATACCTTTCATCTTAGGATTGAAAGGATACAATACAGGGGTGGCTCTGGAGTTTGCAAGAAATTTAAAGCATATCAAGGATGAACATTTCGTCACCCGAGTGAAGGGGTTACGTATAAGGTTGGATGTTGAAGTGATTTCCAAATTCACTAGTCTACCAATGGGTCTGCATTGGAGCAGGGATGACCAGGAGGAAAACCATGAAGTAAAGGAAACATTTCTCGAGCAAGGAAAGGTTTGCGACGAAGATAAAAATGGATTCAAAAGACTCTCCATGCCGGCACCATGGGATGAAATGGCTGCAATTGTCCAGAAATACATTACATGCATTGGTAGGCTAAGTTATGTTCCTATTTTTCATTTTCGAATTCTGGAGTTGTTGAGGCACAGGGTCCATCTTCCACCGAACAACAATATTAGCATTCCATAATATCTGCTTCTATCTCTAGAAGAAATGAGAAAGAAATTGAATAAAGGAAAAGAGGATGCTTTAACCCACCATGGGATAATCAAATTGATCGTTTGTGAGGAATTAAAAGTGCAGATCCCAGAGATTTCTTGGGAATAATTCGTGTTGGTATCTGCTGAGGATGTTCAAAGAATGAAGGCTACACCCATATTTGGCATACCCCTTTTATTGGAGAAAACTTCCTATGGCTTGGGGTGGACCACAACAGACAGCTGACTACCAGAAATTAACTCAATTCTCAGTACTATGCTATATAAATTGTAAAATCTAATTCACAACAGAACCTAGCTACTATGGATTCCTCACTAGTGAAAAGATTTTACATGGTATCAGAGCTCTTGGAGCTACCATTCGAACCAGCAAGACTGTTTTAGTGGATTGCCAAAAGCAGTGGAGAAACCACAGAATTCCTGAGGCCATTGCATTGAGTCCATTGGAGAAATCTAGTGGCTCTTTTCAGGTGTGATGCTCTCCCGAATGCACCCACTATCAAACAGGGTTCAAATATGTTAGTGTAGATCCCTCTCGAGTGATTTGAGAGTTATTTTCAAGTATTGAAGACCAACATTGTCAGCAAGTGCATGAGCAGCAGACAAGAATGGATCCATCTCACCCAAATGTGCTTACTCCCTTCAACTATTTCGATTGGAAGGCAGAAATGGTGATTTTGCTGAGATCTAAGGGTCTCTACAGAATTACGATGGGCACTGAGGTGGAGCCAAACTCAGCTATGGAGAAATCCAAGTTTTTTAATAGAATGGATGAGGCATTTGGCCTCCTTTGTCTCAGCATTTCAAGAGACCTCCTGTTTCATGTAGAAAGTCTAGCTACTCCAAATGAAGTTTGGCTCAAGCTTGAGACCTTGTTTGGAAAGACTGATGAGATAAGAGGCCACCAGCTCGAAAATGAGCTTGTTTCACTGAGCCCAGGGAATTTTGATTCCATCCAGGACTTCTTCACCAAGTTCAAGAGCTTGGTCTTGCATATTTGACAATGTGGCATAGAGAAGAAAGAAGAACAATTGGTGTTTTCCATTCTCTCCAAACTGGGTTCTGAATACTCAGTTTTTGTGTCTTCCTTCAACTCCACAAGGCTCACAGTTAGAGGTTGGAAGATGCCACCTTTGGATGAATTCATGGAGATGCTAACTCAATAGCAAGAAAAGCTGGTCTTGATGGGCACCATCAAGCAAAAAGACCAAGTTCTTGCAGCTGGAGATTGGAAAAATGGAAGAGGCAAGCAAAAACCCAAGGGGCCAAAACCTCAAGAGAAGAAGAAGAAGGATGAGGGGCCCAAATCCATTGAAGGGGTTTTGAATCCTGTCAAGAACAAGGGAAAGAAGGCTGAGAAGACAAAATGTAGCTACTGTCAAAGGGGTTTTCATCTAGAGAGTTCATGCATGAAGAAAACCATAGACATGATGACCCATCTCCTACAGAAAAACAATATTCCTCTTCCTAGAAGTTCCAAGAAGAAGAAGAGCGTTTCTGAAGACAAGAAGAGCTGCCATGCCTTGGTGGCTTGCACATCTCAGTCACCCTTGTTCATCATTGATTCAGGTGCCTCAAGGCACATGGCTTCTTCAAGATATTCATTTTTTGAACTTGCACCTTACAGTGGTACCTCCATTCGCATGGGAGATGACTCAGAAATCCCTGCTCATGGCATTGGGAAAATCTCTATGGAGAATGGGTACTTCTCCAATGTGATGTATGTACCAAAAATTGCAGCAAACTTTCTCTCTGTATATCAAATAACACATACTGGAGCAGCAAAGAAAGTTGTCTTCACTCAGAATGATGTGGAGACATCAGAAATTTCTACCGGAAAAACTGTTGCAATGGGTGTTGCAGACCATGATATGAAGATGTACAAGTTCTCCCACTTTCTCGAGTTCTCTTCACCAAGTGTACTTCTGTCACATGGGAATGAGACCAGCAAGTTATGGCATCAAAGGTATGGTCACCTAAACTACATATATCTTCAAGCTTTGAGCAAAGAAGAGATAGTAGAAGGGCTTCCACAATTCAGTTTTTCCAATGGAACATGCAAGGGTTGCATGGTTGGGAAGCATCCTGAAAAGAAGTATGACAAAGGGAAGGAAAGGAGGGATGATCAGCCACCTGGGATAGTGCATTCTGATCTGATAGGTCCACTCCCCACTCCCACCTATGGCTGCAGCAAATATGTGCTCACCTTCATTGATGACTACTCAAGGTACTGCTGGTTATTTTTCCTTAAGCAAAAATCTGAAGTCTTTGAATGTTTCAAAATTTTCAAGAGTATGGTTGAGAACTTCATTGGGAATGCCATGAAGTTTTTGAGGACTGATAATGGCAAGGAGTATGTCAATAAAAATCTACAGCAGCTCTGTCAAGAGCATGGAATTCAGATGCAACATTCAGTGCCCTACACACCACAACAAAATGGTGTTGCAGAGCGCAAAAATAGAGCACTGAAAGAGATGGCAACTGGCATGATGCAAGCAAAGGATTGGTCTCCTAAATTGTGGGCTGAAGCTATGAATTGTGCAACATATGTTCAGAACATAGCACCACACAAAGAATTGCAAGGAATTACTCCATTTGAAGCATGGATGGGCCACAAACCCAATGTTTCACATTTCAGAATTTTTGGCTCAAGGGCTTGGGCCAGAATTCCACCGGAGAAGAGAAAGGCCTTGCAGCCCCAAAGCAAGGAGTCAATCATAATTGGGTATGAAGAGGATTCCAAGGGATACAATCTCTTTGATCCATCCACTCTCAAAACTTTCATCGAAAGAAGTGTCAAATTTGAAGAAGAAGAGTTTTTACAAGCTAGTGAACAAGGTGATGGGGATTGCACATATCCTCTTCTTGATGATGAAGTAAGTAGCGGTTCTTCTTCTGATATTTATGATTCTGATATTTCTGAAGATGATGTTGATATGGACTCTGATCATGTCCCTCCCTCAAGGCCCAATTTGGCAGAGAAGACAATTCAAAGTGCTGGAGAGCTTGTGGGTGATCCCCAAGATGCTAGGAAAACTAGATCTCAATTTCACAATTCCTTTGCATGTGATAATTCTGATCTAAGTGAGGCATGTTATTTGATGGTTGGATCTGATCCAAATTCATATTCGGAAGCATGTACAAACCTAAGGTGGAAATCAGCCATGCAAGAAGAGATGAACTCACTCCATGAGAACAAAACTTGGGATTTGGTCCCTTTTCCTCCCAAGAGGAAACTAGTGCAATGAAAATGGGTTTATAGAACCAAAGTTGAATCTAATGGCTCTAATATGAAGTATAAGGCCAGGTTGGTGGCTAAGGGTTACTCTCAGGTCCAAGGAGTGGACTATACAAAGACATTTGCACCGGTGGCAAAGATGGACTCTGTAAGACTAGTTTTGGCCATTGGGGCTTCCAAGCAATGGGAGGTTCATCACATGGATGTAAAAAATGCCTTTCTTCATGGGGATCTAAATGAGGAGATATATATGCAGCAGCCTGAAGGTTTTATTTCTGATCATACACTTGTTTGCAGGTTGAACAAGTCACTCTATGGGCTCAAGCAAGCTCCTAGAGCATGGTATGCAAAAATGGACAATTTTCTACTATCTTTGGGGTTTGAAAGGTGTAAGTCTAATCCAAATGTTTATATGCAGCATGTTAGTGATCTAATATTGATTATTGTACTATATGTTGATGATCTTTTGATCACTGGTAGCTGCACCAAAGAACTTGACTCAGTTAAGAGAGCATTGCACAGTGCATTCTCCATGACCAATCTAGGATTGCTAAAACAATTTCTAGGTTTGGAGATAGACCAAACTGTGAATGGGATTTCTATATGTCAGTCAAGGTATGCTTCAGATTTGCTGCAGAAATTTAAGATGGCTGAATTTAGTCTGCAAAATTTCCATTTCTTTCAGGATTTAAGCTAAATGAGTGGGGTTCTTCTCCACTAGTTGACAGCTCGTTGTATAGGCAGCTTGTTGGAAGCTTGCTATATCTTACTCATTCTAGACCAGGTTTGTCATATGTTGTTGGGGCTGTTTCTAGGCACATGCAAGAATCTCATGAGATCCATTGGAAGGAATCCAAGAGGATCCTTCATTATGTTCAGGGTACTAAGTCCTTTGGTATCCATTATGCTGATGGTTCATCTCTTGAACTAGTAGGATTTACTGATTCTGATTGGGCTGGTGATTGTATTGATCGGAAATCAACTTCTGGTTATGTTTTTATGCTTGCACATGGACCTATTTGCTGGTCAAGCAAGAAACAACATACTATTTCCTTATCTTCAGCTCAAGCCGAGTACAGAGGAGCAGTAAATGCAGCCACACAATGTGTTTGGTTGCAAGGTATTCTTGCAGAATTCGGGATTGTTTTTTATTCACCCACTGTTCTTTGGTGTGATAATCAAAGTACAATCAAGATTTCTACTGATCCAGTTCATAGGAAAAGGACCAAGCACATAGAGATACACATGCATTACATTCAAGGTTTGGTGCATGACCGGACCATAGCATTGCAGTATTGCCCTTCCAGTGAGCAAACTATTGATATCTTCACCAAGTGTTTTACCGAGAAGACCTTCACTCACCTTAGATCTTTGCTTGGGGTGAGTGATGCATGGTGATGATTAGTGTATTCTGATATATGACACATGTCCATTTTAGAGGGGAGGTTTTATTTCCCATGTGGTTTTCCTCCTTACCTTGGTTACATGGACAAATAAATTTTTATGATGTAAAAGGTGACTTGAGCCTAGTTGCCAAGGCCTTATTTTTTATATTTCACTAAGTCTAGCTTAAGGGGGGGTGTTAGAACATTATTACACGTATGTACATTAATCATTTATTAATTGATGGTTAATTAGTACCAAACAGCCTAATAATTGCATCCCCAAGTTGGTTAGTGAGTAAATGGTCATTTAGCTTGAACCAGTTGGCAATGTGGACAAAACTGAGCATTGTGCCAAGTCAAACTAGCTGTTGGGTGCACCCTCCCAGTCATTTATTGTAGGGTGACTGGGAGGGCGCACCCAATAAATGAGGATGCAATAAATGACTGGGAGGGCGCACCCAACAACGAGTTTGACTTGGCACAATGCTCAGTTTTGTCCACATTGCCAACTTGTTCAAGCTAAATGACCATTTACTCACTAACCAACTTGGGGATGCAATTATTAAGCTGTTTGGTACTAATTAACCATCAATTAATAAATGATTAATGTACATAGGTGTAATAATGTTCTAACATAAATGACAATGCTAGGATAATGAAGAATATAACCAACCTCGATCCAAACGTCTGATGTAGATCCCCGTTGGAGCTTTAAATTTGTTCACTTGAATTTGCAAATTAGTCTTGACAACCAATATACAACAAGCGCATATAATATATAAATTACACTAACATTATCAATAGAAATGGTCCATGATATTATACGTAAATGCAACCCAATGTAGTATAAACAACATTCACAACATTAATGGACGCGAATATGAGTATTTCTATTAATAAACAACAAGAAGTACAATGTGATATGGCCTCTTTCCAGCAACCAATCTGAACCAAGATCTGGGTCAATCCAGTTGTGCCTCCACCACTTCAATCCTCCATGGAATGGAAAACTCAAACTATGATAGAATTTTGGAAGGTGAACATAAAGGGTTCACAACTACAAGGATCAATGTGTAGACTCAAGATAGGGAAAAAATCCACTAGAGTTCTCTTTCTCTCCTTTCCCCTCCCGTCCATAAGGCATATGTCCTCAATATATAGTCCTCCCAAAGGTAAGTGAAAGGACACATCGAGGCATCTCGGTGAAAATGGAGGGCCAAAGGTCACCCTATGATCGCTTTTTGGGAGTAAAAAGTAATAAACTAGTGATTTTTACCATTTTACATGCTACCCATGGGCTATAGTGATGCAACTTGCTGGTACGCCCACTATAATGATGCAGCTAACATACAGGGGAAAAAATAGGGAAATAATGTGTCTGAAGGATATAAAGTGGATTTGAGTGAGAAAAATGGATCCTACAGGCCAAAGAGTTTTGATGCTCACAAGGTGGAAAATTACGTTGTAACAGATGTCCCCTAATGTGTGAGGTCAGAGACTGATGCTACGATGGCCGAAATACATTATAAATCTCAGAAGTGGAGTGATGGAGACACAAGTGGAAGGAGCAGCTCACTCATCATAATACAATAGTATCCTTAAATACATGTCGGTATAGTACAACAATCTGATATAATGGCCATGAATAGGTAGTACATAATGAATACATGTCATATGTGATCATGGCCATGATACCTCTACAGTAAGATATGGTCTCCTGCTGAAAAGGAAACAACTGGTGAAAACTGGAGGTACAAACTGCTGATATATGAGAGATGATATCTCAAATGTAAAGTCATAATCATAAGCATCATACTGAATGCCACTACCGCCTGGGGTCTTCTACACAAGTCTTCGACGGTGCAAGTCTCATCAAGTGAATAAAGGAGTTGACGTCGAACCTGATGTGACATCGTCTGACTACCGGTCAATGATGTACACCATTAACAGATGCGAGATAACCCACCAATAATGAAAATGGGCATCAAGGCACCGAGTACAATCATCAGAGTGTGAATAGATGTGTTGAAGTCAAACACTAGGATGAATCCATCGATCAAGGGACATTGATGTATTCCCAAAACCATCGATGGCGAGAGAACATGCCACTAATGATTGCAAGCCTCAAGGTACTCAACCGAACTCTAAGCCTCAAGTCCCGGAATAAATGGGTTGAAGTTGATGGAACAAGACTCTCTAGAAGGAAGGCATTAAGGCATTTCTCATCAACCAACAAGAGGTACTAGCTATGCTGAAAGATTTGGAAGATCTCAGGTGAAACAGACTGACTCCATAAGGATGGTTGACATGCAATAGTCAAGAAATCTGAGGAGTGGCCGACTTTGGTTTCAAGACTTCCTTTGAACAAGAGCATGAGCAGATGGATAGACTCAGGCAGCATAGACTCAATATAGACTGTGTGATGCAGGAGGCACCACAAAGGGCTCCATAATGACTGGAAGCTTAACCAATTGGTGGAGTAAACTGAGAAACAAGTACAGCTCCTAAGGAGAAACTATAATCCTGACTCATAATGTATATAGTGGTATGAATGCTCTGTTCAAAGGCGACACAACAGCTGCCAACTAGAAGTAGTAACCATAATCCCGTCCGGCTTTTTGGAATATTTGATTTTTTTGGTCTTTTTCATATTTGGAAAAGCTTGAAAAAGAATAAAATTGCTTATAGTACAACAAGTGAGGGAACAAGTGTCAAATTGAAATAGACTAGTTCCAAGTAGTGGAACATACCTATGATCAATGCAAGGAAGCATGCAGGATGTGGACACTCGGGGGGGCAGGTTCCCTTAGGGTCAAAAAGTCATCAAATTGTGAAGGTCAAATGGAGGCTCTATAAGGCTCGACAGGAAAAAGTGCTCAGGCACCAAGCTAACCACTGAGTAGGAAAGAGCCGGTGCAAGGCTCAAGTTGTAAGTATGATGATGCAATGTAATCACAACGTGACATAACTGCGGGGGAGTCCTTATGGGAGATGGCCAACATAAGACAAAGTAGAGTATGAGTCTTTATCACAAAGTCATGGTGTAACTACAAAGGACTCCCAATCCTAAGGACACACAACGGCATGGGCACTATACTGCAATAGGGGGTTCTAACTAGGGTACCCATATTTTGAAATGCCCTATCACCACATAACGACACTTCTATAATAGTGTGAAGGTTCTGTGTCGATTAAGAAGCGGGGTCGCACCTAGGGTTTATGAAAACGGTCAAAAGGTCAAATGCATAATGCATGTGAAAATGACATCTGACCTATATGCCAAGTGTGAAATATACCTGCCGTAGGCACAAAATGGTCCAAAACAAGTTTCGCCGAAGAAATCTGATAAAAAAATGCTACTCCAAGACGTTATATTAGTCCAAAAAAACATATAATGGCGAGAACTATGGACACGTGGGTCTTGAAAATTATAAATAGTAACAAAAATTTACAATTTACAATTCACTTTTACTATTCACCCATTTGGAGTTTTGTGGTTAGTTTTCACCTCAAAGTTCAGCTGCTGATTCTAGGAGCTACGGGCGTCCGATTATCGAACCGTCAGGAGCAGGTTGGTAGTCTCATCCATACCTTCCATTTCAATGCTTTTATTTCAATTTTCATCGGTTGTATTTTTTATTTGGCCAAGCCCTAAAGGGTTTCGTCGCTACCCGCGGGCTATAACTATGTGGGTCGCAGGTAGGGCAAGGTACTCGCAGTCAACGCATGCGTTCACCACGAGTACCCGCCTCTGTAAGCAAACTTGCCCACAGGTACGACCGTGAAGCTAATTTTTAAATGAAATTGACTAAATTTGTTGTTTTTTCTTCCTCCGGGATCGTTCTAGAGTGAAGAGAGAGGGAACATGACCAAGTGGATGAGGCCGTCCGTAATGAGTGCGTGCACAGCAAGTGGTGCAAGCATGTGTGTAATGTCCCCATTCAAATAATTGCATAGTAAGACAATCCCATCAATCCTACTAGTTTCCTAGGTTGGATGGGCACATGTGGAATTGTAATAAGGAAGCTAATAAATGATGTTTAGACATTAGAAGGGTTCAATTATTTAATAAATAGGGTGAATAAATAAATTCAAGAGAAATTCTAGTTGGCAAGTGGTTTTGGAGACATATGGTGGGTGTGGGACCCACACTAGCTTGATTTTTCGATGACACATGGCATCTCTCTCTTGCCAATTCAAATTCATGGGAAGGTGAACATTATTGGGTGAGTTGGTAAATCATAACACATGGCAGTGAGCATCTTAGGTCGAATTGGGATGGATTGGTAACCTCCATGGAAGATAAAGAGTCAAATTGGAAGTTTGTGGACACTTGGGCTAGATTCCCTAGCCCCTATGACACCAATGATGGAGAATCTATGACAACTATGACAAATTGCAGACCTGACCTCTGAAATATGACCATTATGACATGTCAGCCCCAAAAATAGGCTCAAGGAAGGCGCTCATGGGAGTGGAAGAAGCCAAAGAGACTCAAATTCGAATTTGGGAGAAGATGGAAGGTTGGAACTAGGAGACAAGTGGCAAATGTGGAATATTTCCTAAGTGGAAATATCTTGAATCTATTGAGAGGATTTCGACCCTTAGAAAGGTAATGTTGGTTATAAAATGTAGAAATCAAGTATGAGAATAGATTTTTGATGATTTGAGAAAAATTGCATTTGTGAAGAGAGAGCTAGTGGATGACTAGTTTCTTGCCTTGGCCAATTTCGAGGGTGAAATATTTCCATCCAAGTTGGTGTTTGGAGAGGCCACTCAGGTCTTTCATGGAGCCTTAATGGATTTTTATTTGCAGGTATCAGCTACAGGGCAGCTCGTGGTTTTGTTTAGTGCAACACCATCTCTCAACCATTTCCAGTTTTGAAGGCATATTCATGCTCCTTCAGGGACGACGTTTTTGGTGAGCTCTTGTGCTTCTTGGGAGAGCTTCTCATTATGTATTTATGATTTTAATAGCTTCATATCCTATTTTATTCATATTCTGAAATTATCAGGTTGAAATACCCACTGGTTGTATGCAAAAATGTTGATTAATGAGCAAACAATGTCCATTTCCCCACTACATTGATGTATATCATTATAATGCTGATGATTTAGAATGAATGGATGATTCTCTAATACATTTATGATTAATGGAATTATATGGATGTGTTTTACAAGTGTCATTTACTGTACTTGAGCATTTGAAGTACTTTTACTTAGTTTAATTGCATTGGGAGAAGAAATAGTGCCATTTCCCCAAGGGTTGAATTGGTGATTTTTGCAACTGAATGGGAGAGGGTTGGAACAAATATAATAGTAAATTAATGGTGCACATAATACCTTAATAAAATCATTAATACATTCCACACCTCTGTTCATAAATTCGAGGTATTTTGGAAGCATTTGGGAGGCCATTTTCAGAGTTACCACGGGGGGGATTTGATGCACACATCACTAGTTAAAATCCCATACATTGACCAGAATGTAAATCAAGTTTGAAAAATTATTTTGAGGGTTATAAATCATCCCTGAACCTGATATTCAAGTCTCAATAACATTCATATACCCTTACATAATATTTGGGAGCATTTGGGTTAATTTGGAGGCCAAAATAGTAAAACTAGTCAAAGGTTGAATTTGGGGAAAAAGTGGAAAATTGGGAATTTTTATAAAATTTTTAAAAAAGGGACATTACAATGTGGGCTATACAAATTTTGGAGCATAGGGGGTTTAAGGGCCCAAAACCAATTGCTCCTCTGCTTAATAGACTACTGGGACGTCGATGCACAGAACTTCAACCTAGATAGGTGCATACTCTCACTGGAAGTGGAACATATCTATTTCATTACTGGTTTGTCCCACCGAGGTGAGGTGGTAAGCCTTCGATCTCATTCGGTGGGTGGTGGGATCACCATCCCCAACTATATAGAGCGGTATTGTATACTAGATACTCGAGTAGTGGGGAGTCAGGTGCCCATCAGAGCCATAGTTAATCTAAGTATGAAGATCATAGTGGCAACCCTAGTGTGGATTACTGGTTCGAAAGCTCTTCACCAGGCATGCAGGCCAGTGATGTTGTATGCATCACAGTGTATGCACCCCATGATATTTTACTAGTGCACAATGCTACTGGGGTGCATGAAGACCCAATTGACAAAGTCCAAGCAAGGGGAGGCAAAAAACTTTGGATACGGAAGTATCTTGTGTAGTTTCTTCTTTGAGCGAGTTCTGGGACTCAGTCTAAGGGTCGAGGTTCCTCCTCATAGTCTCTGTGACCCAGCCTTGACCCGGTGGGAAGAGGTCTTGACGCGACAAGGTTGTGGCCATCAGGCGTCACCATATACAGAGGATTTCTTTCACTGGTGGCACCGAAGTTCATAGCCATAGAGGACTACCCCTATGCAGGGATAGACTTCTGCCAGGATCGTGACATGCCGCTCCCATAGGATGCAACGTTCGGAGATATTGGTGAGTACTCTATTTAGGTTTTTGGTGTATTAAATTTTTATGGATTTTTTATTATAGATGTAAATGAAAAAATATTTTTGGGGGTAGTATCATATATTAATGGTTTATTGTTTGCTCGCAGAAAAGGGCCTAGTGAGACCCGAGGGCTTCCTGAGACATCGTCGTCAGGGCAGGGGTGATGAGGCAGGGGGTACTGCAGCAGAGCGTACACTACAGACTCTGCGAGGCAATCTATCACGGATGACTGCCAGGGTACCATAGATAGAGGCGGCACGACCACCAAAGGATATGCAGCGCCAGGTAGTGGGGGTGCCTGATAACTGGGTATGACTACTGTAGCATATAGCAAATGTAGTACAGTATTACTATGAGACTCATCCTGTCAGGGTGGAAGCTAGGCCTCCTCGTAGAGAGTAGATATCTCAGGGTCCCATTTTGTATCGATATGTATATTTTTTAGGGCTACGGGCTCTAGTTTTGTATTATGACACTACCATTTTTGGACATATTATTATTTATATAAAACTTTGGTTCTCTGGTTCTACTATATGTGTGTATCTACAAATGTATGAATGTCTTCTTCTATTTGTGTGCTTCATTGTGAATGTGATAAGTGCCAATCCAATACATAGTTAGCGTATGCATCAGATATATGATTAACACTTCTCGGAACATGAATGTATGTAAATGAAACAAAATGTCATTCCAAGAGTCTTACCCTTAGGAATTTCCGTAGTAGCGTAGGATCTCTCACATGGTACTGACCGTTCAACTGAGACACAACCAGTTATGAATCCAGGCGGACTTCTAAAGACTAGATGCCATGTGAAATAACATCCCGAAGTAGCTCAATCACGGCACTATACGCAACCACATTGCTAGATGTAGGACCGAGACAAGCACCTCCTGAAGACACAACTAGATGGTCAGGCGAATAAATAACCCAAGTAGAAGAAGCAAGCTACTGCGTATGACGGCTAGCACCATCTGTGAAACCTAAGAATGTAGGAGATTCCGCTGACATCTTTCAATCAAACGGAAGCGAATCAGTAGACCCGAAGATCAAAATAAATCTAAACTATGTATAGAAATAACTATACAATAGTATACAAAGGCATTAGCTCGAACTATAAGTTCAAGCGTAATACCGCTTGAGGTAGAGCCCATTCCTAGGATCCTTCAAGACATTCCCCTCATAGTCCTCTAATTCATAGGCTCCTTTTTCCAGGACATGCCTCACAATGTAAGGACCGTGCCACATGGGGTTAAACTTGCCTGCCCCCAGGGGTTCTTTAGCTTGGTCATATAAGAGGACCAAGTCACCTTCAGCATACTACCGGGGATGGACATACCTATTGTGCTGAACCTTAACACGATGTTTATTAGCATCTATAGCCATGACGACATGTTGACGTTGCTCGTCAAGTTGCTCAAGGTGGATTAAACATTGCTCAATACCCGTCGTATTAGGGAGGAGCTCTATGGCCAGTTTAAGTAAAGGGATTTCACATTCAATTGGTAGAATCGACTCCAGACAGTGTACTAGCTAAAACGGTGAGAACTCAGTGGCAGTCTTGACTATGGTTCGATATGCCCACAAAGAAGGATATAACATAATGTGCCAGTTGTTCTTGCTTTGTTGGATGGTATGTTGGAGAATGATCTTTAAAGACTTATTTACTGCTTCAACTTGACCATTCTCTTGGGGATAGTAAGAAGATGAGTGTTCTTGATGAAACCCAAGATTGAGTGACAAATCCTCCATCATTTTGTTCTGAAAGTGACTGCCATGGTCAGTGACAATCTCTTTCAGAATACCAAACCGAGTAATAATCTGATTGAACACGAAATGAGCTGCTGTAGCACCATCGGATTTTACAGTAGGCATGGCTCAGCCCATTTGGAAAAGTAGTCCACGGCCACTATGATATGGTGATGCCCCCCAGTCGAAGCTAGTTTGCAATCCATGAAATCCAACCCGCCACTTGGTGAAGGGATTGGCGGTGACGACCGGATGAAGGGGCACTGGATGCGAGTATATATTCCAAGAAACCACCTAGCAAGGGTGACATTTATTCATAGTGTTAATACAATCTTTAAATATTGAAGGCCAAAAGTAACAATCTCGCATAATACGTTGGGCTGTAGCAAGCCTGGATAAGTGACCGCCACACGCCCCAGCATGGAAATCATTAAGCACATGCTCCGCTTCTTCGTGAGTCAAGCAACGACAGAGAATAGAATCCTTTCCTCGACGATAGAAAGTGTCACCGACGATAGTATAAAATTTAGCATGATGTTTCACATGCCATCGCTCATCCTGTGAATATTGCGAAGGAAACTTCAAAGTTTGGAGATATACAATGACATCCCCATAACAAGGGTCCTCTGACGAGATAAGAAATAAGTGTTCATCTGCAAAGGAATCCTCATGGATGACATCCTCATCAAGTCTCGGAAGGTTCAACATAAGCTCAGCAAAAAACAATGATTTCACCAATTTCGCCGAAGCAAAATCAAGATCGAACTCCTGAAGGATCACAATCCATTTATTGTACTTCCCCCCTAAAAGGCATTGTGATAGCACGAACTGAATGGATTGATATGCCCTACAACAATGGTTTTTCTAAGCATAATGTAGTGTCATAACCGCTGGACTGCATGTACAGTCACAAGTACCATCTTTTCCACGTGAGTATATCTCAGTTCAGCGTCTACTAGATTTCGACTAAGGTAATAGATGACATGCTCGACGAGTGCATCAACAACCTAAACTAAGACCATGCCAATCGTCTCTTGATATGCAGCCACATAAAGTATAAAATCTTGTGCGAAGTCGGGTGGACTAAGTATAGGGGCTAATACCAAAGCTTTCTTAAGGGCATCGAAAGACTGTTGGGCTCACTCATCCCAAATAAACGGTGTGTCTTTCTTCAACAAGAACGCGAAACCTTTCGTAATATTAGCATAACTGACTACAAAACGACGTAGAAAAGTAGCTCTCCCTTGGAGGCTCTGAAGTTGAAACAAGTTGAGCGGAGGAGGCAACCAAAGTATTGCCTCAACTTTGAGAGGATCGACTCTAATACCCTCTTTCGAAACTATGAATCCTAGAAGGCGACCTGACCTCACCGCAAAGATGCATTTGTTGGAATTCAATCGGATCTTGTAGTGTATACATCGTTCAAGAATCCAACGAAGATGCTTGGGGTGGTCCACTCTCTTACGAGAGTAGCCAGCAAGATCATCCAAGAAAACCTCCATTATACTTTTAAGGTCATGAAAGACATAGGTCATGGCATGCCGAAACGTAGCTCCAACATTTTTAAGGCCGAAGGGAATTTTCCAATATGCAAACGTGCCCCAAGGACAAATGAAAGAAATCTTATGTTGGTTCTCGGGTTTGATTTGAATCTGGTTATATCTCGAAAAGCCATCCATGAACGAAAAAATCTCACTTCTCGCACAAGCATCCAAGATCTGATCAATGAATGGAGTGGGGAAGTTGTCTTTCGAAAATGCATGATTCAGGTCTCTAAAATCAATGCATACACTAATTGTTCCCTGCTTCTTATCCACAGGAACGGGGTTTGACACCCATTCGGTAAGGGGAACGGGGTAGATGAAACCAGCTTTAAGCAGCTTCTCCACGTCTTCCTTGATAGCGTCTACCTTCCAAGGGTTAACAGCTCGAAGACGTTGTCGAACCAGTTTAGCATGAGGATACATTCTAATATCGTGCTCAACAATACTAGGGTCTATTCCTGGCATCTCCTCATATGACCAGGCAAAAGCTTCCCAAATTTCTATAAACAATTCAATGTAGATGGAAACCTCTTCAAGAGAGCAATCATCATCGATGTAAATGTTCTCAATATTTCCAGGAGTGCAAGAGATGTTGATCGGTTGAGTCGGGGAAATATTAGCCATGTTCCTCTCCGCATAAATCTCATGTGAACCCAAAGGAGCCACAGGGTGACCAACCATCTCTGCAAGAGTCGTCCTGAACTCTTCTTGCTCGGTGAGATCAAGGTTGGGAAGGAAATAAGAGTGATGGTGCATATCCTCCCAAGGCCTCTCACTACCACACATGGCCTCGATAATAGCTTCATTAGAAGGTAAAGTACCATCAAGGCAATCATTCAAACAAGATGAGTCGGCTGCCCAAACTGGCAACGTAATGATATCTTCCTCATCTGTCCAAGAAGAAGAGAGATCCATCTCTGTAGTGGCTTGTTGAATATCTTGGTAAGCAAACTCAATAGCAGACAGTGGCATATACATCCCGACGTGTGCAATGTCTCTAGACGTAGAACTTGTGGATGGTAAATTCCATGGATCATCAAAATATGAAGTACAGAATGGTACATTATGCAAAGGACGAGATGCATGGTCAGAAACAGTTCCAATAAAATTTACGGGTGCGGGGAAATCATAATATCCCATCAGTGAAGGGTACATACCAACACCCATGTTCCCAGTTGCCGGCTGAGAATCCGTAACCTGCGGGACAACTGATCCCGTGGGTGCTTCAGGAGGAGGATTAACGAAATCCAGCTGATCGATGGTCACAATCTTGCCTTCGTGTGGGAAGCAAATAATTCTGAATACAGTAGACGTGACAAATTTCATAGCGTACATCCAATTCTGGTCCAGTAAAAGGTTGTAGTTGATGGGTGCATCAACCACCTCAACTTCAATAGGCATAGGTTTACCCCCCAAGCAGACAACAAGGGAAGGGATAATCCCATGAGGCTTAAATGACTGACCGTCAAATGCAGTGAGCATGGTCCTAGACATGAGTAGAGGAGGAGAGCCAAGATATTTCCAACAAGCTAACGACATCACTGACACAGAAGCACCTTCGTCAACCACCTTTCTTTTGACTAAATTCTTAAGGAACTCCACATGGATTTGAAAAGCCACGTGGTAAGGTAAGCGAGGTTGAACATCAGTAGTGTTGAACTTGATAAAACAGGGACTCACCCCATCCTGAACTCCTAACACACTCAAAAGGGCATGCCTTTGAGAAGGACACGCTTTTAAAACTTCAAGAGCCGACATGGCACATGGAGTTTGGCCCAAATATTCTACAATGGAGTAGTTTTGGGCGGCTCGGGCATTGGGATTATTCGTAAAGTGATTAAGAACACCTTTCGGTATCCATGACATAATAGAGGGCTTCTCGATATGCATAGAATCATCAGGAGAAGGGGGAGGCTCATTCCCCATATTAGGTTGTGGTTCACCATAATCGCATTGACGAGTGGCAGCACTAACCTTCAATTGAACCATATTCATGCATCCATAACCACTAGTATTGGAAGATGACGTTGCAGTCTCATTAGGTCTAGAACCAGTGGCGGGAGCATGCGAAGCCATGTTTGGTGATGAGGAAGGGGATCCTTCAATACAGCTAGGCTCTGTGCCAAATTTTTTGATGCTTCTTCGATTCGAGGACACAAGTGAGTAAGATGATCTTCCCCACAAAGCTTACTAGGAAATTTCACCTTATGCCTAAGTTTACGGTCCTCACCAGCATTTCCGCCTTCCCGAGGAGGGTTGGCATTCTCCTTATGAGAGGTATTGTGATTGCTATTGTTGTTCCCATTGTTTCCACCCTTATGGTTGTTTCTCCCCTTTTTCTTACCACCAGGTTGCTAGTTACCTGATGGGTTTGTCGTTTGCACTGTGTGTACATCGGATGTTGGGGTGGAAGTGGACAAGGTGTGAACCTATCCAGGAGTAGACTGGTTTAGCAAAAAAAAAATTCATTTGATTAGCCACCAAATCTACAGGGCAAGTGCTTGCGGATACCACAATGCCATCGGCATGCGGTCCAAGAACTGACTGGGGCTCATGGCGTGTTCGCGGTGCATCAGGAATAATGTCATACAAAATGCCATACTGAGAGTATAGTAAATCTAACTGTTGGACTTTAAGATGGCTTGTTCCTCAGTCACAATGTCGGACATCGAAACATCCTTAGAAATATATGGGAGTAAAGACTTGAGGAACCATTCCAACAGAAACTCTGGAAGAATGTTAGCTTTCACTAACCTCTTCTACCGACGCCACTCTTGAACGTGGTCAGAAATATGTGTGGCCTTATTCTGACGGAAGGTAGACAAAAGTTCAGTACTAGTATCATAGCGAACCAGCAACTAGAAATGATCCAAGAAAACTAAAGCGATCTTATTGAATCCACTATAAGTGTTCCAAGGCAACTCAATGTACCACTTCGCGGCTGCTCCCATGAGGGTGCGTTTAAATAGTCATAATCTAACGGAATCGTGATTCAACGAGTTGGAGGAGCACCAAAGGTGAAATGTTGTGACATGATCTCCTGGATCCTCACAACTTTTCCCCTCGAACTTAGGAATGTCCGAAGGGAGCTTGGTAGGGACCAGAGGCCAACTAGGTTAGTGACACACCAGATCATTCATGAGCTTCGAAAGATCCGGAAGATTCAAACGTGCAAGGAACGGGAGCTGCGGCTGGAAAGCTTGATTATAAGCCCCCATAAAAGGTTGGTTGAACAGAACCGCATTATAAGATGGAACAAAAGCTTGACCATGAGTATTAAACTACTGATAATGAGGACCTGACGGACCATAAGCTTGACCATGGCCATAAGGTTGATAACCTCCTCTGACCTGACTCGCATGAGAGTAAGCAGGTATATAAGTTTTTTGGGCACCATATTGAGGTGGGTCGTATTGGTGGCTAGCACCGACTGTGTTGTAGTAAGGGCTGCCAACATAAGTATGGGGCATATACCTACTATTCGTAGCGGGAACCATGTTGTAATGACCATAATGATGAGGTATGTTCCCACCCCCAGCATAAGCATTAGGATTAGCGGGAGAAGTCGTGTGGCGACCATAAGCATGAGACGTATTCCCAACCCCAACATTGGTGTTACTAGTAGCAGGAATGGTGGCATTATGACCATGAGGATAAGATATATTTCCACCTCCTACATTAGCATTACTAGTAGCAGTAGTGGACACAAAATTATGTGGTATATGTCCACCCCCGTGGTTGGGAGGAGCATTAACATTTGTGAAAGTGGTCCTAGGTTGATGGGTAGCGACATGTGTATTAGGTGGTGGATGGCGAGTCGTGTTACAAACAGTGTTCCTTTTAGGTTGGGTAGCCCTAGGAGGTGGTCGTATTAGGTTGGGTAGCCCTAGGAGGAATATGACCGGTCCCCATACCATGTGTGTGAGTGGACAATGTGGTTCCCCCGGCGAGGGTATTTCCCCGAGTGGGTGCAGTGTTGCTAACACCATGACTAGTGCCAGCATGACTACCAAAAACAGTGGAAGGATCAACTGTATTGTAATTAGGCATACCGTATGAGAACGCAGTAAGGTTGACCGTACGGCTTGTGTCATCATGTAACTCTGGCATCCCATATAAATAATTATGTGGAAATGAAGGATCGAATGGGTCGTCCTTGGGTGGATCTGGACCAAAACAATTAGGATGAGTCTCGGGTGGATCTGGACCAAACAAACTAGGTTGGGTCTCAGGTGGATCACCCCCCCATGCCTCACGAGGAGTAGGGGTGTCTGAAGTGTGCTCAACTCTACTCGATGGATTGGTTGGGATTTCTCCCATGCCAGAATTTGTAGTCATGGCGTCGATAACGTATGTCTCATAAGAATCCAAAGATTCAGAGGGATCCCAGCGGCGTCCCTTCTTGACACGGCGTTAAATCTCGGCAGTTGTTAAACCAACCAACCGACGAGATCGACAGAGAGCAGGACTCCACGCCACGATATCTCCAGAGAGACTATAAAATCAAAAAATCCCCTAAAGGCCAACTATTGATAAAAAAAATAGTAAATCAAAAGCACACACCTAGAGAAACTACATCCAAGAGCAGACAAACATAGTGGCTAAATGAGCTCCCGACACTAGAGCCGGTATGTCTCACCTAGGAGAGGCTTGAGACTCCCAAGCTATAGCCGGAGGTAACATAATCAATTATAGAAGCACCCAGGCTTCACTGCATGGAAAGGGACGTAACCCTCAACAATAAACAACCGTACTGTCCAACCCCTATCTGACTCAGGATACAAATAGTATAACCACTGCAAGTACCCTATGCGATACCTAGGTAAGGAAACTATGGTCACTGCAGTATAACCAGTGCTCAGGGGGACAGTCGTAGGTGGGATCCATCGTATGGGCAGGGTAGTTGAGCCCGAAACTCAATGAGGGTCAAATCCCCCAAGAGTCCCCAAATACGAACAAATCCTGGAAATATCTCCCACATTCAGCTGGTATTGGAGGGATACCTCCACAACCAAACTCCCATGACCTCGTGCTTAACTCTGGTCTGAGTAGAGCTTCCTGAGAACACCTATGTATACCATGGATTTCACCACTCCCTGGTCAGACACGTAATGTTTTGTCTAGTAGTATTGGATTGTTTATTCACAATGATCTATTCCAAGACTCTAAACCTATGCTAGTTGGTGTACCCTATAAATAAAATCAGTCTAATCAATTTTAAGATTAAGCGATAATTTTAATGGCTATGGTTACTCAAAGGATATGTTCATGAAACTAGTGATATATATGACTCAATAGTATGCAAAATCGTCAAATTCTAGACTCATCTATCCAAGAAAAACAATGCCACTAGCATGCAAAATCAATTCAATAGTTTCGAAATAAAAATGCAACTCTTTTATATTTTCCAATGCACAAGCAAAACCTAAATGAAAGTAGCAAGCACTCAATGCAAAATGCAGTACATGGAAGTAATTTTTTTTCTTTTTTTGTATTTTCCCTTATAAACAAAAGGAAAATGCCAAACTATTTTTTTTTCATATTTTTTAATATAATGAAATGAAAAATGCAAGCAAAATCCTACTATTTAGTCCCTGATATGCCAAGGAGAACACTAAGACAACCCAATAGATCCCGAACAGTAAGGCTCATCCAACGGAATGAGCTTGATATGAAAAAACAACAAGGCTAAATCCAAATATGGATAAAAAACCAACAAGGCTCAACCAAGAGAAGAGAAGAGTTTTGGTCACGAAAAAGGCATGGAACAGTCAAGAATCAGGCCAACAAAGACTCAGGATCATCCAAATCCAACCCAACAACAACCAAGGGTCATGAAACAACCAAAGTCGGAGTTGTATGCAAGTGTCGAAGGAATACCTGTGGGTACCCCTGAGTAGTAGTTTAAACAGAGGCGAGTGTACGCGGGTAGAGCTAAGCTCACTCACGGGTAGGGAAAAGCAAATGGGCGAACAAAGAGTCCAATGGCTCAGAAAAAACCAGTTTTCTATAGTGTATCTCAACGGCCAATCAGTGACACAGAGATTCGACAAACAACAACTCTAAATAAGGACTAATGCTCAAAAATCCCCAAAAATGGATGTTTTCCCCAGTGGAGTCCCCATTTCTTTATTGGAGAAAAATTCCTGTGGCTTAGGGTAGACCACAACAGACAGCTGACCACCAGAAATTAACTCAATTCTCAGTACTATGCTATATAAATGACAATGCTAGGATAATGAAGAATATAACCAACCTCGATCCAAACATTTGATGTAGATCCCCGTTGGAGCTTTCAATCCATGCACTTGAATTTGCAAATTAGTCTTGACAGCCAATATACAACAAGCGCATATAATATATAAATGACACTAACATCATCAATAACAATGGTCAATGATATTATAAGTAAATGCAACCCAATGTAGTATAAACAACATTCACAACATTAATGGATGAGAATATGAGTATTTCTATTAATAAACAACAAGAAGTACAATGTGATATGACCTCTTGTCGGCAACCAATCTGAACCAAGATCTGGGTCAATCCAGTTGTGCCTCCACCACTTCAATCCTCCATGGAATGGCAAAATCAAACTATGATAGGAGTTTGGAAGGTGAACATAAAGGGTTCACAACTACAAGGATCAATGAGTGTAGATTCAAGATAGGGAAAAAATCTACTAGAGTTCTCTTGCACTCCTTTCCCCTCTTGTCCATAAGCCATATGTGCTCAATATATAGTCCTCCCAAAGGTAAGTGAAAGGATGCATCGAGGCGTCTCGAGGAAAATGGAGGGCCAAAGGTCACCCTATGACTGCTTTTTGGGAGTAAAAAGTAATAAACTAGTGGTTTTTACCATTTTACATGCTACCCGTGGGCTATAGTGATGCAACTCATGGGTACGCCCACTGTAATGATGCAACTAGCGTACAGGGGAAAAAATAGGGAAATAATGTGTCTGAAGGATATAAGGTGGATTTGAGTCAGAAAAATGGATCCTACAAGCCAAAGAGTGCTGATACTCACAAGGTGGAAAATTACGTTGTAACATCCCCACCTCCTGGATCAAAGAGAAAGACCGCCTCTACATCAGTGACTAAGAGGAAAATCGACCTGGACAGCGTGGATGATACCCTGGTGAAGATAAAGCATTCACAAGATGACTCCCCAAAAACAAACCCAGGGATTTCTACCAGTAATCAAGGGCTGAAGAGACGAAGTAAAAGATTCAAACAAGTATCTAGAATCCGAATTACCAAGGAGGAGAAAAGGGAACCCAGTCCCCTAGTTCAAAATGTGTATGATGAGGATGATGATCTTTGGGTAGATCAAGAAGATCCCACTACACCAGAAGTGTTGGATGAACAAGAAGAGAAGGATGCAGAAGAGGAGCAGGATGAACAAGAAGAGCAGGATGCAAAAGAAGAGCTGGATGAAAAATAAGAGTAGGATGAACAAGAAGAACATCATGCAGGAGAAGAACAAAATGCACAAGAAGAGAAAGACAACTTCTAGGGGAACCTTCCTGAGCACAATGAAAACCTTGGGGTCATCAACCAACTCGTTGAGGCATAGGCAAAACTAAAAAAGATCAAAAAGGAACTGGCAACATTGAGAATTGAATCAGGAAACCAGCCAATGTCTCCCCTGTTTTCACCTGAAAAGACACAAATTCTGAAAATGCATCATGCAGGGGAGCTAAAACTGGCCAAGTGGAAAAATTCAACACTTAAAGAGAAATTGGCTGAGGCACAAGAGGAATTAGCCAAAAAGGACCAGGAGATTGTTCAATTAAGGGACATTTTGGCTACTACCACTAAAATATATGATAAACTACTGGACCTCAAGCCGCCATCAGCAATTTATGCAGTTTATCTACAAGAAAAGTGGGGCAAGTTCCAGCTCCAAAGGTTAAAACAGGGACTCCCGATAGAGATAAACTCCCCCAAAGAATTTATGGATGCATCTCTAAACTCCACAAAGTTGGAGAAGGACCAACTAAGTGAATTTTTCTTGCACAATTTTGTAGTTCCTAGCTCACCCAACTGGTCGCCAAACCCTTACATGGGCGATTTCCAGTTGAGGGTATTGTGTTCATGGATGAATCGCGAAATTGAATGAGCTTGAGACTAACACATTCACATTGTAGCAAAATGGAAAACTCCATTAATGGTCAGGGCAGAGGTGACTCACCCTGAAAGAATAATTTACAACCATAGGATCCTCACCCAGGATGAGGAGCTGATCCCCATTTTCCTTGCGAAGCAGCAGGAGGTTGTGGCACACTTTGATGTTACTCTCCAGAGAACACACGAGGAGGTTCATGAGTCTATTAATGAAAGATGGCGCAGACTATAAAATTATCTAAAAATAAATGAGCTTCACTCCCCACTCAGACTGGAAGCTGATCTCCTCAAAGCTAAATTGTACCAAGAATCCTTGATAAAGAGTCAGCTCAGATGGATTGGAATGAGACTAAATCCCCCATTTTTCCTTCCTCCTATTATTAAGGAATAGATTAATGAGGAAGAAGAGAGGAGATCATCGGTCAAGGAGCATCAAAGCATGAGATACTACAAGCAGGAAAGGACCCTCAAGGTGGTAGCATGGGACATCAGAGAAGTTGTCGAAGAGATGAATATGTCACCCAAGGATGGGTGAATCCTTCAAGTATGGGGGAGAATGATGAGTCCAAGTTACAGGTATCTGATAGCCTTTTTCCCCACAGTAAAGCACAAGAAAGGGTGAAGAAATACATTTGTTTTGTGGGAGAAATGCTTTACCTTGATTACTTAATGAAGTTGTTTTAAAAATTATTCTTGTATGTCTGAAAGCATGTTCAATAAACTAATTATATGAAAATCGAGTATGATTGATCAGGTCCAAGTACACTAAGGGACAAACACGCAGATCAAGCAAAGGACTGAAAGATCATACAAAGCTCAGCGGCTTTTTCCCTGATTTCTAGAGAGAACTCCTGTTCAAACATAATCAGAAATTAGACATATAGTTAGGTTAAGCATTAGAGGAATATATATACGGGCCTCTCGGTTAGCGAGAGGGTCTTGTTGCCATCTTTTAGAACCATCGTTTTACGTTTTTATGTTGTTGATATAATTTGAGTTACGGACCTTTATCAAACCATGAAGTTACTATTTTGAATAAAGATTTGATGTTGCTTTCAATTCGGCGTATATAATTTTTCTCCACTCCTGAGTACGGGTTTGAGAGGGCCCCTACAATACGTAAGTCATGAGATCTTATTGTTCAGGTATTTTTCATTATGTGCTTTACATTGACTGAATCTATATTGCATATGAAAGAATTTAAATGGCGTTAAATAGTACGATTTGATTTCTGTAGTAAAGCGACCATTTTGATTCCGTAGTTGGTTATAATGCATTATGTAGTTCAGTAACGCTGTTTTAGGAGTCCTATAGCAGCATTCTTCCAAGGCATATTTTAAGCATCTATTTCCCTATGCGCTCGCATTTCTTTTGAAATAGTGATCCAGGTCTTAAAGCTTATGCACTCTTTCATTTTTACAGTTTCTCATGAAGATTTCTTACTTGCAATACCGTGGTTAATCAATGATATTTACTTCTTAAAGTTTTGATTAATTCATAGCATTGGATAATGACATTCTGAACTTGGTTTTGGCAATTGAATAGGTTAGACCAGACTTCTAGTTTTATGCATTCGATTTACAGTAATTGCTTCTTAGGTTAAATATCCAGCTTTCATTATTTTAGAATAGATCTACTACGTTTTCAGCATTCAATTTCATAGTATAAATTCACTGTTTTCAGCAAGTCAATTCTTCGAGACATATTTACTATTTTTAGCATTTAAATTCCTTAACATAGATTTACTATTTTCAACATTTGAATTCCTAAACATAGATTTACTGTTTTCAGCATTTGAATTCCTTAACATAGATTTATTGTTTTCAGCATTTGAACTTCTTAGCATAGGTATTTTTCATCCATAGATTAGGCAATCATTTCCCTGCTTATTCAGTTTATTTTAGGCAAACTTTTAAACATTGACGCCAACACCCAATCACGACAAAGAGTATCCTATAAGAGCACATATAGTTCCTGCACCTTTGAAGTTGTATGTCCCCTGGGTTGATAATTAAAGTAGGCTCCTGGTCTAGCTGCCCTCACTAGGCATCCATTCTAGGAGCTCACCAAATATAATTTGTCGTAATCGTTGTTAATACATATTACTGTATGGAGAATTATGCTAGTTATTTTAATGTTGTAACAACATCAGGTAATCGTCATTCTTTTGTCTAAATGTATCATTATTATAAATGTTTACATGATATGTTAATGTCTGAAAACTTGATTCTTGTTCAAAGTGAACATTGTCATTTACTCTATACGCACCTATGTTATAATTTTGACTATGGAGACTAACTACTTGTTTTCCTTTGTAATGAAGGGGTCCTATGGGTACCCCGAGGCTTACTTAGCTATTTATAGCTGACGCTCTTAAACTTCTGTTACATATCACAGGTAAGAGTGAGATTCCAAACTGAAGCATAATCGATGTATGTCATTTTGAGTTTGTTTTGCTTCATTTAGCCTTCGATGTTAAGTACAAATGTATAGAGAACTTATTTTGTACAAGGGTAAGACCTACCCTAGCTATGATCACTAATTTAAGGATTTTATTCATTACGATTTCATACATATATGTATATTTCGAGATGCATACATTATACATAGCTTATTATTGTCCTATGTATTCACTTTGATTCTCATAGAGTTTAAACTTCACATTTCAATATCATACTTATACGATATTGTTTTACTTGTATTATTGTCATAGTTTAAATGTATTAGAAATATCCAAACTATAGTTTCCATGCATGCATATGTAATATGGCAATGTTCGACCATAATTTAC
This sequence comes from Larix kaempferi, assembly GCA_027924585.1. Classification (NCBI taxonomy): domain Eukaryota; kingdom Viridiplantae; phylum Streptophyta; class Pinopsida; order Pinales; family Pinaceae; genus Larix; species Larix kaempferi. The sequence continues at coordinate 7,542,101 of BSBM01000632.1, forward strand.
AAACTTGTACTGTAAAATATTTTATAACATGACCTAACTATATATTATATGCTATATGCCCTAAACTATATGCATATATATACTATATGCTATATGCATAGTGAAGACCACAAAAATGCGCTAAAGTGGAACTCTGTGTTGGCAGGAGTACTGAGCTTGTTAGCTGTATAATTTAGATGCCATTAATATGGTTTGGTGGATTGCTTGATAACAGACCCCATGGCAATCTCTACATCATTCGATCACGTGATGGTGTGGGTTTCTGTGTAAACCCTAATCTCGCATTGAAAGACCATACTCAATGTTACTCGGTTCATTTGCAAGTTGTTGGAGAGGCCGACAAGCTCTCGGTTTTACTGGGGTTTTGCAAAGGTATTAACCCTCACAGGGTTTCGATGGTGAATCTATGTATTAAATGGTTTGATGAAGGAGCTCTAGGTGTTACTAAAGGCATGCTACTGAGCCGAAGGTAACACCATCAAAAATCTTAAGTGTTTCGTCAAGTTTTCATTCGAACTAATTTCGTGTACATATTTTAACCAGTTTTAATTGTTGATATTCTTAACAGGTTTCTCCCTCGTCATTGTTTGTAGTTGGGTGTAATGTCCCCATTTTGACCCCCTTTGTATTAAATCGTAAATGATGTAAATATTGTAATTTAATCATGGTGAGGAGCTCAAGGCCAAGGCCCCACCATTGATTTAGCGTTGATGTATCGGTAATTAAAGGAATAGATGCATATGGTTCTTGTGCTAGATGGGCACAATGTAAATGAAGACATCATGTAAATACGAATTTTAATGAAAATACCCACAACTAGCTATGCAATGCAACAAAGAGATGGGGCATGATTCTACAAGGAATAGGGAGGGAAATTATTCAAACCCTTGAGCCAATGGTGTTAATCCATGTGTCAATGAGAAAACCCATAAACCCTCAACTACCCATTTTGGGTTATGGAACCAATCATTTAATTCTTCCAGAAATTGGTTGAGGTAGTTAATGCCTTGGGAATGAATAGGTATGGCAACCAATTTCATGCATGGGCAAGCCATCAACCTGGGAATTCTTGTTTTTGCTTCTTGGGCAAGAAAACACCCACGAAATGGTGCCCAAAGCCATTAGGAACCCACAGTCTTTCTTCTCTCAGGCAGTTTGAGCTAGCTGGGTCTTTCCCTACATGTTTTTCATTCATTTTCTGCATTTTTCCATGCCTGGGAGCTCGTTTTTGCATTGTACAGCAGCTGGGAGGGAAGGGCCATGAGTTGGGACTGTGATGGAGGTCGTTTTTGCCCCAAAATGCCCATGGACGTTTTTCTGAAAACGATTTCTACTCTCCAGGGTTGTTCCCCAATTGCCATTTTCGTTTTTAAGCTTTCCCACGTTTTTCTGGGCTGGTAGAAACCCCATCTTTGGGCATCTCACTGTAAAAACGTTTTGATCATGCCCAGCACTTATATTTCTGCTGTTATGTGCATCCTTGTCTTGGTTTGAATCTGTGAGTAAGAGATTAGAGTGGTAGTGGACAGAGAGGGCTTGATAAACCTAGTGGGGGAGATAACCTCTCAAGAAGATCAAGAGGGCTTTGGCTACTCTTCTATGCACACCCTGAGAGCACTAGATGGGGAAGGTATGGCTTGAGGGACTGTACAGCAGTGAAAAGAATACTTCCTTGTGCTGGGTGTGTAGGTATTGTGGGTACCAAGATAGATAGATCTTGTAAGGTTACCCCTGGCTTTTTGCTTGAGCTCACTAGCTTAGCCACTCTTCCTTTCCATTTCCTAGCAGCCTGATAAACCCAATTGTAGATTGGATTGGCTCATTTTGTTGTATGCTTGGCTATGTGTGAGTCTGTTGTTCCCCGGTTCCTTGTAGTAATCATGCCCAGCTCGGGGGTGGCAGTTTTATCAAGAGGTTGATAAGCACAACTGGCCTATGGTTGGGTGGAACGTTGCAGTTGCATGGCCAGTTGCTTGGGACTACTTTGTTATAAGATAAGTATTCTCCTGTGTTAACTTGCAATTATTTATTTGATGAATATCTTGAATATATGATGGATGTGTTATTGATATTATTTTCGCTATGTTTTCTTATCATTATACATTTCCATATGATCTTTTATATTATGTGAATGCTTAGTACAAAGTTCATGGGGCTAGATGCCCGGTTTTAGCATCACGTCCTCTCTATCATGCTGGTATGGTAGGAGGGGACATTACCTTGGGAGTAAGGGATGGCTGCTTATTTGGCCATGGTAAGCCTCGGTGTTCCTTTTTGGACGCCCTATTCAATTCTTTTGGGAAGAAGATGCAGTTAAGACATGGCTACCGATCTAATGTGGCTTCGTCGAGATGCATTTTTAACTTGTATTATGATTAAGAGTTTTTAGTTGAACAATGGTGATCCTTTTGGCCAACTCTATTAAGAATGATTGTAGGGTGTTCATCCTTCGAGCTACGGCTTTTTGTAAGACTTGATGAAAATATATTTATTAATGGAATTCGAGTTCTCTTTTGATAAATTCTTACAATGTATGAATTTAGGGGTGTTTGTAAAAGAAAGTTTCACTGGTGTTTGATTTTATGCAATTTTTTTTAAATCTTAAAAGCCAGATGGCATTTGTAACTAAGAAGGCTGGACCTTCAAGCCTTGGATTACGTTGGGTTCTCAACGATTTCATTTAATACTATTCTATAAATAAATTTTAAGGATTAATAAAGATGATTTTCAAGAATTCAAAGTGTGGTTTGATTCACGATTAGAGGGATGCTCTCATCATTTTCGTCTTTTTATCATTGAAAAGATTTTGATGCAAACTTCATGTGTTTAGGGTTGAGCCCATCTTTTTAATTCTATTGGAAATTAAAGTTTGTGTTATTCATTAGTAGTGTTAGCACTAGAAATGTGCTAAGTAGTTGGGGGAGGTTTGTGTGACTGGAGGAGTTGCAAGACTATGAATATTTCCAAAGGAAAGCCCTGCTCTCGGTCTATATCCACTCAACAGCAAAAACCAAAGCCTCGCACAACATTTCAAGTCCGGAGATGAGGTATCTGAGAAAATTCAAGGTTAACACTGGTCGAGGAAAGACTGAGTATGAACGAGGGCGCCCACATATCAGGCCTACCAAGATGGACGGATTTGATTAGAAATGATAGAGATACATGGTTGAAACCCCTTGTCTCAAAGTAAGTTAGTGGTATTTTAGGCGCGGACATTGTCTAGTAGGCACGTAGAAATTAGATCAATGGCGGGAGATGAGGATTGACGGCCGAAAATTAGTTCGCAGTTTAAACTTGCTCGAAAAGGGTTACGATCAAAATCTATGAACTTTATTTAAAGCATTACACATTTCAATGGTGCATATTTAGCGGGGAATAGATCAATGACTCGTACTTTGTTTGCAAATGTAACTTGTGCACCGAGCCAGCGTGATTCAAATATGCGAACATGGTAGAAGGCCCATCCCTGGATGGCCACGATTTAAGCAAGGGGGGGTGATCGACAGTTGGAAAAGTTTAAGTCGATCAAAGGTGCTGCCGAAGTGGTATGTAGTAGAGTTGGAAGGCGCGGGGTGGTGGAAAGTAAAAAAGTGGGAAAATCTACGGCTGAATATTTCCAGCGTGCATGGATGGTTGGCATAGTCATATCACCATCATACCTGTGAGGATGATATGGAAGGTATATTATAAAAAGTTGTCCCACGCGGTGATCCACACCTCTTTTGTACCGTGTGGATTGGAAAGTGAGGGAAGCTGACTGTGTAGAGCCGACCAACCAACCAGAAGTCAAGAAAACCCTACAAGCTTTTGGGTGACCAGGTAAGCCATTTCTTTCGCCGCAAGCTATTTAAATGGAAGAAGTTATGGAACCTCTAGGTTTTGATTCACCCCAGTTAAGCAACCTGGTAGAGGATAAGGATTATGATGTTTTTGATACCATGTTGATTAGTTTCCCCCCCAGACACCATTAAAGAAAGTTTGGAATCTCTAAGGGCTGGCCAGACGGATACCCACAATATTTACCAGTCCTTTTTCCATTTATTTTCTACAGTTCAAACCCCTAGTTTCCCCGAGTTCGTAGACTAGTGCACCGACCATTACTCTCCAGAGAAAAGAGCAGTCATGGACGCATCAAACTCCAAAATCCTATGCTATATAAATGCCCATGTTGCTAGGAAATCCTTGGCCATCCCCCAAGAGTTCTGTCAAAAATCCCAAGATTACAAAATGGAGTCCCTCATCCATCACTTTCGTCCAGCCCCGGACGACCTCAAGAAAGTTTTTTACCAGGAATCCCTACTACCCATTGTTTTCCCTCTATAAACCCTTTTCCCTGGTGAGGCTGACCTATTTAAAGAGGATTCCAAGTACGTTATCTCTTTGTTGGACCAGTTCCTAGGGCTAGACAACGACATATACATAAACGAACCCCTAATTAGCCTCATGTTCATCCTGAGCACTTGTCCCATTGAATCCTCAGACCCCAATTCATTGGCTCAATGCACTTGTCTGAAGTTCGATGAAGCCCTAGAAGACAGCTTTCATGCCCAACTCATAGAGTTCCCCAAAAATAGGTCTTTTAGTTTCCAATCTTATGTACTGAAAATGTTCCTAGCAGCATAGGAAGAAAACCTACAAGGACCAGAGATGCAGATCACTGAAGAGATGTTCTTCAATTACACAATTTTCATGAATGATCTCATGGTAGAGGTTTATGTTGTTTTCTTCCAGAAAAAATTGCCGAGAGTGCAACCTAAGATAAAGGGTTTTTTGCAACTCTCCATGGAAAAGAGGGTTGGGGATTGGTTTTTATTAAAGAGGGGGACTGTGATCAGGCTGTATGGTTATTCTTATGCTCCATATATACTACCTTCTTTCCTAACCCCAAGGATTCTCACCCTAGAGTTCATAAGGCAGAAGTTGAATGTAGAGTGTGAACACTTCCTAAATGATAAGAAATCTTTTGATATCCATTTCCCCTTGGTGTTGGGTCCCTTGGTCATAAAAAATAAAGCAGCCATTCCCAACATTGAGTTGATGATGAGTGATATGGGTTTCTCCTCCAAAGCTGCAATAAACTATGACCCTCACCATGTAGTCTCATAAAGGAGAAAGGGAACAAACAGAAAAGGATATGAGCACATTGATCTCCCTGGCTTGGCATAAAAGGAAAATTGGTTGGAATACATGGACAAGGGTTAGATGGATATCGACCCACGAAAAATATCCCTCTCTTTCACACTTGGGAACACACCTTCAGTCCCTGTTTCACCTGGCATAACCCCATGACTATCAACACCCTTGGCCCTCACTAGTATTCCAGATAAATCCACATAGCACAAGGGTGGTGAACCTATGAACGTGGACAGTTTAACTGATAGAGCCCCGAAGATGCAGAAGGTAGAAGACTCGGGGCAATAATTGCTAAAGATAAAGCAACCTAAGAAGAAACAAGTCAAGTTCTCGGTACCATCCTTTGAGATCAAAGAGCATGTGTTCAACAAGACACTTGGTGGACCTACAGCTCCAAGCGTGAGGAGTGCATTATTAGAAGATTATGAAGAAGATCCTGAGACATTGTCAAATGAAGCAAAATTATATGATGATGTTAGGAAAATATCCCCAAAGGATGTGACTCTAGTAGCCAGCAGAAACCTTGTACATAATACCTTGAGTCTTTCCTAAGCTGCCAAGAGTAAGGCAACAGAGCTAAAAGTGAACCTGGATGACATTCCAGTGCCTAGCATAATCAGCCTGCACAAAGAAACAGGAGAAGTTATTTATGACAAGCTGCTAAAATATGCCTTAAACCTGTCAAAGGCACAAACCAGCAAAACTAAAGTGCAGATCCAATTGAGGATAGAGAAGGTGGAGAACAAAAGTTTGAAGGCATGGGTGAATAAATTCCAAGGCTCATTGCTAACCTCTGATCCCATTGAGAACAAAAGGAAAATCATCCAAAAGCTGTTAGAGGAGAGAGATCAGGAGATCCTAAAATTGAAAAAGAAATTAAAAATGCCAGTTGAACAATTAGTAGATGCAGTTGAAATTGCAGAGTTGTTGGCGTCTATAACTAAGCTAGAGGTTTCCAATGTAGACCCAGGTACTTCACGGTTCAAGGAACCAACAAAACCCCTATTCACCGGCCCTTTTGGCAACAAACTGCACGCAGCCTGAGGTCTCACCTGAGGCGAAGTTGAGGGGGTGGTTGCAGAATCAAGTTTCCGAAACCTAGTGATGCGAGTGTAAAAGGGACTGATGGACAACACGATAAAAGGAACTCTTGCTGTGGACAATAGATTGTGCGAAGTCTCTACTTCGCGTTAGATACTTCGGCAAGCTACGTCGCTTGCGCAACCAGTGCATCCAATGTCTGTGTGGTATCGGGTACTTCACGTGTTACAATGACAAGTTATCAACAACTTATCTCGTAGTGCCCTCCAAGGGGTCAGTGCGTCGACTAGACTACGCGATTGCTCAGGACTTGATTTACCCTAACCAATCTTACTTCATGTTCTTTATCCCTTCAACAACACTTAGATTATTATCTTTAAGGCATATGTAAATGAACAAAACATGTAATACTGTGTGCTCCAACGCTGTGCTCAAATCCAATGTTCAAATATGTGATTAACCAACAAATTCATACATTCAAAGACTTAGAAATGCTGAATACTTAACATTCACCCACACATGCATTACTTAACATATTATTCCCACCACTCCTATGGTGAATACATACAAAAGCAATCACATAACAGATAACTGCGGCATTAAACATCCATACTAAGCAAATGAAAAAGTGCAAATACAACCAATCACATGACACAAAATTTAAAGTGGTTCACCCCCCAGATGGAGGCTACGTCCACAAGAACTATTGTTAAATTAGTCTTTTGGGAAGGGTACAATAGTTCTTAGTTTGCGCACTCAGCTGCAGACTCTCTACTCTCTTAGATAGGTCTTTGTGCACTTTGCTACAGAGCCTTTACAATAGATTCAAGCTCAAAATATCTAACAATATTCACTAACCCAACAATGAAGAGTTCAACCATTTCCCATACAAAATCATGCCTTATTTATAGAACATGCCCGTGGGCACGTCTTTACAATTCGTAGGCAAAACCCTTAGGTTTACAAAACTAGCATGGCTAACTTCCAGCCTAACTGTCACCGTCGACAACTTTCTCTGCCTGCTCCAGCTGGGCCACTCCTGGCTCACACGCTCTTCTGACAGCCACAGTCCTCAAAACGGTTACAACTACATCATGGCCTGTCCCTTTCCGCATCATCCGCCTACCTGTCATTGTCAACGTAGTGGCCTAGCTTCTCAACTACTTTCCACCACTCTCTCTGACAGCTCCCTTCCGTCCATCTTTGTGTCCCAAAACAAGTCGCTTTCTCTACTCGACCTTTCCATACGTTCTTACCCAAAATGGTAGTTGCGCAACATCTTCGTGTCAGCATATTGTGCAACTCTGCCTTACCAATTACCGTTGCGCGACAATGCACACTTCTCAAAACTACTTCCATCCTTTTCCACAACGCGCAATGCATGATTTTCAACACTTGTGCATTTTTCTAATCCACTTGGGCACCGCCCAACAAGCCCCTAACATTCACTTGTGGCTCGTCCCAAGCCACTTCCACTTGCGGACTCTGGTGCCACATCTTCCACAGTACCTAGATTTGATGTAAAGCTTTGCAGAGTTCCTGCTAACTCTGCAACTATCTCCTTGGCTTTTTGTTCAAACCCTTGAAGCATCTCCAGAGTTTCCTGCGAGACCTTATCCTTAGCCACTTGTTCTTCCATGGTTCCCTCTGCAGCCTGAAGTTCCACGAACTTCGCGTCGAATTGCTACATCAATTCAAGGCCTTTTTGTTCAATGTCCTGCAAGCTGGTGGATGTGGCAGCCTCCTTCTCTCTAAGGGCCACCAATGCTTTCTGTAGATCTTTGAATTCATTAAATTTTTGTACTTTCTCCCTTGCCGGTGCAGTCTTTACCTCTGCACTTGCAGCGTCTACCTGCTGCTTGTCTGCTGTAATTCTTCCTTTATCTACTGAAGTGCGGGGTCCTCATTCAACCCTGTTACTGTTGTAGTTATCTCTTCAATTCAATCTTGGAATTTTGTTACTTCCAACAAAATGGTATCCATAGTTGCTTTCACCTTCTCAGCTGGAGCTGGGCACTAATCCGGTGGAATGACAGGGTGCCTAGCCTCCAGCTCTGCGATATTCCCTTTGTAAGAAGCCTCCATTTGTATCTTCTCAGATGTGAGGGATTCTACCTTGGCCCCAATTTTCTTTATCATGTCCTCCACATCATCCTCCTCTTCGCATTCTTCTATTTTCGCGTAGACCACTGAAACGGTCTCCTTCAGCTTTCGACCTTTTTCCCTAGCTACGCTCAACTCTTGCTTGTTGTCATATGATTCCTACCTTAACTGATTGATATCTTCAGTTAACTATGCATACTGATCATATGAGGCAAGGCCTCTCTCATGAATCTCTTCTGCAACCCTTATGTGCAACTCATTCAAGTCTTCTAGGGGCAAAGCCCCAATATTAAGGTCAAGGTGCGCAGTCTTTACACCCTCCTTAACCACTTCATTCAGATAAATGAGGTAGCTTGGCTCGAGGTTCAACACGCAAAGATACTTACTTAAAGAAACAGATGGTCTTCTTTGTGCGCTTGGTTCCCCTAACTTCCCATCAGAATCTGAACTTGGCTGCCCCAACCCCATTTGTGCTACCATTGTCTTGACTTTCTCCATAGCTTGGATTATGCTTAATTGCAGTTGTTTGTGTTTGGATTCTTTTTTTGTGCAGGTCTCTTCCCACACTTCCTGCACTTTAGTTTCTATTATCTTGCAGTCGTTCGGGTGTAGCTGTGGTCCGAATTTAGGTTTTTCGAACTTTGTCTTTGTACGTCGGCTTTGCATTTGCAAGGGGCCTTCAGTGGCCTTTCTTTTTCCTGCTTCCATCTCTGTATGTTGACTCTGTGAGTCATCCTTTTCTTCCTCAATGGGACTACCTGTAGGTAGCCCCCCTGCTTGTTGTTCCTTGTGCTTTTCTTTTTCTTCCTTATCTATGTCTGTGTTTTCTTCATCGGTGTCTTTTATATCGATCTTGTGCAACATAGGTTCTACCTGTTGTTCATAGTATGATGCATCATCTTGTGACGCGGGGACTTTCCAGTCATCATCCCAACGCTCCATCATCTGCTCGATGGTATCCTCATCCAGTCAGTAAAACCCTGGATACCCGTTGTTGCTGCAACATCCTTCCCCAATTTTTTTTTAAAAATGTTAGGGCCCCTCCTTCTACACTTTTGTAACAATTATTTCTCTTTCTTTTTTGAAGCTTATCTTGCTCCAACTTGGGAAACTTTAACACTTGTTTCCCAAAGAAGTTTTCTAAAAAAATTTCTTAGGCAAAGTCACCTTTAGCCTTCGGCGCAAGTTTTAACCATAAGTCTTTCGCCTTCGGTGCAAATCTTAAACCTAACTCTACCTTATCGACGAGAGTCTTAACTACAATTCAACCATTGTTTTTTTATCCTCGCTCACGCAACTTTTAGATTCAAACTTCCCACTTATCACACAAAGTCTAAAACTACCTTAGCCGCTTTCGGCCCAACCATGGCACCTATCTTAGTCTTATTTTGGCCACTTTTGGCGCAATTGCTAGCATTATTTTGGCCACCTTTGGCGCAGAGTTTAAATTTATAAAGGACGCTGACACGAGAATATTCTAGGTCTTTTTTACTCTTTGGCACATCTTTCATTAGCGCACATATTGTGACTAAATCCTCTGCCGACGTGCAAAACTTATCCCTATAACGGTCGCCATCATAATCGCGCCTCATCCTTGGATGCAGCCCCGAGCTCCATTCTTGGCGTAGCCCATCAGCGCAGAGATTAACAGTAAGACTGTCGCTACAAGCGCATAACGTAACAGTAAAATCATCGCTTTGGCGCGGAAATCAATTTGGGAAAACGTGCAAATACGGAGTTGGTAGGGTCATTAGTGTGTCCATGTGATGTTTTAACTACCCATCTGCCTCAAGCCTCGTGCTCATCAATTTGAAAACCTATCACGTACGTGAAATTAATGCCTCCCATATATAAATGCATAGAACGAGATTTAAAAAAAATAAAAAAAATCACTCCACCACTCCCAAAGGAGAACATAGCTTTCCATTCGATATTGAACCTCTGAATGCACTGCCACCCGTCTCAGAACATCCACTAGCCAACGGGAGATGCTGCGAAACTGATAGGTAGGTGCTCCACCCCTCCCCTCTGTGTTATCTGAGGTTCTCAATTGAAATTACACTCTTTTTGGTAGCTTTTGTTGCTATATATATATATATATATGTGCCAAACGAACCTATATGCATTAAGCGATTAGTGTAAATCGAAGCAATGAGGACGTGAAGCCACCCTATGCGAACTAGAGCTGGGAAGGCCCTATCCTCACATGCGCATCTAGGCTTTTTCCAACTATCGCTTGCTCAGCGTCCTAAGTAAAATTCTCCCACGCGGCATTCCCATTTATAAGAAAAACAACCCTTGAGATTTCCCATTTACATCTTGATGGCCATAGTTTTCCCACATAGATTACGTTTCACGCCCAAATCTGTAGCTAGTGCTTGTTTTCGGTTAAAAATCCACATCCGCATCCACCCCATGGAAAGAATCACGCCCGAATGACAAAACCATTCGTGCCTAGGCCATTAAAAACCAACAATGCCCAGCTGAAACCACCTTAGAACGTGTTAAGAAAAAATTTACAGGCCTGCAGTGGTAGCATTATGAATAGCTCCGCATTCATTTGTAAAGACCGGCAGCCATGAAATGATAACTGCATCTGTGAATTAGTCGATCAATTTTTAAATCGCTTTCATATTGTGAAAATGGCGTGTTCTGGAAATTCTATAACTATTTTTTTACTAATGCTCGAAGGTCATTTAGTCAAAATCTAATCCTGTCACATTTTATTTTTACAAGAAGCACTGCATTTAATTAGTTACTCTAAATGTCTTAAAAAACTCCTTATTTGTGCTCCTGGCTCACCACAGGTTTAACATGCATAGAAGATCTGTAAGGAAGAAAGCTGCGCAAAAGGTAGATTCAGATTCAGACATAGAGATCCTACTGATACCTCACTCGAGACTATGTTCGCTGATACACAAGCTACCACCAATGTACCCCCAGGGAGCTCTGCCCCGGAGTTTCAGTGGGGTGACTTGTATAGATGCATCAGAAATCAAGACAACTCTCAAAACTCCATAGAGGACGCTATGGTATATGCAAATATCAAAAGGTCCTGTCTCCATAAGGCGACAACTCATGCTGAGTTATTCCCATGTTCTGAGGTGCTTGGATGGTTGATCCCTCATGTCAATACTAACACTAGGTTTATAAATGATAAGAATGGAATGAACCTAGCATATTTTGCTCCTGAGCATCTCATAGCTACCTACATATTTCCCCTGGCTAGGGCTTGGTTAGATAATGAATGGATAGCACAACATCCTATGGATCCACTGGACACTGCCAGGAAGATGATGATAGTTGATAGACAGATAAGAGAGAGGGAAAATAATGAGTATGAAAACAACCTCCTCAAAACTCCTTATAGGCTCATTGTTCTAATGTTGAGCTGGATCTTTGGGATGCCAAATGGCAATATCTTTAAACTCAGATGGGTACCAGTAATATTCCATATAGCTATGAATGGTACCATCTTTAATTGGGCGAATATAATTTCAGAAAGCTTGGTCTCATAGCTAACGGTTTCCCAAGAAGGAATGACTCAGAAGAAAGTGTAATTCTTTATGTCCTCATACTTGATAGACTGCCTAGTGAGAAAACACACCTTCACTGACTTGGGTTGCTCATGGAACAGAAAGGAGACACCTCTCTTTGTTACACAGAAATATTCCACCCTGTGAGTATTAGCATTCTTTGGCCTGTAGGATCCATTTCAGTGACTCAGAATCATTTTCATCCTTCAGTGATACCAGTCTACCCTATTTTTGTTCCTACCCACATGTTGAATCACTATATCATGCGTACCCGTGAGTTGCATCCCTATAGCCCGCGGGTATCAAGTAAAATGGTAAAAACCAATATTTTATTACTTTTTACTCCCAAAAAGTGGTCATTGGGTGACCTTTGGCTCTCTGTCTACCCTAGTAATGTCTCGATGAGTCCTTTCACCTGCCTTTGAGAGGACTATATATTGAGCACATATGGCTTATGGACGGGAGGAATAAGAGAATAGTAAAGGCACTCTAGTGGATTTTTGCCCTATCTTGAGTTTGCACTCATTGATCCTTGTAGTTGTGAACCAGTTATGTTCACCTTCCAAACTCCTTGCTAGTTTGAGTTTTCCTTTCATGGAGGATTGAAGTGGTGGAGGCACAAGTGGATTGATCTAGATCTTGGTTCAGATTGGTTGCAGGCAAGAGGTTGTATCACTTTGTACTTCTTTTTGTTCATTAATAGAAATACTCATATTCTCGTTCATTCATGGTGTGAATGTCATTTATTATACATTGGGTTACATTTGCTTATGATATTATGGACCATTGTTATTGATAATGTTAATGTCATTTATATATCACACGTACTTGTTAGATATTGGTTGTCAAGACTAATTTGCATATTGCAAGTGCTTGGATGTGCACGGATTGAAAGCTCCAACGGGGATCTACCTCAAACGTTGGATCGAGATTGGTTACATTTCTCCATTATTTTAACATTGTCATTTATAATAGCATTGTTTTGAGAATTGAGTAGATTTCTGGTAGTCATATGTCTGTTGTGGTATTCCCAAGCCATAGTGAGTTTTCTCCAATATAGAAATGGCGACTCCACTGGGGAAAACATCCATATTTGGGAAAATTTTTGAGCATTAGTCCATAATTAGAGTTGTTGTTTATCGAAGCTCTGTGTCACTGATTAGCCGTTAAGACACACTGTAGAAAACTTGCTTTTTTTGAGCCTCTGGACTCTTTATTTGACCATTTGCTTTTCCTCGCCCGCGGTCTGGCTTAGTTCTTCCCGCGTATACCCACCTTTGTTTAGACTACTGCTCGCGGGTACCTGTAGGTATTCCTTCAACAGTAGCGTGTAACTCTGGATTTTGTTGGTTTATGGCTATTGGTTGTTGCTGGGTGAGTTTGGTTGATTCTTGAGTCTTTGTTGGCCTCTTTCTTGACTGTTTCATGCCTTGGTTGTGACCAGATCTCTTCGTTCCTCTTGGTTGAGCCTTCTTGGTTTTTTACCAATCTTTGGTTTTAGCCTCTTGGTTTCTTCCTTTTGAGCTCTTTCTTTTGGCTGAGTCTTGCTATTTAGGATCTGTTGGGTTGTCTTAGTGATCTTCTCGGCACTTCAATGACTGAATAGTAGGATTTTGCTTGCATTTTTTCATTCCATATATATTGAAAAAATACAAAAATATTCATTTAGTTTTTTGCATTTTCCTTTCTGTTTATAAGAGAAAATACAAAAATATTTTATTCCTATGTACTGCATTTTGGATTGAGTTCTTGTTGCCTTCATTTTAGGTTCTGCTTGTGCATTGAAAAGATAAAAGTTTGCATATTTATTTCGGAATTGTTGGTTGATTTTGCATATTAGTTACATTGTTTTATTGGATAGATGAGTCTAGGATTGGACGATGTTGCATACTATTGAGTCTACACATCACTAGTTTCACGACCATATCCCTTGAGTAATCACAGCCACTAAAATTAACACTTAATCATAAAATTGATTAGACTTATTTTATTTATAGGGTACACCAACTAGCATAGGTTTAGAGTCTTGGAATAGATCATTGTGAGTTAAAAATCCAAGACTACTAAACGAAACATTAAGTGTCTGACCAGGGAGTGGAGGAATCCATGGTATAGATCGGTGTTCTCAGGAAAGCTCTACTCAATCCAGAGTTAAGCATGAGGTCACGGGAGGTTGGTTGAGGAGATATCCCTCTGATACCGGCTGAATGTGGGAGATATATCCAGGATTTGTTCGTATCTGGGGGTACCGGAGGTTCATCCTCTTGTGCTTCAAGCTTAGCTACCCTGCCCATACGATGGGTCCCACCTGCGACTATCCCCTTGAGCATTGGTTATATTGCGGTGAACATAGTTGCCTTACCTAGGTACCGCACAGGGTACTTGTAGTGGTTATGCTGTTTGTGTCCTGAGTCAGATAGGGATTGGAAAGCATAGTTGTGTTCTTGTAGTGGACTTGACCCTGTCGACACAGTGAAGCCTGAGTGTCTCTATAATTGGTTATGTTACCTCTGGCTATAGTTTGGGAGTCTCAAGCCTCTCCTAGGTGAAACATACCGGATCTAGTGTCGGGAGCTCATTTAGCCACTATGTCTATCTGCTCTTGGCTATAGATTCTCTAGGTGTGTGCTTTTGATTTACTATTTTTTGATCGATAGTTGGCCTTTAGGAGATGTTGTGTCTCTCTCCGGAGAGAATGTGGCGCGGATCTCTACTCTCCTCCAGTCCCGTCGGTTGGCTAGTTTAAAGCCAGTTTTGGTTACACAACGTATTGCTAGAGGATGCCGGAGGGCTCCCTCTGAGTCTTCAGATTCTTACGAGACTTACGTTGAGGACTACATGGCTTCACATTCCGATATCGGGAAAGACCTTTCTACTCCTTCGGGTAGAGTTGAACATACTTCCGATCCCCAGAATCCTCGTGAGGATTGGGGAAGTGATCCACTTGAGAGTCAACTTGGTTCTATTTGGCCTAATCCACTTGACTAGGATTCATTTGATCCTTCAAATCCGGATAATTATCTTTACGGGATGCCCGACTTACCTGAGGAGGAAGAACAGGACGAGCCTTTCGTTCTTTCGTTTCCACGCAATTTTAGATATAGGAGGCCTGAGACTCATGATGATTCTAGACCTATGGTCAACCCCACCGCACTCTCTTTTGGTATGCCTAGTCACAATATTGTCGAACCTTCCACTATGGTTGGTACTCATGCTGGCACTAGTCAAATTTTTAGCCATACTATACCCACTAGGGGCACTACCCTAGATGGGGGCACTGCGTTGTCAACCCACTCACATAGTATAGGGACTGGTCAGATTCCTAACCATGCTAATGTTGGAATGCGACCACCTCCTAGGAATACCCAACCTAGTTGGAATGTTGTTCGAAACACGACTCCCCATCCACCACCTAATACACATGTTGCTACTCGTCAACCCAGGACTGCTTTTGCACATGATACCGTTCCTCCCAACCACGGGGGTGGACACATACCGCATACTTTTGCGTCCACTACCGTTGCTAGTAATAGTAATGTAGGGGGTGGGAATATTTCCTATCCACGTGGACATCACACCACCAACCCTGCTACTGGTCACACCCATATTGGACCTGGGAATACTTCTCATGCTTATGGTCATCACATGACTGCTCAAGCGAATCCTAATATTAGGGGTGGGAACATACCATACCATTACGGTCAATACAACACGGTTCACACTATGATTAGTATATACATGCCCCATACCCATGGTGGAAACCCTTACTACAGCACAGTATGTGCTGGCCACCAGTATCACCCACCACACCAATATGGTGCTCAAAACGCACATATACCTGCTTACTCTCAAATGGGTTAGGCAGGGGGAGGTTATCCATCTTATGGCCATGGGAAAGCTTACGAGCCGTCAAGTCCTCATTATCATCCGTTTAACCCTCATGGTCAAGCTTTTGTTCCATCTTACAACACAGTTCCGTTCAACCAACCTTTTATGGGAACTTATAATCAATCTTTCTAGCCGCTGCTCCCATTCCTTGCACGCATGAATCTCTCAGATCTTTCGAAGCTTACGAATGATCCAGTGTGTCACGATGCTACTTGGCCCCCGGTCCCTACCAAGATCGCTTCAGACATTCCAAAGTTTGAAGGGAAAGGTGGTGAGGACCCGGTAGATCATGTCACGACGTTTCACCTTTGGTTCTCCTCCAACTCTTTGAATCATGATTCCATTCGATTATGCCTATTTCAATGCACCCTTATGGGGGCAGCCGCGAAATGGTATGTGGAGTTTCCCAGAAACACCTATAGGGGATTCAACGAGATTGCTTTGGTTTTCTTAGACCATTTCCAGTTGCTGGTTCGTTATGATACTGGTACTGAGTTGTTGTCCACCTTCCGTCAGAATAAGGCCACACATATTTCTGACCACGTTCAAGAGTGGCGTCGACGGAAGAGATTAGTGAAAGCCAACATTCCTCCAGAGTTCCTGTTGGAATGGTTCCTTAAGTATTTACTTCCATATATTGCTAAGGATGTTTCAATGTCTGGCATTATGACTGAGGAACAAGCTATCTTGAAAGTCCAGTAGTTAGATCTACTTTATTCTCAGTCTGGCATTTTGTATGACATTATTCCTGACGCACCGAGAACAAGACATGAGCCCACGTCAGTTCCTGGACCACATACCGATGTCATTGTGGTGTCCACATGCACTCGCCCTGTAGACTTGGTAGCTAATCAAATGCAAAATTTGTCGCTAAACCAGTCTGCTCCCGGACAGGTTCACACCTTGTCCACTTCCACTCCGTTGTCTAGTGTACACAATGTGCAATCAATGAAACCGGTGGGTAACCAGCAACCTGGTGGTAAGAAAAAGGGGAGAAATAATCGTAGGGGTGGAAACAATGGAAGTAACAACAATAGAAATCGTAATACTCCTCGTAAAGAGAATTCCATCCCTCCTCAGGAAGGCGGTAATGCTAGTGAGGATCGTAAACCTAGGCGTAAGGTGAAATTCCCTTGCAAGCTTTGTGGGGAGGATCATCTTACTCACTTATGTCCTCATATTGAAGAAGCATCGAAGCATTTGGCACAGAGCCCACCTATGTTGAAGGATCCCCTTCCTCATCATCAAAATATGGCTTCTCATGCTCCCACCACTGGTTATGGTACTAACGAAACGACAACGTCTTCTTCCAATACTAGTGGTTATGGATGTGTGAATATGGTTCAGTCAGAGGTTTGTGTTGCTACTTGTCAACGTGATTATGGTGCACCACAACCGAATTTGGGAATGAGCCTCCCCCTCCTCCTGATAATTCCTTACATATCGAGAAGCCTTCTATTATGCTGTGGATACCGAAACGTGTTCTCAAGCACTCCATGCATAATCCTAATGCTCGAGCCGCCTAGAACTACTCCATTGTAGAAGATTTGGGCCAAACTCCATGTGACATGTTGGCTCTTAAAGTTTTGCAAGCTTGTCCTTCTCAGAAGCATGCCCTTTTGAGTGCGTTAGGAGTTCAGGATGGGGGAAGTCCTAGTGTTATCAAGTTCGATACTACTGATGTCCAACCTCGCTTGCCTTACCACGTGACTTTTCAAATCCAGATGGTTTGCCTTAAGATCTTCATCAAATGTACTATGGTTGATGAAGGTGCGTTTGCGTCAGTAATGTCGTTAACTTGTTGGAAAGCTCTTCGCTCTCCTCCTCTACTTGCGTCTAGAACTACACTCACTGCATTCGACAGTAGATCTTTTACGCATCATGGAATTATCCCTTCCCTTGTTGTCTACTTGGGAGGTAAGTCCGTGCCTATTGAATTCGAAGTGGTTGATGCACCCATCGACTACAACCTTTTACTGGGTCGAAACTGGATGTACGCTATGAAGCCTGTCGCGTCTACTGTATTTCAATTTATTTGCTTTCCCTGTGAAGGAAAGATTGTGATGATCGATCAACTAGATTATGTTGGCACTCCTTCCACAGTATCCACAGGATCTATAGTCCCGCAAGTTTCTGATTCTTAGTCGGAAACTAGGAACATAGGTGTTGGAATGTACCCCTCCTTGATGGGAACTTTTAACCATTCCGCACCTGTGAATTTTATTGGAACCATTTCTGACAGTGTGCCTCCTCCTTCAAATAATATGTTATTCCAGCCCTCTTATTTAAATGATCCATGCGATTTACCATCCACGAGTTCCACGTCTGGAGACATTGCACACGTCGGGATGTCTATGCCTTTATCTGTAGCGGAGCTCACTTACGATCATATCCAACAAACCACTACAGATCCGGATCTCTCTTCTTCCCAGACAGTTGAAGAAGATCCCATTACGCTGCCAATTTGGGCAGCCAACTCGTCTTGTTCACATGATTGTTTCGATGGTATTTTACCTTTAGATGAAGCTTTTATTGAGGCCATGGGTGGTGATGACAAGCCGTGGGGGGGTATTTATCATAGATCTCATTCCCCTCCTCCCCTTGATCTTATTGAACACGATGAGCCTATAATACAACCTGCCATCCATTTGAATTTGGATCCATTCACCGTCTCGTCCAACCCTGATTTGACGTTTGAGTCTAATGAGTCTTTGAGCTCTCCTATAGATCCGCAAATCGGTGATCTTGATGAGTTCGATTCTACTTCTAGAATTTCCAACTCCTGTGATGATGAATTTGCCACTGCAGATTCCTTCACATCCTTCAGCTTTGCTCTTCATTTTGAAGATGATCATTTTGATCCCTCAGGTATTGGTACTATGGCACCTTCAGTGGTTAGCTCTACATGAGTTATGTCTGAGGTTAACAATAGTGAAGTCAAAAATGTTTCTACCGCAGTGAGTTGTATCATATTTTTCTTTACGTACATTTTAGAAATGATCTTGGTACTTATGTTTCTTGGAGACAGGATTCTTAGCTAGACTTATACTTGTTTACTGGTCCTTTTCGAAATTTGCTTCGACCATGGTAGGAATATTCGGAACCTTGCATATAGGTTTAGGCCTCCCTATTGTTATGATGCATTTGAACCTATTACTATCTGAATTCGCAGACACCCCCTGAGTGTCCTTATCTTGCTCATGTTCCTTGCATTATGCATAGCTTTGTCCCATGCACTTGGAACTAGTCTCGCATATCCCTGACACTCGTCTGCTCTCATTACGAGCATTCTTCCATATCTCCTTTGAGCTCGTTAAAAACAGTAAGGAGGTCATGAGTTTACTTTTTCAGGCTCCTTAAACCTTTACGGAAAATATTTTTATAAAGTCTTTTTTAAGCCCTTGTTAGACATTTTCAAAATCAAACAAGATTGTCGAGTATACTTGTCATTTCAGACTCGTTAAAGGATTTGAAGCGACATTCACTTAGGTATAAGTTTACCCCTTTTCCAGACCTTTGTGGATTAATTACGAAAAAGGTATACTCTAGTCATACATGACTAGAAGAGTTCTTCTCTCATTGTTTTACACTGTTTCGGGTGAGGAGACTAACTTTACAAGAAAGGACTTCTCAGTTATATCATGTTGTGATTGCATTGCATCATCCTGCTTGCCGCTTGAGCCTTGTGTCGGCTCCCGCTTACTCAATTGATAGCCTGGTGCCTGAGCACTTTTCCCTGTCGAGCCCTGCATAGCTTATATATTTTCCCTTCACAATTTGATGACCCTTTGACCATGAGGGAACACACCCCCGAGTGTCCACATCCTGCACGCACTTCCTTGCATTGAGAATAGGTATGTTCCATTGCTTGGGACTAGTCTGCTAGCTATTTGACACTCGTTCCCTCACTTGTTGTACTATAAGCAATTTTATTCTTTTTCAAGCTTTTCCCAAATATGAAAAAGACAAAAAAAATCAAATATTCCAAAATGCCGGATGGGATTATGGTCTCTATTTCTTGTTGGCAGTTGTTGTGTCACCTTTGAACAGAGCATTCATTCCACTCCGTACATTATAATTCGGGACTATAGTTGGGCCTTAGGAGCTGTACTTGTTTCTCAATTTTCTCCATCGATTGGTTAATATTCCAGTCATTATGGAGCCCTCTGTAATGCCTCCTGCATTGCATAGTTTATGTCAAGTCTATGCTTCCTGAGTCTATCCATCTGCTCATGCTCTTGTTCAAAGGAAGTCCTGAACCAGTGTCGGCCACTCCTCATATATCTTGACTATTGCATGTCGGCCATCCTTATTGAGTTAGTTTGTTTCACCTGATATCTTCCAAATCTTACAGCATTGCTGGTACATCGTGCTGGTTGATGGGGGATGCCTTAATGCCCTCCTTCTAGCGAGTCTCATTCCGTTGAATTCAACTCATTTATTCTGGAACTTGAGGCTTAGAGTTCGGTTGAGTACCTTGAGGCTTGCAGTCATTAGTGGTAGGTTCTCTCGCCATCAACAGTTTTTGGAATACATTAATGTCCCCTGATCGATGGATTCATCCTAGTGTTTGACTTCAACCCATTTATTCACACTATGATGATTTTGCTCTGTGCCTTGATGCCCATTTTCATTATTGGTGGGTCATCTCGCGTTTGTTAACTGTATACATCAATGACTAGTAATCAAACGATGTCTCATCAGGTTCGACCCCAACTCCTTTATTTGTTGATGTATATGTAACTTTGGAATGTATTTCACATATATGTATATTGTATTCCTATAGAGATGGTATTATTCCTCTATAAGGAAGTGTCGTCATTTATATTGTAAGTGTCGTAACTTATACTTAATGGGTTATTAGACCACCTTATTTGGGGTCGGCCCTGTATAAGTCATGTGGGTCAAAGGGTTATTAGACCACCCTATTGGGGGTCGGCCATGTGGGTCAAAGGGTTATTAGACCACCCTACTGGGGGTCGGCCCACTCAGCATTATGTTATGTGGTAAAGTTCGAGCCTACATGAGTTAGGTAAAAAGGAAAGTCAAGTCCAGTATAAATAGAGTGCGGGAGGCACTCTATTTGTTCACTCACTTCTCACACATGCTCTCAAGGAGGTGAGGCGCACTTATGGAGGAGGAGGATTGCTGCTAGGTTATGGCTATCTCTATTGGTTTGTCTTATCATTGCTCTATCTATCTCTGAGGAAGTTATTGGGGTTTTTCACCTTTATGGTTTTCCCCAAGTAAATCTTTGTGTCTCTTGTGTGCTTGCATTATTGTCTCCATGATTGATATGCTATAGATATGCTGTACATGCTGTTCTCTCAGTTAAGATCCTAGATCAGATTGAAGTAAATTCTGAAAATTTAACATGGTATCAGAGCTAGCCTGAAAGAAGGCATGATATGGCATGTATGACACTTGTTGCACTAACGATGCTAGGGCTTGATATAGCAAAACCCAGTCATCGAAGCACTTTCGCTATAAATCCGTTTTGGCGAAGTTTTCGGATCTGAAATTGTTACAGGCCGACGCTAAGATCTCTAGGTATCTTGTGTCCAAAGGACAACCTCTAGTTCGTTGTACTTTGTGATTTATGATCTGTACAATATAGGGTTTCTGCCTCTTCCAGATCTGAGTCAAAATCACGTGACCTTGGGAAAAAGGTCATAACTTGGGCTAGGAAGCTCCAAATGAAATTTCGTAAAAAGTGACAGGTAGTACACAGTTGGAACTATCTCAAAAAAACTTTTTCAGAGACCGAAGTTGAACCAGTGACACGTGGAACGCCGTACAAGTTCGCTCTCCTGTATTATCCCATAAACAGGTCACGTTGCGACATTTGGCATAACTCTCTCTCAGAGAGTCCAATTGAGGTTAGACCTATCAGGATGGAAAGGTAACAGGCCGAGATATCTTAGGAAACGTTTTCAAAGGCCGAAGTTAAAACAGTGACACGTGGCACGCCGTACAAGTTTGCTCTCCTGTTTTATCCCAAAACAGGTCACGTTGCGACATTTGGCATATCTCTCTCTCAGAGAATCCAATTGAGGTCTGACCTGTCAGGATGGAAAGATAACAGGTCATGCTATCTCAGGAAACGTTTTCAGACCTTGTGGATCAAAAAATTCGGAGTTACACCAGAAACAATCAGGTACATATTTCTGTCAAAACAGAATTATTTTTTGGTACCTTCATTCATGGCTTCCGGAATTTAGGGCTTTGGAGAAAGTTGGAATTTTTGTAATCGGAGACCACAGCTGGATGCTACTCATCAAAATAGAAATTTAGAGACAAAGATCAGAATTTTTGGTTGGGCAGAAGGCCGGGCTTGATTAGACCCTAGTTCGGGACTTTGATCAGAAAAGTGGAAAATTAGGGCTTCTGTAAAAATGGGAATTTTTAAAATCTGTGACCACGGCTGGAAGCTCCTCAGAAAAATAGAAGCTTAGAGCTTTGGATCAAACATTTTGATGGGGAAAAATAGTGGGCTTCATCAAACCCCAGTTCAGGGTCACGTCCAGTGAATCCGGAAGTTTCAAAGGCAAAATTGAGGAGTGAAACTTTGCAGTTTTCAAATTCTGAATATACCAGTTTGATCAGTTCATCAAGGCGCATATTCCTATCCTATCGGAAGGTTGAAATTCAAAGTTTGAATTTTTGGGGTTTCTCTGACAAACCCATATCCAACTCAAGGTCCAGTTCTTGCAAATCAAGTGGATTGGGTTAATCCTAGAAGAAGATGGATTGATCACCTGCATAAGTGAAAGAAGTTCCTGTCTCAGAGGGAGATGAGGATAAGGCCTTACATAAGAAGATTACAAGCGATCTCAACAGGTATGACTCATCGAGGTATGTTTCGATATTTGTCCATGATTAAGTTTATGGTATGTTTGTCTTCATGGTATTACGGTTAGTAAAATTTTGATTTTAGATTTGTTGTATCACCTTAACAAAATTATGAATGCATGATAGAAGATATTCATTGGTTAGGGTGTTGACACTTATGATTGTACTAATGCATTATGGTGTTGTATGAGGTTTATGTTGTCTACTAACATGAAAGGTACACCAAGAAAGACAGATCATGTTCTGGTCCAAGAACATATGATCATGATAACATGAGGACAAAGATTCATCCATTGTCATGGATCTCATACAAGATCCATTCACGAGGTATGTATAACTTGGTTTTATAATGGTTAACTTATGAGACATGCAGGTTACTAGCACAAGTCACTGAAGAGAACCAAAAGACATTATACGGGTATGTTAGACATAACTAGCTAACATGATAATCCAAGTATGTTTTTCCTATATCAAGCTAGATTCCTACCTTGGGTTAGGATCTTATACTATCGCGTTGTTGATAATAATTATTCATGAAGTCATAGGTTTGAATAATCATGATTGTATGCATATTATGTTTCTTACCATAATTGATGATATGACTAACCAGAAGAATCATGATGGTATAGGGTTGAATAATCACAGGTATTATGCATTTTGTATCTCTTATCTTGATTGATGATTCAACGAACCTGAAGAGTCATAAGTTTGAGTAATTACAGGTTTAGACATGTTATGTTTCTTATGATTTGACTAACCTTAAGAATCCTACATAAACCTTGAATGCTAATGCTTATTATTTTCTGTTTGAAATGATCATGACTATACATGCTTAAGATTATTGTGTTTTAATAGTATACTAATGAATGTATGATTTTATATGAGATCACAAGGATAACACACTCATGATACTAATAAGCATGCATAGGGACCAAGGATGAATATGAGTTCAAGAATAGGTAATTCAGGAAGCAAAGATCAAGAGGGAGCACACTCTAGTTGTTCCTGCAAGAAAGCAAAGGAGCACACTTCAGTAGTTTCTGCAAGGATGCAGATATTCAGAGGGAGTTGATCATCTCTCTACATTTCACAACAGAAAGGTGTAGAAGAAGCTACCTTAGATTAGGACTCCAGCAGCTCCTGCAAGGAAGCAAAGACTCAGAGGGAGTCCACCCAACGAACAAAGAAAGATAAGTATTTTAATCATCATTTCTTGCATATTTGTTTGTTTAAATAAAATTGTTCAATAATGTATATACTGATGTTCCTAGAATTAGGTTGTGTATTATGCATATTAGAATAATTGCATTGATGAACAGTATACTCCTAATATGCATGGGTAAGTGGCCTATGGCACTGTACAACATTCCATTGCTACTTATCTAGAATGAAACCTCTTTGCTGACATGTTGGGAGTTGTGCACACTCTTAACAATGTTCTGGTAGAGATTGGAAGGCATCTAGAAAGTTACGGAATATGGATAAATGTTGTATTGAAGCATTGGCTAAGATAATTGCATGACTGTATGGCATATTTCTTTATGTGTAAGAATTTGTTCTGAAAACTATGAGATGTTTTCTAATCATGCAATTTAACTTGTTGTGTAGGAAAGATCATATGCCATCTCCTACAAAAGAAGAACTACAACATTTGTTCCAGCAACAAAGATATCTATTGAAGATATTAAAGTTCCCAGGATATGGGATGAAGAAATGAAATGCCATGATCCGTCGATCATGAAGAATGATGTTTGGGATGTAATCCCAAGACATGAAGGGAAGTCTTCTATGACTTCCAAATGGAACTATCAGATCAAGCATGTTGCAGATGGCAGCATTGAGAAATATAAAAGTGATGAAATAGAAGATACACCATATGGATTCAAGACAGCTTCCTTGAATGGTGTAGTTGAAGAAGAAGTGTACGTAGAGCAGCCACTTGGTTCTGAGACACATGATAGGAAATCATATATGTGCAGAACTTGGTATGGTGAAGATAGATTGATTGCCGACACGCAGCGGAAGCTTACTGCCGAGTTCGAGATGAAGAACTTGGGGATGATGCACTATTTGTTTTTGCCATGGAGATGTGGCAGAGTGTAGATGGAATCTTCCTTGGACAAAGGAAGTATGTAGTAGAGATCCTGAAGAGGTTCGGGATGATGGACTGCAAAGATATGGCCACACCTATGGCATCGAATCTGAAGCTTCTTTGTGATGCTTCATCTGAGCCAGTTGATATCACTATGTATCGTCAGATGATTGGGTCCTTGATGTACCTGACGAACATGAGACCAGACATTTGCTTTGTTGTGAACACATTGAGTTAGCTCCTGACAGATCCGAGGAGTGTTCACCTGGTTGCTGTAAAGCATGTTCTGAGGTACCTAAAGGGTACAGTGGATTATGGGCTCAGGTATGAGGCAAATCAAAAGTTTAACCTGCAGGGTTATGTTGATTCAGATTGGGTTGGCAGTGCTACAGATAGGAAGAGCACATCTGGGTGCTGCTTCAGTATGGGATCAGGTGTGATCTCTTGGTTTAGCAGGAAGCAGTCCTGCGTAACACTGAGTACAGCTAAGGCAGAGTATGTTGCATCCTGCTCAGCTAGTTGCGAGGCAGTATGGCTACGGAAGCTATTGTCTGAGTTATTTGATCTCCCGTTGGAAGCTACTGGTATCTTCTGTGATAACCAGAGTTGTGTGAAGCTGTCCGAGAACCTAGTGTTTCATGACAGGTCGAAACACATAGAGATCAAATACCACTATATCAGGGATATGGTGCAAAGAGGAGCTGTGAAGCTCCTGTATGTTGCGACGGACGAGCAGATTGCAGATGTGCTGACGAAGCCACTAGCTAGGGTGAAGTTCGAGTACTTCAGAGAGAGGCTTGGCATTATTCAGATCGAGGACACTTCGAGGAAGAAGTGATGGACACATTTGCTGAAGCCATTCCAAGCATGTTGGAAGGAGGATCCTTCACATGGCTGTGGATGTAAGCGCTGGATAATGGGCATCAGGATGATGTTCTGGTTTCTGCTTGGATATGATCAGTTGGATCATCTATGTATGTATGCATCATGTTGGATGCTGGATATGATCAGTTGGATCATTTATGTATGTATGCATCATGTTGGATGTTGGATATGATCAGTTGGATCATTTATGTATGTATGCATCATGTTGGATGATGGATATGATCAGTTGGATCATGTGTATGTATTTTGTATATGCATCGTGTTGGATGCTTGGACCATGTATCTGTATATGTATCAGGTGGATACATTGTATGATCAGGTGGATCATGTATGGTGATATCTATCATGTATCAGGTGGATACATTGTATGATCAGGAGGATCATGTATGATGATATGTATCAGGTAGATACTTGGTATGCATCAGGTGGATGCATTGATGATCAGGTGGATCATGCAGCAGGATGTTGCAGTGATGATCAGGATGATCATGGATGATGAGCTTCAGGATGTTGCTCTAGATGACATGCAGCAGGACGTTGCAGTGATGATGATCAGGATGATCATGAGTACATCAGGATGATGTATGGTGAGTATCAGGTTGATACTCTGTGGCCGTGGATCAGGTTGTGCAGATGAGCATGTCTGGGAGATCCTATAGGTCGGAGTTGTGTACCCGTAACAGCCTGGGATGCTCTTTCGAGACATTGCTCTGGGAGGACAAGTAATTTGTGCCCTGGGAGATTTCAGGTCGGAGTTGTGTACCCGTAACATCCTGAGATGCTCTTGCGAGGTTTTGTCCTATGGCATGTAATTTGGGCCCTGGGAGATTTCAGGTCGGAGTTGTGTACCCGTAACATCCTGAGATGCTCTTTCGAGGTTTTGCCAGGACCACATGTAATTTGTGCCCTGGGAGATTTCAGGTCGGAGTTGTGTACCTGTAACATCCTGAGATGCTCTTGCGAGGTTTTGTGGTGGACCACATGTAATTTGTGCCCTGGGAGATTTTAGGTCGGAGTTGTGTACCTGTAACATCCTGAGATGCTCTTTCGAGGTTTTGTGGTGGGGTCACATGTAATAGCGCCCTGGGAGATCCTACAGGTTGGAGTTGTGTACCCATAACATCCTGGGATGCTCTTTCGAGGTTTTGTGATGCACGTAATAAGTCCTGAGGATTCCACAGTATGGCTAGTGATGACGAAGACCTACAGGTGGTGGGCCTACATCTAGTATGAAAAAGGACTGGCTCTGTAGAACTTCCTATGACGAGTAGATTCAGAGATTGATTGAGATAGCAGCAGCAGTGACGATGATGATGACTCGATGACGATTATCCAGTGACGATGATCCAGAGAAGATGACTTGTGCTAGAAGAACTGTGCTGAGAAATACCTTCCTAGTTAAGAGGGAGTGTTGATGTATATGTAACTTTGGAATGTATTTCACATATATGTATATTGTATTCCTATAGAGATGGTATTATTCCTCTATAAGGAAGTGTCGTCATTTATATTGTAAGTGTCGTAACTTATACTTAATGGGTTATTAGACCACCTTATTTGGGGTCGGCCCTGTATAAGTCATGTGGGTCAAAGGGTTATTAGACCACCCTATTGGGGGTCGGCCATGTGGGTCAAAGGGTTATTAGACCACCCTATTGGGGGTCGGCCCACTTAGCATTATGTTATGTGGTAAAGTTCGAGCCTACATGAGTTAGGTAAAAAGGCAAGTCAAGTCCAGTATAAATAGAGTGCGGGAGGCACTCTATTTGTTCACTCACTTCTCACACATGCTCTCAAGGAGGTGAGGCGCACTTATGGAGGAGGAGGATTGCTGCTAGGTTATGGCTATCTCTATTGGTTGGTTGTATCATTGCTCTATCTATCTCTGAGGAATTTATTGGGGTTTTTCACCTTTATGGTTTTCCCCAAGTAAATCTTTGTGTCTCTTGTGTGCTTGCATTATTGTCTCCATGATTGATATGCTGTAGATATGCTGTACATGTTGTTCTCTCAGTTAAGATCCTAGATCAGATTGAAGTAAATTCTGAAAATTTAACATTATTCACTTGATGAGACTTGCACTGTTGAAGACTTGTGTAGAAGACCCCAAGCAATTGTGGCATTCAGTATGCTACATATGACTTTGACTTTACATCTGAGATATCACCTCTCAGATTTCAGCAGTTTGTACCTCCAGTTTTGCACCAGTTGTCTTCTTTTCAGCAGAAGACCATATCTTACTGTAGAGGAATCATGGCTATGATCACTTGTGACATATATTTACTTATGTACTGCCTATTCATGGCCATTGTATCAGATTGTTGTACAATACTGACATGTGTTCAAAGATACTATTGTATTATGACGAGTGAGCCGTTCTTTCCACTTGTGCATCCATCACTCCACTTCTAAGTTTTATAATGTATTTCGACCATCATAGCACATTTCAGTCTCTAACCTCACACATTAGGGAGCATCTGTTACACAGAAATCTTCCACCCTGTGAACATCAGCATTCTTTGGCCTGTAGGATCCATTTCAGTGACTCAGATCCATTTTCATCCTTTAGTGATACCATTCTGCCCTATTTTTGTTCCTACCTGCATGTTGAATCACTATAGCATGCGTACCCGTGAGTTGCATCCCTATACCCCACGGGTATCAAGTAAAATGGTAAAAACCACTATTTTATTACTTTTTACTCCCAAAAAGCGGTCATTGGGTGACCTTTGGCTCTCCGTCTACCCTAGTAATGTCTCGATGAGTCCTTTCACCTGACTTTGAGAGGACTATATATTGAGCACATATGGCTTATGGACGGGAGGAAGAAGAGAATAGTAAAGGCACTCTAGTGAATTTTTTCCCTATCTTGAGTCTGCACTCATTGATCCTTGTAGTTGTGAACCAGTTATGTTCACCTTCCAAACTCCTTGCTAATTTGAGTTTTCCTTTCATGGAGGATTGAAGTGGTGGAGGCACAAGTGGATTGATCTAGATCTTGGTTCAGATTGGTTTCCAGCAAGAGGTCGTATCACTTTGTACTTCTTCTTGTTCATTAATAGAAATACTCATATTCTCGTCCATTCATGGTGTGAATGTCATTTAGTATACATTGGGTTACATTTGTTTACGATATTATGGACCATTGTTATTGATAATGTTAATGTCATTTATATATCACATGTACTTGTTAGATATTGGTTTTCAAGACTAATTTGTAGATTGCAAGTGCTTGGATGTGCGCGGATTGAAAGCTCCAACAATGATCTACATCAAACATTGGATCGAGGTTGGTTACATTTCTCCATTATTTTAACATTGTCATTTATAATAGCATTGTATTGAGAATTGAGTAGATTTCTGGTAGTCATCTGTCTGTTGTGGTATTCCCAAGCCATAGTAACTTTTCTCCAATACACTCTTTATGGCCTACCAACTCACGTGGGCAAGCAAATATGCGAATTATTACAAGCAGGTTTACGAGAAATTCATCATGCCTTTATATCAACTCATTTTTGTAGAGGAGCCAGAATGTATGCCAGAGAACGCCATGCCCATTATCGAGGCATTCGGCTATTATTACCATGTTCTAGAAGGTACCTACATCCGAATGAGTGGAGGATCCACATCCCCCTTTGTGCTTCCCAGATATGCTATAGATTTTGTGATACATAGGGAAGCCGTGAGGAAACTCTTTAGCGTTGGTGGAATCAGTAGAGTCCTCACTGAAAGAAATAATTTGATATATCCACCAATGCCTTTCACCATAGGAGCATACATCCTCCCAAGGGCCAAGGAACAAGAAAACTATGTCCAGGATTTAGAAATTTTCCATTTTGGTACAAATTTCTTCAGAAGGCATGACCCTTGTGCTAAAATTACCCAGCATATTATTGATGCCAAAACCAGCTTTGAGTACACTCATCATATGGACCTAGATGAAGAGTTCTTTCGTAGTGCTCGAAACTTAACAACATTAGGCAAGCGCTACAAGAATGCTAGGAAAAAGAGCTCTGCCCCTAGGCCTGTCGGCCTAATCCAAAAGGAGCAGGAGGCATCAGTGTCCAAATCAGGAGATTTGATAGGTATGGAACAAGAAGAAGAGGATAGGATATTACAAGAACAAACTATCAAATGACAACAAGATTAGGAAGCAGCTAGGATTCAAAATGAGCAGGCTGCCAAATTGCGACAAGAATAGGAGGTTGTTAGGATTCAAAATGAACAAGCTGCCAAGTTTGTTCAAGCAGAAGCTACTAGACTCAAGAGGGAGTAGGAAGAAAGGGTTTTATAAGAAGAGACAACAAGAATTCAGCAGAATTAGGCTATTCAATTGCAGAAACAAGAAGAAGCCACCAGAATACAGAAGGAAGAGGAGTTGAAGGCCCAGAAAGAAGAAGAAGAAAGGATCGTCCAGGAATAGGCTGCTAAACAAGAAGAAGAAGAAGAAGGGAGGATTTTGTTGGAACAGGCAGACAAATTACAAGAAGAATTAACAGAGCTAGCTTTAAGACAAGAAAAGGAGCAGGCTGAGAGAACTCCTGAACAAAACCCGTCCGTCCCATAGGCCATGGACTTAGATATGCCAAAGATAGACCAACCAGGGATAGCTCATGAAGGTGTTTCTCCCACCGAAGATCTCCCACCGAAGAACTAGCACTGACCCCATACAACCCCAGGAAGCAGTGCCAAGTGTCCAACCTGGATTCCGTCTATTTTCATGAACATAAGAGGGCTATCATTGACAAAAGAGTAAGGAAAATGGAGATTGGGCAAGAATTATATGAGTTCAAATTATTGTAGACCACTCTAGTCCAGGGGACTGACATTGATCCTTCATTTCAGGAAGAATGCACTATAGCTTCAGCGCAGGAAAATAAAGCCAATGTTGATCGGTTAATTAATGAAGTAAAAAGTTATAGAGAGAAATGATTCAAAATAAAAGCTGACAGGAAAAAAGAGGTGCTAGAAGCAAATGAAATGAAGAGGAAATACAAGGAGCTGGCAGAAGAAAATTTAAGCACAACTTCAGAGGCTTTGCAGCTCAAAAATGAGAAGAATTCACTGGAGATGCAGCTTTCCATCTCAAAATACGAGCTAAAGAACTTAAAGACTCATATATCAGAGTTGGAGAAACTCGAAGCTAGCAGGGCTCAACAAACTCATATCTTCAAACCTCAGTTTGAAAGATTACTACAGGAAAAGGAAGAGTTAGTGAAACAGCTTAAGGAAATGATAGAAAGCAGGCAGGATCTGTCCACCTTCTATAAGCAGGCCCGTGACATGCAAGAAAGGATACATCAATTGTTGGTATCCATTTCTGAAGAAATTTGCGGGATGAAAGAAATGATCACAAAGATAACAAGTATTGAGGTTGAAGCACTTCGGATTAAAGACAGATTTGCTCAATATGAAGTCCATATTAAGGAGCAATCAGAGTGGAGAAAAGGAAAATCAGGCTTTCCCTCAAATCTGCGTCCCTTGACCGATGAGAAGCTGGATATGGATTTAGGAGTCTTGGAATTCTGCAGAGACTGTGGCGACAGATTAAGTATTGAAATCCAGAACATAATAAAAAAATGCCATGTTATCTATTCCAATATCTAAGAAACTCATGAGACATGTCAGATTCCTCTACCACATAATATTGATGATTTTCCTGAGAGAGACCAGTGCATAACAGAGTTAGGGAATAATCTAAATGCAGAGTTGGATTATTTAAAGAAGATAGAAGCCATATCTGCAGAAGACCTTCATCAATTCAATGGGTAGATTGTTGTCCACACTCATTGTCTGGAAATTTCCGCATAGAGGACTGTAACAGGGACAACAACCATCAAAACAGAATTACACAGACACAGAATAGCCCGGAATGTGACAGTCTCATTCAGAGGAAAAACCATTGTACGGGAAATTGGACAGTGGGCAAGCTACATTGAACAAGAAGACAAATCAGCACAATCAGGCAATCCTGTTGAAGAAGAAGAGCCTGTTGTAGTGGGAGAATCAATAAGAGAGGAGCGACCAAATGAGCCAGCAGAACCAGCTAGGCCTTAGCTTATTTTACTATACTTTAGGAAATTAGGATGGAATTTTTTCATATGTAAATACGTTGAAGGACAACTATCTTTCTTATTTTGCCTTTTGTGGAAGGTACCTACAAATTATTTAGTTTTGTAGTTACACACTAAATGACAAATTAGAAACTTCCAGAACTTTAGGGTACACTTGTCAACTCAAGGAGCAATTTGTAAAGCTATATATAGAGGAATAAGAGAAGGATAGATGACTTTTGGCAGGTGAAATATTTTTCTAGCTTGTACATGGACTACTTTGCCACTTGCTCTAGGAGATCAATTTTTGCCTAATGAAAGCTTGGGAGAAGGAATTTTTGCCTCGAAGATGTGTCAAATGTGTGCTAGATTATTCATGTGTAACCTACATATTATTGCGAGATCATTCCTTTATATCTTGAATTGTTTATGTGCAATGAATGTTCTTATGCTTTCCTGTGCAAATATGTGTTTTTCTTAAATGAGTAGTGGATTGTACTAATTGAATTAAAGCTATCTTTAATGTCTATTATATCCTGCTATAGATGTATCTTATGATTAAATGGCTATCTATATAATTTTTCAGGTGTTTCTTTCAGCGCACTACTCATCTCTACAGTTTGCTCCTTGCAAGAATAGAATAGATTTGCTTACAGATTTTATATTAGTTTAGGTCAATTGCATTCACTTAGCTTAGGGCACTTGCATATCATCTTTAAAATAAAATACATAAACGGTAGATCGGGCCACGACCGGTGTTAAGAACAAGAATCTTTAAATCTTACGGCAGCCGAAAGCATTAACCGGATGGATTCCCCACACCAAACGGTGAGTGATCTAATTGGGATTGCTTACCGGGGAGAATCTCTTGTTGATTGAGGTTACGATTTTTTAGCCCTCAACAGTTTTTGGCGCTAGAAGGAGGGTGACCAGTGTATGGCTGATACAGGAGACTCTTCTTCAAGAGGAGACGCAGCTAGAAACCCGCTTAAAACAACAATCCCAGGCAATTCAGATCTGGAAGTGACAAATCAAGAAAATCCCAATTCTAAATTTGAAAATCAAGAAAATCAAGAAACACTGTATGTTATACCTTTTGCTGAAGTAGAAAACTTGAGAATACATACCCATGCTTACGTTAAACAGCTTGGCAGTTTAACCGCTATTCCCTTTCTTCCTAGAAGAAGAGCTTTTAGAAAAGAAAGACAGTACACACGCGATTCAGTTATGGTTCAGATATTTGAAGAGTTAGTAGACTTATCTTTAGAAGAAATTACAGAACCTCTTGGAGAAATAGAACTTGAAGATCCTCTATATCTTCAAGAACTGTGCACTCCGGAGAATTCTCCACCTCGTACTCCTCATGATACTCCACCAAATTCTCCACGAGGAGCCATGGCTGTACCTTCTTGGAGAGAAAGAGGAGCCTTGAACTTGGCTGGTCTTTTTCACAATCTACCTAAGAACCCTGAAAAGGTCTTGCCTAAGTATGATCCTGGAAAAGGTATTTCCGCTGAAGATCACCTTAAGAGCTATTACTTAGCCTTGAACCTATTAAATGTGGAGCATGAAGATGTAGTCTTCCGTCTTTTCCCCTATACTTTCGATCCTAAGGTATCCTCGTGGTATCTTAGTTTACAAGCCATCTCGATAGCTGGTTGGGAAGATTTCGAACAATGTTTCTTGAAGAACTATGGAAATCATAAAACAGTAGCTACACTCATGAAAGAATTGTTGTCCATGAGGATGGAAAAGAAAGAGAAGGTACATGAATTCAACCAAAGATTCACCACACTGTTAAATAATTTTAGTGAAGCAGCTAAACCCACAGAAGAATCTTTAGTGGAATACTATACAACTGCACTTTATCCCCCCCTAGCGATGTTTGTCAAAAGAACTAAGAAAACCACCTTAATAGAAAATTTTGAAGAAGTTAGGAAGGTATAAGCAGAAGCAGATAACATTGCTAAGCACACGATTGATGTGGAAACAAAAACAACCACTAAGAAACCTTTCTTGCTTACCAGGAATAAGAAAGAATCATCAACGGATATGGAAAATGTAGTCAAAATTATGCAAAAATTGTCCAATAAAATTGTAGATCTTGAAAAGGATAAGGCAACTACCACTTCTAGGAAGCCCTTCAAACCTTTCTACAAGAAAAGAGAGGAAAATGATCAACCTCACCCACCTATGAACAACTCTCCTATTTTAAATTTGAATGAAGTAGGAATGGAGCATTTATGCACCTTTCATCAAGAACCACACTCTGAAAAAAGCTGTCCACAGTGGATAAATTCAATGAGCTTGGTGATCTACGAATGTTAGACTCCCAAATCCCAGACCAAGACAATCCTCCAGAGGATCAAAATACTAAACTTGAAGAACCTATCACGTACACTACTATGGTGTTATGGGATTGGGTACCTTTGACTGAATTGGTTGAAGATTATCCTGAAGAAAGTCGAGTTTCAACTGTTAACATCAATACTCTCAATAAAGGTACAGTTGTTGATCCGAACCCAAGCTCAACCGTGCCCAAGCCTAAATCCTTCAAAAATATACCTAAAAGACACATCACAGTCATTCCGCCACAGCCAAAAATTAACCAAATGCCTATTGTTGTGGGGAAAATGCACCTATAGTTCAGGGGAGAAACTACCAACTTATAGTGATAAAGATTGACTTATAAGCATTCTGCCAGTACAACAAATAAGTGAAGAGATTAGGGTTTAGAGATGTATGCACCTTATTCAGAAGGTTGATCCTAGCTTTGCCTCCCTCGCTCTTCAATTCTTATCCAGTGTCGCAATGCCCAGACCTGCAAAATGACTTGATACCTTTCTCAAATACATTTGACTACTTATATAAGACTGATATTCATGACAGAAGAAGACATCAGACTATAATCAAACCAGTAATCAAATCTAAGAC
The DNA here is from genome assembly GCA_027924585.1 of Larix kaempferi. Lineage (NCBI taxonomy): Eukaryota > Viridiplantae > Streptophyta > Pinopsida > Pinales > Pinaceae > Larix > Larix kaempferi. The sequence continues at coordinate 7,576,618 of BSBM01000632.1, forward strand.
AAATTAATAGGTCATATTTGGAAAGGGAAGAACGTCTTATCTTTATTAATGAATGAAAGCAAGTGCATAAAGTTATACCTTCTTTCAATCTTGGCACTTCACGAAACCTAGATTCAAGGTCTCCTGCTTCTGTTCTCCAAGGATCCCAACCTCTAATCAACTGTGCTAGGTTTTATCAAAAAATGAGGCACAAGAGAGGGGGATGAAGGTCTCCATTCCTCCAGCATAACAAATGTTATAGGCTTGGTCTTCTCACATGGCCCTTCTACCCTTCTTATATAGTCAGTGAAGGAGAGGAAAAGAAGTTATAACTGAGTAGGAGGTTCCCCAACCAACTTAACTTCACAAAATTTCAAGATTTTAACTTGTACAGGAATGTGCTCTACTCTACAGTAGACAAACTAGCGCACATGTGGAGGTGGGTGCTACTTTAATGAAGCAGAGTAGCGCATATTCCCTACTATCATGCCTGTGTACCAGTGCACATGTGAAAAAATGGCCAAAAATAGGCTTTTCTGCTCATTTTCAGGAGATGGTTTGGTCTGGAAAAATGTTCCTAAGGGTTGTAATCATCAAATGTTTCACGAATGAGGTAACTTCAACCATTTTTAGTGTCCCAAATGATCCCTCAATCCAAAAGTGTCCTGTCGTGTAACTAAACTTGATCTCAAGAAGTGTCGTCATACGACCAAGGGATGCAAGTGTCGTCACGGACGGAGAGGTGTCATTTTAAGCTATAGCAGATGCCCCCTAATGTATGAGGTCAGAGGGAGTGCAGGAAACGATGACCGAAATACATTATAAATAACAAAGAGTTGAATCATGGGGAATGGAGAAAGCAAGAATCATAGGCTCAAATGAAGTACTTGAAAGCAAAGGCAATGTCATACAAACTCAACCTTGGGGTAACTATCCATGTTCAAATAGCGGAACATGACCTCCAAGAGGATACAATAATTATCCAAAAACTGATGCATATATCATGGCCACTAAAATACAAGCGTGGATCCATGATGAACATAAGTGTAAACATAGCCACATAAATACAAGGTGGATCTATGTCAAAACTGTATAACATAGCCATAGAGAACAAGCTGGATCTATGTCTCATCAAGATCCAAAAAGAGTGTGGCTCAAACTTGGGCGATAACATAAATGGGGTGATGCTATCAAATATCCCAAGGTCTTCATCCAAAAACAACCCAAGGTACAAACCTATCCATGCGAATAAATGAGTTGATGTCGAACATGGGAGGTATCGTTTGATTACCGGTCATTGATGTATACCTCTAACAAATGCGAGGGTTTCCACCAATAATGAAAATGGAAACCAAGGTACCTAGTACATTCAAACAAGTGCGAATAAGTGGTCTTGCCATTGAACACTTGAAGAATCCATCGGATAGGACACATTGATGTATTCCCATCTATCCAATAGCAAGGGAAACTGCCACTAATGACTACAGTCCCCAAGGTACTAACTGAAACCCTAAACTTCATTCCCAGAGTACAATGAGTTGAAGTCGATGGGAAGAAGTCCGTTGGAAGGGAGGCCTTAATGCTTCCTCCATCATCCAACATGAGGGACACTCAACAGGTATGAGCCGATTTAGAGTAGGATTGAACACATGATGAAACATACTGACACCAAGGAATGGCCGACACATGAGGTCAAGGAAACTGCAGAATGGCCAACATAGGTTATATCCTTGAACAATGAGCACGACACAAGAGTGACTTAGGCAGCTTTTAACACAAAGAGACCACGATGCAAATCTGCAATGTAGGATACATTAACAGATTCTCCATATGATTGGAAGACTAACCAAACAGAGGAGTAAGAACTCTGAGATCAAGTTTATACTAAGGCCAACACTAGAACCCAACTTTTTTGATAGACTCAAAACAAGTGCTTTGTTCAAGGAGATAGTGGACTTGCTGCCTTCATAATGAAATATATTTTAACATTCTTCCCTTCCCTTTCCTTTTTCATTTTTTAACGAGCTTGACAAAGAACTAAAGCATGCTTGATGGTATTTTCATATTTAAGGAGTCTGAAAAACCTAGAAGAAAACTCCATACACCTATCCATGGATTTTATATCGAGCCTGGATTGGTCTGTGCTCGGTGGTGCTTTCTTGCTTATAGAGTTGAAAAACTTAAACAGTCCTCTATACACCTATCCATGGATTTCACATCCAGGTCGAGTAGGTGAATGCTTGCTTGGTGTTTTCATGTTTAGAGAGCCTGAAAACCCTAAAGAAAGGCTCCGAAAGGTCCTTTTTCGTAAAGTTAGTCTCCTCCCCCGAAAAAGTATAAAACAAAGGAAGAAGAACTCTTCTAGCGCATACTAGAGTATACCTAGAGTATAGCTTTTCCGTAATTTATCCACCAAGGCCCGGAAAAGGGGTAATTCTATACCTAAGTGGATGTCAGTTCAGTTATTTTAACGAGCCCGAAAAGACAACTATGCTCGGCAAACTTTTCCTATTTAAGGAGTTTGAAAAGGGCTTAAAAGAACTCCATAGGGATCTTTTCCTTAAAGGTTTAATGAGTCTGAAAAAGTAAACTCATGACCTTCTTACTGTTTTTAACGAGCTCAAAGGAGATACAAAAAAATGCTCATAACTTCCTTACTGTTTTTAACGAGCTCGAAGTGAAGATGAAAGAAATGCTCATAGCCTCCTTACTATTTTTAACGAGCTCAAAGGAAAGGTGGAAGACTGCTCGTAACCTACTTACTATTTTTAATGAGCTCGAAGTGAAGGTAAAAGAAATGCTCGAAATCTACTTATTGTTTTTAACGAGCTCGAAGTAAAAGTGGAAGAATGCTCATAACCTACTTACTGTTTTTAATGAGCTTGAAGTAAAGGTAGAAGAATGCTCAAAATGGGAGGAGATGAGTGTTAGGGACATGCGAAACTAGCTCCAAGTGCATGGAACAAAGCTATGCCTAATGCAAGGAACATGAGCAAGATAAGGACACTGGTGTGTCTCCTCCAAGTAAAAGGTGTCAAATTGCGAAGGAAAAATGATACAGAGCTTAGTGGAAATGATATCAGAGATGGAGGCTTATACAACGAGCTAAAAGCATGGAAGCTGGAATCAAGCTCATTAGCGCAAGCGGAATCATAACAGATGCATATGAAACTTAAACAAAAAGACAGGAGCCTTATCAAGGATGGCCAGAAATATATGAGGAAGAAAGATATGAGGCTTCTTCTCAAAGTCATGGTAAATCTAAAAAGGATCCCAAGCCTATGAGAAAAACTCAGCATGGGCACCAGAATGGCATAAGGGTGTTGACTAGGGTGACCCATGTTAGGTAGGCTCTGCTGTTGGACTGGTGCACAATGCATAAAGAGATGGCTAACACACCAATATCCAACAGGTTCGACCCTTTGGCGAATTCGGATGTCAAAAGGTTCAAATGCAACATAACAGCGGGAAAGCCTAAACCTATATGCAAAGTTCCAAATATACCTGATATGGTCGTGCAAGGTGTCGAAAAGGACTAGTAAGAAAGTATAAATCCAGCTAAGAATCCTGTCTCCAAGAAACATCAGTACCAATATCATATCTAAAACATATGTAAAGAAAGACCCGATGCAATTCACTATGGTAGTAATACTTTCAACTTCACTATCATCAACAATAGGCATAAACAAGGCAGAGTTTTCAAATGAAGGATCTATGGTACCCAAGCCCGAGGACTCACAATCAACAAGATCAACTTCAGGATGAAGATCAAAGTTGAAGGACATGATGGAATTTGTAGAAACAAATTCATCATCACAGGAGTTGAAAATTCTACAAGCAGAATCAAACTCAGCAAGAACACCGATTTGCGGATCTATAGGAGAGTCCAAAGACTCAACAGTAGGAAGATCAAACTTTAAGGTCAAATTGGGGCTGGTAATGACTTCGAATGGATCAACATCCAAATGAATGGTAGACTGTATTATGGACTCTAGGAAAACTTCATTGGAAGCAAGTATATCGTCCCAAATAGAACACATATCTAAACATTCAGATGGAGGTGTCACTTGGTCAAAAGATAAGACTAAGTCCCGAGAAGGTAAGCATGAACTCAGAGACTTCTTCTCAGTAGTAGTTGAACTCAAGGAACAATATGCCACATAAGTCCCATGTGACATAGTGGTGCCTAATGACGAGGGATCAGACTAGTCTACGGTTGGGTAATATGGAGGATCAACGAATGCAAGCTGGTCGATAGTGATGATGCTTTCATTATGAGGAAAATGCATCACACGAAAGAGCGTAGACACCACAGCATGCATAGCATAAACGTAATCATGCCCGGGGATCATATCAAATGCCATAGGGTCCTTTATAACCATAAAATCAACTAAGACTATTTTTCCACCCAAGGTAACAGGTGCCTGACGAAGGAATTTGATCGGTTCACTAGGTCTTCTATCGAAGTTCAATGGCCAATTAACAACTGGAATAACGTTAGGGAAACCCAAATCTCTCCAAGCATAAGCAGATAATATACTAACATAAGCTCCTTCATCTACAACGCATCGATCAACCGTATGGTTCCTGATATCAACCTTTATCTGGAAAGGTGTCGAAGAAGGAAGATGAGGTTTGGTTAGACTATTCCAATAAAAGGAAATGGTCCTAGGGCTTGGTAGGGGTTCACATGGCATAGATGAAGTGCCCCCTTTTTTAGGAACATCCAAACTGGTAATGCAGAAGACTTATGGGACAGGTGCATCAGTCTCCAAAGAACTGATGGGATCGCTCAAAGATTGCATCGATTTCGATCACTTGACTCTCTGAAGGAAGAGTGGGGTCGACCAAAGATTGCATTGGTTCAACCACTTTATCAACCAAAGGTTTATCTGACTGTAGGGAATCTATAGACAACTCAGGAACAGAGGTTCCTTCAGACATGGACCACACTCTTCGTGCCTTTGGAATGGCAGGGCATCGGTGAGTAAGGTGATCTCCCTTACAAAGTTTACAAGGGAACTTTGGTTTCCGTCCTATAGGTTGAGACTCCTTTACAATGTCAGTACTCTCAGCATGACTAGCATTGGCTAACATCTTTCCCCCAGCATGACTTGCAGTGGCTAGTTGCTCAGAAGCAGAAGACTTTTGAACTAAGGACCACACTTTTTTCACTTCTGGAAGTAGAGGGCACAAGTAAGTAAGGTGGTCTCCCTCGCAAAAATTACAAGGGAACTTAAGCTTCTATTTGTTTGGTTTGTCAACAATGTCAACTCCCTCAGTATGACTTGCGGTGGCTGATCTGGTCTCTCCAATATGACTCACACGAACTGGTGACTTGTCATTAATATGACTAGCAGTGATCAATGATGTGTCCTCAACATGACTGGCAGTGGTTGAAGACAAACTCTCGGTGTGATTTTCAGTGACTAAAAGTTTTCTCCCAGCATGACCTCCAAAGGCTGGGTAGGTGCCCCTTGCATGATTCGCAGAGGCAAGGTGCTTGCCCCCAACATGACTTACATAGGTTGGGCTGCTGCCCCTTCATTTTGGCATCTTCTTCCTATTCTTCCTCTGTCTATCCTTTTTAGACTGTTGTTTACTAGTATTTCTACTTTCACCACATGAGGTAGAAGGAGGAGGAGAAGATGTTACTGGAAAAGAAGGCACAGGGTTCTGATGCTCTTGATTTGAGGTGCTCACAAAATAAGTGTCAGGAGCATGCATGACATTCAGAGTGGAGAACAACCAAACCGATAGCCCTATAGTGAATCTAGGAAGATTTCGGGTAGCCATTAAGGGAGTGCCAATGTTTCCAATGAATGGAATAGCACAAGGATCCCCCGGAACAGGGGTACCTTGATTGGCACTCGCCGGAACACTAGACATAGTTTCCTACTCAAATGAACAAGAAGTTCTCTAAGGCAAACTAAGACAAGTAGCACAAAGAGAAAACCACTAAAAATGGTCCTAGGTAAATCAAACCAGGCAAACAGATGCCTTCCGGAGAAGAGTCTGGGATGATGAGGGCCCAGAATAGATCAACGAAGGATGAAGAATAGTTACCCAGGGTCCACAATACAATGACTAAGGGTGCAAGCACTGGAATCACCCAACCGCCCTCCCAAAGACCTACAAGGGATTTCCTCCCACGTCTGTCCTAGGTACAGCAGATATAACCCTCCACCGTCACCTGTGTATGAACCTATGGTCAGATGCTAAGGATACCACCACACCGAAAACTCCTAGGGGAACAGTCTCTGGTCGAATCAAAAGGTGTGGGCAAGGTAACTGAGCCCAAAACTCAAAAGAGTCCCCAAATACGATCCAATCCTTGTATATGCTCGAAACATAAAGTAGGAGGTGTATTCCCAACAATCTGATCTCACAAGAACTACTGCATAAATCCCAGGCAAGTTTTGAATGAGGTGGGTTTACCAGTGATAGTAGAACTACGATTATTGCGTAATGTGTGATCTTGGGTGGTTCAAGGTGTTTTAAACCCAATATCCTAACCAATACTAGTTGGTGTATAGTGTAACCTAGAAAATAAAATGTTACTAGTACATTTTATTAGGGTTCATTTTAAAGGTTACTTGCTTAGTCAAAAAGGTAGTGGGTGTGTGAGAGTGGTTATAACAGAGATAGAGTACTGAAAATGAAATATTTACCACCAAATAATTCTTTTCTTTTCAATGCAAGTATTAAAATTACGATCTAGAATGCATATGCAAATGCAATTTTTAATCTTTCGAATGCAAAAAAGGTAAAAATAAAGTCTAAATGTACAAAATTAAACTCAAAACCTAAGAATGCAGCTAATATGTATGCAAAAGAAAACTTGTTCTTTTTGATGCCAAGCACTCTTAAATCCTTTAAGCCACTTGCAAGGTACTCTATTCAGAAAATAAATCAAAATTCTTTATGATTTCCAAAGGTAAGAAACAAAATTGAAACTAACCTACTATCAAAGCAAAGCAAAGAAACTTTCAAGTTTTCTTTATTGAAACAGTAAAAGCTACCAAATATGACTTTCAGATACTTAAAGGTGTAAGCATGCCAACCATTGGGAAAAGAGTACGAAAACTACTTTTAGACCCAAACAAAGAAAATGACCTACAAAGAAGTATGGTTTGGTAAAGTCAGGTCTGCACATAAATAGTGCAGTCAAGGTCCTAAACAACAACAAAGACACTTGAGCTTTCACTACAAAAGAAAACAAAAACCTAATGGAGGATAAGAAACCAATCTAAAGAGAAATTTCACTCAAATAGATACAAACAGGGTCAACTAGACTCAATAGGTTTCAATCCAGTGGAAATGGAGCAAGCAGGTTCAGCCATACTCAAATTAGGGTACAAAACACCAAACTGGTCCAAAACCCCCCAACGTGGGTCAACAAGCCCCAAAACATTCCAAACAAGCCCAAATTGATCAAAAGAGGTTCAAATCATGAATGTAGGGTCAGTACAAGGATGAGAGACCACTTACAGTGGTTTAACATAGACTTAGGGTCATCAGGGACCCCAAAAAATGTAGCCACAGCCCCCCAAATTTGGGTCCACAACCCAAAACCTCAAAAATTTCAAACCCAGATTGTGTGCGCTATTGTGTATGAAGGAAACCAGTTCCCAGGGAACTACTGTACTATACAACAGTAGCGCACAGGTGGAAAAATTTGAGAAAATGGGGTTAAAACCCCCCACACCTGGGTCCACAAGGGTTTGCAAGGGCTGGGAAGGGTCTGTAAAATCTTAGGAGGGTAAAACAGAGCCTAATAACTGATTCTAATCAAGAAAATGAACAAATACCATCAAACAAGACTGAATAAATGACCTTGGATACCCCTAAGCAGTTAAGATTTCCCTAGCGGAGTCGCCATTCTGTTGTGGGGAAAATGCACCTATAGTTCAGGGGAGAAACTACCAAATTACGGTGATAAAGATAGATTTACAAACATTCTGCAAGTACAACAAATAAGTGAAGAGATTAGGGTTTAGAGATGTATGCACCTTATCCAGAAGGTTGATCCTAGCTTTGCCTCCCTCGCTCTTGAATGCTTATCCAGTGTCGCAATTCCCATACCTACAAAACAACTTGATACCTTTCTCAAATACATTTGACTACTTATATAAGACTGATATTCATGACAGAAGAAGACATCAGACTATAATCAAATAGTAATCAAATCTAGGACACATTAATAGGTCATATTTGGAAAGAGAAGAACGTCTAATCTTTATTAATGAATGAAAGCAAGTACATAAAGTTATACCTTCTTTCAAGCTTGGCATTTCATGAAACCTAAGTTCAAGGTCTCCTGCTTTTGTTCTCCAAGGATCCCAACCTCTAATCAACTGTGCTATGGTTTATCAAAAAATGAGGCACAAGAGAGGGGGATGAAGATCTCCATTCCTCCAGCATAACAATGTTATAGGCTTGGTCTTCTCCCATGGCCCTTCTATGCTTCTTATATAGTCAGTGAAGGAGAGGAAAAGAAGTTATAACCGAGTAGGAGGTTCCCCAACCAACTTAACTTCCCAAAATTTTGAGATTTTAACTTGTACAAGACTGTGCTCTACTCTACAGTAGACAAACTAGCGCACATGTGGAGGTGGACGCTACTTTAATGAAGTAGAGTAGTGCATATGCTGTACTATCATGCCTGTGTACCAGCGCACATGTGAAAAAATGGCCAAAAATAGGCTTTTCTGCTCATTTTCAGGAGATGGTTTGGTCTAGAAAAATGTTCCTAAGGGTTGTAATCATCAAATGGGTCAAGAATGAGGTAATTTCAACCATTTTTAGTGTCCCAAATGACCCCTCAATCCACAACTGCCCTGTTGTGTAACTAAACTTGATCTCAAGAAGTGTCGTCATACGACCAAGGGATGCAAGTGTCATCATGGACGGAGAGGTGTCATTTTAAGCTATAACACCTACTAAGCAACCAAACGTAGAAACAATTCAGCCATCAAAAGTAACTTTGAAAAAAACTAATAATCAACCCAAAGTTGTAAAGGATTGTCATATGGGATACGACATCATCGAAGACATAAAGAAAGTAAAAGCTAATGTGTTTATATTTGACATCTGTAGTTTGCCTCAACAACGAAATAAATTGTTGCAAGCTCTCAAATCCCAACCTAGCGTGCTGTTAGCAGATACTTAGGAAGACCCTAAAATTAATGAAGCTAGTATTGGTTGGAAATCTAAATCCCAAACTTTGTCGTTCGTTTTAACTTTTGAAATTTTCAATCACAATGTGCATAACTATTTAGTAGATTCTGGAGCATCCTCGAATGTCATGCCATTGTCTATTTGCAAAAGGATCAATGGGAAGCCAACTCCATCCCCAGCCCAGATTATTCAACTAGATAGAACTGTTGTTAAAGTAATTGGGGAAATGAAATATGTGCTAATTAGGTTGTCTACTGATTCTAGAGTGTGTCAGTTTATTGATATAATGGTAGTTGATATCCTTGAAGCTTATGGTTTGATCCTAAGCCGAGACTGGTCAGCTAAACTAGAAGGTTATTTCGCCATAGATTGGTCCCACATATGGCTTCCCTATAAGAATAGGAAAAACCAAATTAAAGTGTTGAGGGAACCACACATGAAACAGAACATAACTCAGCTAGAGGAAAAGAATGAAGCCGTAACTTTCTCATCTTCTGTTCTAGGGAATTGTTTCTTGGAAATCGAGCCTGGAAATTATCAAATAAAAAATATCAGCAATGAATCAGACAAACAACCTAATCTCCTTCAGTTTTCTCGGATTGACGATATTGACTCTAACATAGTTAACTTAGTTACTGACTTAGATGGTTTAGATCCTGACTTAGTTAGATCAAAGAATGTTTTTTGGGTGTTGTGCTTTGACAGTTCCAAAACTCAAGAAGGATCCGGAGCCGGTTGTGTTCTAATGGATCCCGAGAGGAATAATCACTTTTTGTATTGTAGATTAGAGTTTGATTGTACTAATAATACTGTTGAATATGAATCTTTAGTACATGGATTGAAGAAAGCCATCGGTTTGAATGTGAAATATCTGAAAGTCTTCGATGACTCGGAAATAGTTGTCAGACAGGTAAGAGACATGATCCATTGTCTCTCACCACGTCTAAAAGGCTATCAGTCTGAGGTATGGGATCTAATTACAAACTTTGAAGCTTTTAATATAAAATTTGTCCCTAGGTTACAAAATGTTGCCTCTAACTTGTTAGCTACCTCTTCTTCTAGGTTGGTGCCTACTAATAATAAGTGTTCTTTTGAATTGGTTTTCAAGCCTTCCGTTCCAGATTATATAACAAATTTCAGGGTGTTCGATGATGACAATAAAATCATTAGTTTCCTTACTAATGAAAACATGTTTCAAGAAGCTGTTATAGATGAAGAAAAGCATGATGTTGATCTGCAAAGCAAGGATGCAATCAAAGGAAACTTCATGCCTAAAGGAGTGAGATCACTCGAAAGTTTGTTCAATCTGCAGAGCAAGTTCAAGAAACTAACAAATGTTAAAACTCATAGTTCTACTATGCAGCATGAATTGATAAATCTAGGTACAGAAACCGAACCAAAATATTTCAATATCGGTAGATGTTGTTCCCCGGGTGAAAGAGACAGGTTCATCAAACTTTTTCGGCAATATAAAGATGTGTTTGCTTGGACGTATGAAGATCTGAAAAAATATGATATTCATATTATTCAGCATGTCATACCTATGAAGACAGGTGTTAAACCTTTTCAGCAGCAGCTACGAAGAATGCACCATACTCTCGAGCCTTTGATTCAGAAGGAATTAAAGAAGTTATTAGATGCTAAAATCATCTTTAAAGTTCGACATTCGGAATGGGTCGTTAATTTAGTTCCCGTAAGGAAGAAGTCTGGAGAAATAAGACTATGTGTGGATTTTAGAAACTTGAACAGAGCATCTGATAAAGATAATTATCCTGTTCCTTCAATGGAACAAATTTTGCAGATGGTATCAGGAGCATAAATGTTTTCTCTACTAGATGGTTTCTCCGATTACAATCAAGTGTTTGTAGCGGAAGGAGATCATCTTAAAACTACTTTCCACACTAAGTGGGGAACGTTCGCATGCCAAAGAATGCCGTTCAGATTGATAAATGCAAGAACTACTTTCCAACAAGTGATGGACATTGCTTTTCGGGGACTGGGTGGTCACTGTGTCGTAGTATATATGGATGATGTGACAGTATTTTCAAAGAAAAGAGAGGACCATGTTGTCCATTTGAAACAGATTTTTGACCGATGCAAGAAGTATGGTATCTCTCTAAACCCCAAGAAAAGTGTATTCACAATCCTTGAGGGAAAGATTCTTGGTCACATCATTTCGAAAAAGGGAATTTCGATAGACCAAGAAAGAGTGCAAGCTATCAGGAAAATTCCCATGCCCCACAGCAAAAAGGCTATGCAATCATTTATGGGCACAATTAATTTGTTCGAAGATTTGTCCCTGATTTCGCTCAGACCGTTAAACCATTACAGCAGATGGTCAAGCAAAATGTGCAGTTCAAATGGACAGATTTAGAAAAGGATGCATTTAAGGATATCAAAACAGCCATATCCAAGGCTCCCTATCTAAGAATCCCATATTTTGACAAAGATTTTATCTTATATACCTTCGCGTCAGATGATTCGCTCGCAGCTGTGATTACGCAAAAGCTGGAGTTAGGAGATGAATACCCAATCTCTTTTATGAGCACTGGTCTGTAGGGCACTAAACTGAACTATCCAGTCGTAGATAAACAGGTGTACGATGTATACAAAGTAGTAAAATAGTTCAGGCTGTATATTCTTAAGAAAAAAACTAAAGTTGTAGTTCCCCATCAAGCCGTCAGATCCCTGTTTGTTCAAAAGGAGTTGGGAGAAAGAAGAGGGAATTCGGTCACTACCCTTCAAGAATACGATCTAGAATTTAAACCAGCCACTATTATTCAAGTTCAAGGCCTATGTAAATAGCTCACTCGACACCCAATAGATTAAGAGCGAGATTGAGAAAATGAAGCCGAACTAAATATAGTCGAAATCTGCCCTATCTTCACAGCGCCTGAATCTTGGTATAGAGACTTAGTGCACTACTTGCAACAAGGGTACCTACCTGAGCATTGGAATTATAAACAAAGAAGAGCACTCAGTTTGAAGTCAGCAGCTTACCAGATCATAGATGGAATACTTTTTAGAAAAATTTATGATGGTATTTTTCTTAGATGTTTAGAGAAGGAAGATGCAAGTAAGGTGGTCAAAGAGCTACATGATGGCCCTGCTAGCGGGCATTATTCCGGAGACATGGCAGCTCACAAGATACTAAGGGATGGATATTATTGGCCCACTTTGTTCAGAGATTTCGATGCCTATGCACGAAATTGCGATGTATGCCAGAGAAGTGTTGGGAAATTACCCAAGGCAGTGGGACCATTACAGCCGGTTATTATTTCGGAACCTTTTGAACAATGGGGCATATATGTCATTGGAGAGATAAAACCAAATTCTTCTCTGTAGCACCAGTATATCCTGACTGCCACAGATTATTGTACAAGGTGGACAGAGGCTATCCCATTGTGCAAAATTAATGGAGATGCGGTCATTAGTTTCTTAAAAGAGAACATCATAACCAAGTTTAGGGTTCCAATTTCCTTAGTGTTTGATAATGCAACTTATTTCTCGTATTTTAAAATAAATGAATTTGTTAATGAAAGAGGAATTAAATTACATTATTTGGCCAACTATTATCCCAAGGGAAATGGGTTAGCAGAATCTTCAAACAAAAACCTCATCTGAATGCTTAAGAAAACTGTGATTGAAAACCAGAGAAGCTGGCACATTGCTCTCCCAAATGCTTTATGGGAAGATAGAGTCACTCCAAAGAATGCCTTAGGAGTTTCCCCATATACCCTTGTCTATGACAGAGAAGCCATCCTCCCTCCTAACCTCTTGCTCCCATCGTTGCAATTGTCTCAAGCCTCCTAAGGCACCAGTAACCAAGTTTTACAGTCTAGGATTGACACTTTACTGAAACTCAAAGAATCTCGGAAAAAGGCCAACGGCCAGTTCCACCAACACCAAGACATAGTCAAAAGGTGGTTCGATAAAAGGAAGTCCGGCAAAAGGATATTCGAACTAGGCGACTTAGTTCTAAAATGGGATCACCCACATGAAGGTAAATGAATGCATACAAAGTTTCAACATCTATGGGTTGTTCCGTATCTAATTTCCCAAAAAATTATCCCATCTACTTATAAGCTAAAAGATCTCCAAGGAGAGGAAGTAACCCTTCCCCTCAATGGCCTCGCCTTGAAGCAATACTTTGTGTAGTCTAGTTTGATACCTTTTGTACATAAATAAACAGTTTCTTTGTTTATTTTTTTTTCTTTTCTTTTCTTTCCATTGTTTTGTTTTGTTCTCACAAACAGTTTAAGTGGTTTGGTTTGTTATAGACGGTCTTATCCTTCCCGTCTGTTTTCTCTTTTCTTCAATTTACTTAATAATACCCACCTCGACTCTTAGCATAGTTGTAGACTAGAACTTTGAGCAAAATTGAAATCTTGAAAGACAGGATTTCAGACACGAAGAAAATTTAGCTCAGTGATTTCACCTTCACTGATCAACCTTTAGGAATGTAGAGATATTTTCCTATTTGTTCAGGATAACCCCAGTTCAATGACTAATGATGCAACATTTATCTCTCACTATCTTAAGGCTCCACCCACTTTAACATTGATGCCTGTCTCGAGGTTTCCACTATTAATGGACCCACAGAAAGGAAGCATGTTTCACATGTGTATAGTATTTAAAATGATCCCATACTACAGATAAAATCCCAAAGGGATTAGGTCAAGGAGTCTGGTTTCCATAAATTCTCGCCTCAATTAAAGCATGGCCGAGATGAAGTAAAATGATCAATCTATAGAGTTGTTCAAGTAACTCATCCCAAGCGAGGTTCTTCTCCATCCGTGAAGCTTGATGCTAAATAAAATATCTTGCTCACAGAAAAGGACATTGTGGATTGAAGAACCCATATCAAAATATTGAAAGTTTAAGCAAGTTATTTCTGGAAGGCTCAAATGACTAAAGTTGTCAATTCAAGGGACATCCAAAAGAGACGCAATTAGTATGGGAATGACGAACAAATGAATACGCTTGTGAGACATTGTTACGATCTTGTGGAGTCCTCTTTTAGTCGAAACACCATAAAGACGGATCTTAAGAAAATTAACTCCATATCCTGGCCTTGAGAGAGTTTGAAGGAAGTATAAGTCTTAGCCTCCTTGTCTCATATGACCAATATGATTAAGACATCACTACATTCTTAGAGGTTGAAATGAGGGACAGGTTGTTACTCTTGAAGCTACTAATTTAAAAGTCATTCTGATCATGACAGGATTTTGTTTCAGAGATCTATGTTCGCCAATGAATCGCCAATTGTTGTTGCTGCAACATCCTTCCCGAAATTTTATTGAAAAATGTTAGGGCCCCTCCTTCTACACTTTTGTAACAATTATTTCTCTTTCTTTTTTGAAGCTTATCTTGCTCCAACTTGGCAAACTTTAACACTTGTTTCCCAAAGAAGTTTTCTAAAAACATTTCTAAGGCAAAGTCACCTTTAGCCTTCGGCGCAAGTTTTAACCATAAATCTTCCGCCTTCGGCGCAAGTTTTAACCATAAGTCTTCTTCCTTCGGCACAAATCTTAAACCTAACTTTGGCTTTTTGACGAGAGTCTTAACTACAATTTGACCATTGTTTTTTTATCCTCGCTTGCGCAACTTTTAGATTTAAACTGCCCGCTTATCGCGCAAATTCTAAAACTACCTTAGCCGCTTTCGGCCCAACCATGGCGCCTATATTAGTCTTATTTTAGTCACCTTTGGTGCAATTGCGAGCATTATTTTGGCCACCTTCGGTGCAGAGTTTAACTTTATAAAGGACGCCGACACGAGAATCTTCTAGGTCTTTTTGACTCTTTGGTGCATCTTTTGTTAGCGCACATATTGTGACTAAATCCTTCGCCGATGCGCAAAACTTATCCCTATAACGGCCGCCATCATAACTGCACCTCATCCTTGGACACAGCCTTGAGCTCCATTCTTGGCGTAGCCCATCAGTGCAGAGATTAACACTAAGACTGCCGCTACAAGAACAGAATGTAACTGTAAAATCGTCGCTTTGGCATGGAAAGCAATTTGGGAAAATGTGCGAATACGGAGTTGGTAGGGTCGTTAGTGTTGCCATGTGATGTTTTAACTACCCGTCTGCCTCGAGCCCCGTGCTCATCAATTCACCAACCTATCACATACATGAAATTAATGCCTCCCATATATGAATGCACAGAACGGGATTTAAAAAAAAAAAATCACTCCACCACTGCAAAAGGAGAACATAGCTCGTCATTCGATATTGAACCTCTGACTGCACTTCCACCCATCTTGGAACGTCCACTAGCCAACGGGATATACTGTGAAACTAATAGGTAGGTTCTCTGCCCCTCCCCTCTGTGTTATCCGAGGTTCTCAATTGAAATTACACTCTTTTTGGTAGCTTTTGTTGCTATATATATATATATGTGCCAAATGAACCTATACGCATTAAGCGGTTAGTGTAAGTCGAAGCAATGAGGATGCGAAGCCACCCTATGTGAACCAGATCTGGGAAGGCCCTATCCTCACATGCCCATCTAGTCGTTTTCCAACTATCGCTTGCTCGATGTCCTAAGTAAGTTTCTCCCACGTGGCTTTCCCATTGATAAGAAAAACAACCCCTAAGATTTCCCATTTACATCTTGATGGCCATAGTTTTCCCACATAGATTACGTTTCATGCCCAAATCTGTAGCTAATGCTTGTTTTCGATTAAAACGCCACATTTGCATCCACCCCGTGGAAAGAATCATGCCCAAATGACAAAACCATTCGCACCTAGGCCATTAAAAACCAACAATGCTCGGCCAAAACCAGCTTAGAACGTGTTAAGAAAAAAATTATAGGCCTATAGTGGTAGCATTATGAATAACTCTGCATTCATTTATAAAGGCCAACAACCATGAAAGGATAACTGCATTTGTGAATTAGTCGATCAATTTTTAAATAGCTTTCATATTGTGAAGATGGTGTGTTCTGGAAATTCTATAACTATTTTTTTACTAATGCTCGAAGGACATTTGGTCAAAATCTAATCCTGTCACATTTTCTTTTTACAAGAAGCACTGCGTTTAATTAGTTACTCTAAATGTCTTAAAAAACTCCTTATTTGTGCTCCCGGCTCACCACAGGTTTAACATGCATAGAAGATCTGCCAGGAAGAAAGCCGCACAAAAGGTAGAGTCAGTTCAGATGTAGAGATCCTGCTAGATACCTCACTCGAGACCATGTTCGTTGATACACAAGCTACCACCAATATACCCCTAGGGAGCTCTGCCCCAGAGTTTCAGTGGGGTGACTTGTATAGATTCATCATAGATCAAGAAAACTCTCAAAAATCCATAGAGAATGCTATGGTATATGCAAATATCAGAAGGTCCTGTCTCCATAAGGTGACAACTCGTCTTGAGTTATTCCCATGTTCTGAGGTGCTTGGCTGGTTGATCCCTCATGTCAAGATTGACACCAGGTTTATAAATGATAAGAATGGAATGAACCTAGCATCTTTTGCTATTGAGCATCTCACGGCTACCTACAAATTTCCCCCGACTAAAGATTCGTTAGATAATGAATGGATAACACAACACCCTATGGATCCGCTGGACACCGCCAAGAAGATGATGATAGTTGACAGACATATAAGAAAGAGGCAAAATAATGAGTATGAAAGCAACCTCGTGAAAACTCCTTATAGGCTCATTGTTCTGATGTTGAGCTAGATCTTTGGGATGCCAAATGGAAATATATTTAAACTCGGATGGGTACCAGTAATATTCCATATAGCTCTGAATGGTACCATCTTTAATTGGGTAGATATAATTTCAGAAAGCTTGGTCTCACAACTAAGTGTTGCCCAAGGACGAATGACTCAAAAGAAAGTAGAATTCTTTATGTCCTCATACTTGATAGACTTCCTACTGAGCAAACACACCTTCCCTGACTTGGGTTTCTCATGGAACAGAAAGGAGACACCTCTCTTCATGGCCTACCAACTCACGTAAGCAAGCAAATATGCGAATTATTACAAGCAAGTTTGCGAGAAATTCATCATGCCTTTCTATCAACCAATTTTTGTAGAGGATCCAAATATGCCTTTCGGTGACTATTACCATGGTCTATAAGGAACCTACATTCGAATGAGTGGAGGATCCATAGCCCCCTTTGTGCTTCCCAGATATGCTATAGATTTTGTGATACATAGGGAAGTCTTGAGGCAACTCTTCAGCGTTGGTGAAATCAGTAGAGTCCTCACTAAAAGAAAGAAATTGATATATCCACCAATGCCTTTCACCATAGGAGCATACACCCTCCCGAGGGCCAAGGAAGGAGAAAACTATGTCTAGGATTTAGAAATTTTCCATTTTGGTACAAAGTTATTCAGAAGGCATGACCCTTGTGGTAAAATTGCCCAGCATATTATTGATGCCAAAACCAGCTTCGAGTACACTCATGATATGGACCTAGATGAAGAGTTCTTCCATAGTGCTCGAAACTTAATAGCATTAGGCAAGCGCTACAAGAACGCTAAGAAAAAGAGCTCTTCCCCCATGCCTATCGGCCTAATCCAAAAGGTTCAGGAGGCATCAGTGTCCCAATCAGGATATTTGCAAGGTATGGAACAAGAAGAAGAGGACAGGATATTACAAGAACAAACTATCAAATGACAGCAAGATCAGGAAGTAGCTAGGACTCAAAATGAGTAGGCTGCAAAATTGCGACAAGATGAGGAGGTTGTTAGGATTCAAATTGAACAAGCTACCAAGTTTGTTCAAGAAGAAGCTGCTAGAATCAAGAGGGAGCAGGAAGAAAAGGTTTTACAAGAAGAGAACACAAGAATTCAGCAGGAGCAGGCTATTCAATTGCAGCAACAAGAAGAAGCCGCCAAAATCCAGAAGGAAGAGGAGTTGAAGGCCCAGAAAGAAGAAGAAGAAAGGATCATCCAAGAACAAGCTGCTAAACAAGAAGAAGAAGAAGAAGGGAGGCTTTTGTTGGAAGAGGCAGACAGATTACAAGCAGAATTAACAGAGCTAGCTGAAAGACAAGAAAAGGAGCAGGCTGAGAGAACTCCTGAACAAAACCCATCCATCCCAGAGGCCATGGACTTAGATATGCCAAAGATAGACCAACCAGGGATAGCTGATGAAGGGGTTGTTCCCACCAAAGAACTAGCACTAACCCCATACAACCCTAGGAAGCAACGCCAAGTGGCCAACCTAGATTCTGTCTATTTTCATGAATGGAAGAGGGCTATCATTGACATAAGAGTAAGGGAAATGGAGATCGGGAAAGACTTATATGACTTCATATTATCGAAGACCACTCTAGTCCAAGGGACTGACATTGATCCTTCATTCGAGGCAAACTGAACTATAGCTTAAGCTCAGGAAAATAAATCCAATGTTGATCGGTTAATTAATGAAGTAAAAAGTTACCGAGAGAAATGCTTCAAAATAAAAGCTGACAGGAAAAAAGAGGTGCTAGAAGCAAATGAAATGAAGAGGAAATACAAGGAGCTGGCAGAAGAAAATTTAAGGACAAATTCAGAGGCTCTGCGGCTCGAAAATGAGAAGAATTCACTGGAGATGCAGCTGTCCATCTCAAAAGACGAGCTAAAGAACTTAAAGACTCATATATCAGAGTTGGAGAAACTCGAAGCCAGCAGGGCTCAACAGACTCAGATCTTCAAACCTCAATTTGAAAGATTACTACAGGAAAAGGAAGAGTTAGTGAAACAGCGTAAGGAAATGATAGAAAATAGGCAAGATCTGTCCACCTTCTGTAATCAAGCCTACGACATGCAAGAAAGGATACATCATTTGTTGGTATCCATTTCTAATGAAATTTGCGGTATGAAAGAAATGATCACAAAGATGGCAAGTATTGAGGTTGAAGCACTTCAGATTAAAGACAGATTTGCTCAATATGCAGTCCAGATTAAGGAGCAATCGGAGTGGAGAAAAGGAAAATCAGGCTTTCCCTCAAATCTGCGTCCCTTGACCGATGAGGAGCTGAATATGGATTTAAGAGTTTTGGAATTCTACAGAGACTATGGAGACAGATTAAGTATTGAAATCTGGAAGACAATAAAAAAATGCCATGTTATCTATTCCAAGATCTAAGAAACTCATGAGACATGTCAAATGCCTCTACCACAAAAAATTTATGATTTTCCTGAGAGAGACCAACGCATAACGGAGTTAGGGAATAATCTAAAGGCAGAGTTGTATTATTTAAAGAAGATAGAAGCTATATATGTGGAAGACCTTCATCAATTCATTGGGAAGATTGTTGTCCACACTCACTGTCTGCAAACTTTGCATGCAAAGGACTGTAACAGGGACAACAACCATCAAAACAGAATTACGCAGACACGGAATAGCCCAGAATGTGATAGTCTCATTGAGAGCAAAAACCATTGTAAGGGAAATTGGACAGTGGGCAAGCTAGATTGAATAAGAAGACAAATCAGCACAATCAGGTGAGCCTGTTGGAGAAGAAGAGCCTGTTGCAGTGGGAGAATCAATAAGAGAGGAGTGACCAAATGAGATAGTAGAGCCAGCTGGGCCTTAGCTTATTTTACTATACTTTAGGAAAATAGGCTGGAAAGTTTTCATATGTAAATACGTTAAAGGACAGTTGTATTTTTTATTTTGTCTTTTGTGGAAGGCACCTACGAATTATTTAGTTTTGTAGTTACACACTAAATGACAAATTAGAAACTTCCAAAACTTTAGGGTACACTTGTCAGCTCAAGGAGCAATTTGTAAAGCTATATATAGAGGAATAAGAGAAGGATAGATGACTTTTGGCAGGTGAAATATTTTTCTAGCTTGTACATGGACTACTTTGCTACTTGCTCTAGGAGATCATTTTTTGCCTAATGAAAGCCTGGGAGAAGGCGTTTTTGCCTGGAAGATGTGTTAAATGTGTGTTGGATTATTCCTATGTCATCTGCATATTATTGTGAGATCATTCCTTGCTATCTTGAATTGTTTCTGTGCAATGAATGTTCTTATGCTTTCCTGTGCAAAGATGTGTTTTTCTTAAATGAGTAGTGAATTGTACTAACTGAATTAAAGTTATCTTTAATGTCTACTATATCCTGTTGTAGATGTATCTTATGATTAAATGGATACCTGTATAATTTTTAAGGTGTTTCTGTCAATGCACTACTCATCTCTATAGTTTTCTCCTTGCAAGGATAGAATAGATTTGCTTACACAGTTTAGATTAGTTTAGGTCAATTGCATGCACTTAGCTTAGGGAACTTGCATATCATCTTTAAAATAAAATACATAAACGGTGGATTAGGCCGCGACCGGTGTTAAGAACAAGAATATTTAAATCTTACGGTAGCCGAAACCGTTAACCAGACGGATTCCCCACACCAAACAGTGAGTGATCTAATTAGGCTTGCTTACGGGGGAGAATCCCTTGCTAATTGATGCTACGATTTTCGAGCCCTCAACAATACTATAATCCTTCCTATGCATCAGCCCTTGGTTGAATGTGTGACTGATGCCTCTTCACCATAAACCTCATGATGCATGTATACTTGTCGGTCAGTGGATTTGAAATGCACGTTGTTTCCATAATCACTTCACGCAACTGCTGATAATAAACATAGAAAACTTCAGCCATGTGCCGCTATCTGGACGCCTTCAGGCTTGCTCATAGGTTAGGAAAACGTGTTCTGTGACCCTATCTTGCCAAGGTTGGAACCCGTTGATACCCCTTTGGCTCTTTCCAACCTACAAAGGCTATCAATACTAGTAGCTAGCTGAAATGGAATGTTGTTCCATTATCCTATGGATATTCAACATATGCTAGAAACTCATTCAGTAAGAACTGGCACCAATTGTAAGGTCTTTCGCGCAATATATTAGATGTTGCCTTGATTGCGACCGCGGGTACCTCAGATGGTCTACACTTGCGCAAAAGCTTTCCTGCAAGCAATTGGGTAATAAACTTTGTGGCGCAGTCATTGATATCGGCGGTTGGGAACCCACGTACCTTCCGCTCTTAAATTTTAAAATTTTCAAGTGCCGCCAAATTGGTTAACGGCCCACTAACCGGCCGACAAACGCTATGGTAACATTTCCCATCATGATGTGCTAGCAGTCTTGTGCGAAGGTGACTTCCAGTCACGCATTCTTCGATATCTACTGCACGACCATGGTTCTGCATTTTCTACGCAATTTCTACTTTGTGATGCTTGGCGCGGCTTTTCTCTTTTTTTTTTTTTTGCGCGCGTGCAACGTCAGCATTGTTGCGTGGTACACCTCCGTTGATCATACAGTATTATGCACAACCGGACTATAGCGGTAAATATTTATTCTGCTACCATTTATCAAACTTGGCAAGGTATCTCTGGCTAATGTAGTTAACTGGACTGCGCCACTGTTAGTAACATGCATTACAGTATATGGGACAAGCCAATGCATCTTAAATTTTCTAGGAAATTTCATGAATTTTCTATCATACAAGAGGACTAGGTCACCTACTTGGAAAGACTTGTTCTTGATATGGTGATTGTGCCATGATTTTTTGTGCTCTTTCTGTACTTGTTGGTGGAATCCTGCGATGAAGTGATCTTCCTCCAGCCCAACCAATTGTAGAAGCCTTTCTTCTAGCGCTGCGCAATCTGCCATGCCTTTAAATGCTACTATGCGCAAACTGGGAATGATATATTCCATTGGCATTATCACTTCTTGCCCATAAGCCAACCTAAAGGGTGTGTGGCCAATCATTTCTTGCACGTAGTTGTGTATGCCCATAATACAGATGAAATGCACAGGTCCCAATCATCCCTACTCACATTGCATATTTTGGTTAGCGCATTCTCCAGTACTTTATTGACTGCTTCAACAGTTCCATTTTCCCGTGGATGATATGGCATGCTACAAAGATGACAAACGTGGAACTCTTCGGTCAAAGCTTCAATAGTTCTATTCAAAAAGTGAGTGCCCTGATCACTCGTCCAAATCTTCGGGCATTCGAACCATGTCAGGATGTTCTCATATATAAACTATGAGGCTATAACTGCGCTACAGTCTTTTACTAGTTTTTCTTCTGCCCATATGGTGAGGTAGTCAGTGGCAGTAATGATGTACCTCCCACCAATTCTTTTCCCTAGTGGGTTTATAGGTCCCAAAAAATCAATGGCCCATTTCTCAAAGGCCTGCAATGTCAACTGTGGATTTAATGGCATTTTATCGCTGCATGATGGCTTCCCTATCCTTTGACAAACATCGCAACTCTGGAAATGTTCCTTTGAATCCTTATGGATGGTAGGCCACCATAGCCTTGCACGCAATATCTTCTGTGCAGTAGCTCTCCCTGTATAGTGACCTCCTGCGACTCCCAAAGGTGCATCAGCTAATATGAATGGTTTCTCATGCTCTAGTACACATTTGCGCAGTACTTCGTCTCATCCCAGCTTGTATAGCTGACCTGCGATTATAGTGAAGTCTACGGCTCGTACTACCAGCTGCTTCTTTTGTTGCGTAGTGAACTCTTGAGGTGCAAATCTTGTGGTTAAGAAATCAATGATGTCCTTATAGTAGTCATCGGCAACCTGTATAGCAAACAACTGCGCATCGGGCAGATTGTCCTCCATATTTGTAGGTTCTTCTCCAGACTCAATCCTTGATAGATGATCAAGTCCTAACTTCAATCTTCCTGTCTTGACCACAATTTCAAAGTCATACTCCTGAAAGAGTAGTAACCATCTGCATATGAGCCCCCTTAACACTAGCTTCTTGACCAGGTATTTCAAAGCAGAATGGTCAACGAACATGGAGAAATGCACACCAAGCATGTAATGTCTGAACTTTTGCAGTGCATAGACCATAACAAGTCCTTCTCGCTCAGTAGTGGTATAGTTCTTCTCAGCGAATGATAGCTTCCTACTCGAAAAATGCAATGGGATGATCAATGCCTCCCTCTCCTGGCTGAGCAAGAACAACGCCCAATGTGATACACAAAGCATCAACATGGACATGAAATGGCTTCTCCCAGTCTGGAAAAACTAGGATTGACATAGTGACCATCTTCTCTTCCAGGGTGTCAAATCCTTGTTCGCATTATTCATTCCAAACGAATGGCACGTCTTTCTTTAGCAGCTTGTCCATAGCTGCGGTTATCTGTGCACACCCTTTTATGAATTTCCTGTAATAACTGGTATGCCCAAATGTAGTGCACAACTGCTTGACTGAATTTGGGGTGGGCAAGTTTACAATGACTGCAATCTTCGCAGGATCTACCATCAAGCCCTGTTTGCACACAATGTGTCCCAACAAAATTCCATAGGGAACAAATAAAATACATTTCTTCAAATTCAAAGAAATCTGATGCCGTCTGCATTTTTCCAGCATCATCCAGAGGTTCGCGGCATGGTTCTTCAGTAACCCGAAAATAGTCCAATCATCAAAATAAACCTCTAAAAACTTATGTGTGAAATCTTTAAATGTTGCGACTACCACTCTAGAAAATATGGCAGGTGTGTTTTTTAGCCCAAAAGGCATCACTGTGTACTAGAATGACCCCCATTCTATAGAAAAAGTGGTCTTGTGTCTATCTGCACTGTCAATCCTGATTTGGTGGTATCCAGAGAATCCATCAGTAAAAGAATAGGCCTCATTTCCTCCAACATTATCAAGCACTTCATCTGTGAAAGGGGTAGGAAATGGGTCATTCATTGACGCATCATTCAGCTTTCTCAGATCCACACAAATACTGATCTCACCTTTTTTTTTCTTATCCTAGATAACCATCGAGCTTATCCACTCAGATTCTTCAATCGGATCAATGATCCCTACATCAAGCATATTATCGAGTTCTGCCTTAACTCGTTCTTTGTAGCCCAGGTTCAGTCAATACGGCCTTTGCTTCACAAGATTCACGCCAGGATTAAGAGGAATTTTCATCACTCCTAAGTCTTCCAGAATACCTTTCATCTCTGTGAACTTGGTTGGGAATAATTATCGATATTCCTATAGTATGCCTACAACATCCTCAACTGTGTCTTCATCCCAATAGTCTCTGATAGCTGCAAACTTTGGCTCTTCACTGGTGCCAATGTTCACTTTTCTTGTTTTCACAGTTCCACTCATATCTGGAATTTCCAGTGGAGGTCCTTCTACCTTGCGCGATCCCTCTGATTCTGGTATGATGATGTTGCACAAGTCCTCCTCATCACTGTCTTATTTATCCTCGCATTCCTCAGCAATGTGATAACAGTCAAGAGCATGCTCTAGCTTCTCTTCCCATTCTGGTTGTAGGCTCGCAGGTACGTTGTTTGCTCCAAAGAATTCTTCTAGCGTCATGTTTCCCTGCGTTCAATTTGGTTTAAATATTATGTCCCTAATAACCTGCAGCACATCATTGATACTTGGATGTTCATCTTCGAAACTGAAATCCTGCTAGAAGCTCGCAGTTAGGACAGACTAGTCCGATGTGCCCCTGCGCAACTCCAGGTCTAGGTACCACTTCTTCGAAATCGGTTCCTCCAGCGTGTGCCTGAACATGTGCATCCATTATGTTTTTGTTCTTTCCACCCACGCTTATGAGCAAGCTTCCATATGGTCCCTTGGATCCGTCTGTCCATTATATTTTGTAAAAGGTAGCGTAACCTTCTCAGCAAACCTGATTTTCATCTTAATTCTGCACTGATCCCATGTTGTCAGTGTCTTCTTATGCATAGCCCACCATCTGGCAGGTGTCTCGCACAGTGCCATGTCTAATGCTGATACACGGTATTCATCTGCAACTGCTGCAGTATATTCTTTGATAAAGCAATAAACATTAGATGAACCATCATAGGTAGGGATTGGAGTTACCTCTTTGCCAATCCAATGGAGTGACTTCGTGATCCACGCGCATCTCCTGGAAGATACTTCATGCAATCTGCTTTGCCAGTTTTCCAATCCTGCATCAGAGTCTAAAATACAAGAACTGTCACAGCGCTAGCTGAGTGTTCCATCCACAGTTGGATTAATATATTCAGTAGCATTAGTTGTCATCTTGTAAATACGGTCCAAGTCTTGGGCTCGAGATTCCTCTTGAATCGGTTCAACGTATCATTCACCCTGCAAGGGGTCTAGTGGCGCGATGACCCTGATATCGTTGCCTTCAAATATCATTTTCATAGTCTTCAAATCAATGATGGCAGAGTTTTTCATTTCCAAGTCTATACCCATCAGCGCTGGATAAGGATGGCTGTCATCCACTATTTCAATCACTTCAAAATCTGCATAGCTGCGCACTCCGTCAATGTCAATGATGGTGTTGGGTAACCTTCCCAAAGGTATAACTATCCCTTGATTAGCCATTCTTAACTACAGTGGTGACCACTGTAACTTTGGTTTACCCATCTAATGCCATGTATTCTTGGTCAAGACATTTACTTCGAAACCAAGATCAAGAATGATCTCATCCATCTCATAGTCCCCAATCTGTGCAGTGAGCCTCATTTCCCTTCCTGTTCTTTTAGGACTCCTGATATTATGGACTGCGCCATGGGAAACCCCCTTCTCACTACATGGCTCATACTTCCTAAGTAGTTTTTCAAATTCCATGAAAGCATCTGCGCTCTTCAATAACTTCATGCAGCTTCGTAGGAACTGTGCAATAGAGGTACCTATATCTGTTGCAGTGCCTGTGTGATCATATGCCGCTGGAATATCCTCTATTTGTAGTGCTTCGTTGCATAGCGGGATTCTCATCGACCCAGGTGTTGACTCTCTAAGTATATCCTGCACTTCTATAAATGCTCCTTTAGTTTTCTGTAGGTCCAAGCCAGGTGTCTTCCCAGGAGCTTTTCTAATCCATACTGGTTCACCAGGAATCTAATGAGGATCACGTGTTCCAGAAGTTGAAGCTTCTGTGCCTCCATCTCTTCCTGTATCAAAGCCACTACACATTACCACATTTACACTTGGATCCGCAGGTCGTCTATCTACTGCGATCAACTGAATGTTGGGATTCGGTGGTTCTGTCCTTCTTTGTTTCTGCATTTCTACCTCTAGTACGGGACAATATTCAATAACATGCTCAAATGATTTACAGTAATTGCACATAGTGCATGGATTTGTACAATCTCAAGATACATGACCTGGTTGTCCACAGTTATAACAAATGACGTAGCCGCGGCCTCTTCCTTGTGTCGGGCCAGCAATTCTTCCTCTGTCGTGGTTTCCACCACCATGGCCTCTATATCCGCCCTGATCATAGTGAGCGTTGTCTTGTTTTGGCTTATTTTCTTCTTGGACGCGGTACATTCCAGCACCTCGCATCACTTCCATATTTCGCTTTCTTTCATTCATTAGCTCATATGCATGACAGTTGTATTTGTCATGTCCAACTGATTTACAGAAATTACAATATAATTTTTTTGGTGTTTTTACATATTTCTGTATTAGGTAACAGTCTTCAAGTTTGTGTCCTCTTCTTCTACAGATTTCACACCAAGATGCCTGGTTCTTATTCATATTCATTGGGTTCGGTGCACCACTGTTAAGATAATATTGAAATAGAGGGCAATGTTCTCTGGTGTGGCCCTCTCCTTTGCATCCTATGCACCAAATTTCATGTCTCTGTTCATATCTCTGTTCTTTTCCATTCTTCATACCTTGCAATTCTAACATCAAGGTGGTTAACTGATTCTAGATCTGTGACATCCCAGAACTACTTTCTCCAATCAGTGAAGCCTCCAACTTCATGGCAATCTCTAAGGCCTCTTCCTGCGATGCAACATTTTGCTGCATCAGTGGTTGTCTGATGTGGGGAAATAGCGCAACGATGAACCACTCCTTATGTTGTTGCGGAGCTATTTCAAAGCTCACTTGGTCCAGCAATGTCTTAAATTTTTGGTCAAATTCCTAGACCATTTCGGTAGGTTTCTGCTTGATTTCCTTTAATTCTATTATGCACTGCGATTATGATTTCGGCTTCTTAAACTTCGCTGCGAGTGCAGCCTTAATTTCTGTTAGGGATCTCGGTTGTGCCTGAGAATATTTCATAAACCAATGCAAGGCTCTATCTCTGAAAGTAGTGATGAGCTGCGCTCTCTTCACAACATCATCCTGAACCTGCTGTACACTCCATACGGCTTCAAATAGAAACCAGTGCCGATCAAAGTCTTCTAGACCCATTCCTTTGAATATCGATAGTTTTATATCGTTATCTGCATTCTCCTTCCTGGTTGTGTAGCACCCTAAGTAGTGTATGATTCTGCGGGGGATTCTGAGAAGAAAAAATAAAGGTATTATTCGGAATAGTGGTATTCTGTGGGATATTCTAAGACTGGGTATTCTACACTAGAATAGTCTGAATTGGGATGGCTTGAGAACCTGCTCCTGCGGTGCTAGCAGTATCGATGTTCTGCGGGGTGGGTTGCGCTATGCTCGCAGCGGGTGGGTTCTGAGATAGGGGTGGCGCGGTTTCTATGACCGGCGCGTTCTGAAGTGTGATAGGGTGGATGGTGGTTGATGACGGCATGGTCTGATTGTTAAGGTCACATGGGATTTCGGTATCCATGCAGAAGTCCAGGTCCTCCTGGATTATTTTCTTTATTAAACTTATATCTCTTTCCACTTCTCAAATTATGGGTTTCTTCCTCAGAATCACTATATATACTTTCTACGATGACAGAGTCAAAACTATTACTGCATTCTTAAAACGCCTTTCTCAGCTAAAAGCATTTTAATGTATAGACTGAGATTGTCCAGGAACTTACCTCTAAATCCTTTGAAAAAATATGCTTCAGCTTGACTGTAGGACTTCAACTTATATATAGCAAACTCAGTCACAAATCCTTCAAGTATGCTATCAACCCAGATGTTGACTACTCGTGACAGTGGGCTATCTATTGCTTTGAGCTGCGCTATGAGATATGGAGTCCACTCTGTAGGTACTCCTCCTTGAAAACAAGTTTTCTTCTCCGCAAGTCGTGATATCCACTCGTGCAGCTTGTTTCCAAATGAAGCCTAGAATATCTTTCCACAAATATTTGTTTAACCACTGTACGTCAAAGAGACGCGGGTTTTTGTTCTCTTTCTTTGCAAAATCTCTTTCGATCTTATCGCACCTGTCCCAGTTCTCTTTCTTTTTGGGATGCCAATTGTATGAGCCCAATGGAAACTGGTATTCTTCGTCACACATTACTTTCTAAATACATTATCGCATCACTGAGTCTTAGCCGAGCAACGAAACCATTTGTTGGCATCTATAACTGAGCTAGAGGTTTCCAATGTAGACCCAGGTACTTCGTGGTTCAAGGAACCAACAAAACCCCTATTCATTGGCCCTTTCGGCAATAGACTGCCTGCATCCTAAGGTCTCACCCGAGGTGAAGCTAAGGGGGTGGTTGCAGAATCAAGTTTCTGCAACCTGGTGATGCAAGTGTAAAAGGGACTGATGGGCAGCGCGATAAAAGGAACTCTTGCTGCGGACAACAGATTGCGTGAAGTCTCTACTTCGCGCCAGATACTTTAGCAAGTTGCGACACTTGCATAACCAGTGCATCCAAGGTCTACATGATATCAGGTACTTCCTTCGTTACGACGACAAGTTATCAATAACTTATCTCATAGTGCCCTCCAAGGGGTCAGCACGTCGAATAGACCGCATGACTTCTCAGGACTTGATTAACCCTAACCAATCTTACTTCATGTTCTTTATCCCTTCAACAACACTTAGATTATTATATTTAAGGCATATGTAAATGAACGAAACATACAATACTGCGCGCTCCAATGTTGTGCTCAAATCCAATGTTCAACTATGTGATTAACCAACAAATTCTTGCATTCAAAGACTTAGAAATGTTGAATACTTAACATTCACCCACACATGCATTACTTTGTTGGCACTTTGATTCAATTGTCATTGATGGTTGTAAAGAAGACAAGGTGGGTGACTCATACCATACAACCTTTAGTTTACTAAAGGTGCGACTGAGATTGAAATACAAGAAAATAATGTTGTTAGACGGCTGCAACTCAGACAGCTGTGAATCAGATAGCTGCAACTCAGACGACTGCGACTCAGACGACTGTGAATCAGATAACTGCGAATCATACAAGTTGTGACTCATACGGATGCAACTCAGACAGTTGTGACTCAGACGGCTGCAACTCAGACGGCTGTGACTCAGACGGCTGCAACTCAAACAGCTACAACTCACATGGTCGTGACTCAGACGGCTGAGACTCAGACGACCGTGACTCAGACAGCCGTGACTCAGATGGCTGAGACTTAGACAACCATAAATCAAACAGCCGTGACTCAGACAAGCTGCGACCCACAAACACTTATTTATTTTTTAATTAGTCAGTTACAACGTGTAAATTCTGGAAGTCAAAGAGAGAGTTCAATTTTTGAATTGGGAGTTAAAGAGACAGTTTCAGTTTTAGAATTGGTATATCTGGAAGTTAAAGAGACTGAGGCATATAACTTCAACATCTATAAAAAGCAATTGATGAAAACAAAATCACTGAGAGAATTGAGAGGATGAAGAGGAGTGGTTGCTGATGAAGCTGTGATTCGAAGAAAATAATTCAGAACAAAAATGTATGGCTCGATTTAATGAAGAACGGAATGCCTAGAAACTCAAGTTGTAGCAGCACAGAACAAAAATGAAAAGGGTATGTACTGATATATCTGAATCAGTGTGATATAATTGACTGAAAAATTCTTAACAATTCAGAAGAAAAATGTGTGGCTCGATTTAATGAAAAATAGAATGCCCAGAAACCCAAGCTGTAGCAGCACATAACAAAAAATGAAAAGAGAATGCATTGATTTATCTGAACTAGTGTGATATAATCAACTAAAAAATTCTTGCTAGGGAGGATTGATTTCCTCTGTAAATCGAGTTGATGCCTGAATATTGGGAATGGATGCTTCCCTCTAGTGGGTTCTAGAAAAACATGAGAGTTGGTGCTCTCAACAAGTTGCATCTTGTTAAACAGAGGTGTTATCCTCATCTTGAGTTGGTGCTCAAAAATAAATGATGTACAGGAGTTAAAAGACTGCTTATCATTCTAAGAAGAAGAGATTTTTTCCCTTTATGGGTTTCCTCATGAATATTTGTTTCTGTGTACATCATATGTGTGACTGATGATTACTTGTTCTATTGCTTATCTTTTTCATTATCTTGACAATCATTTTTAATGATAATGAAGTTATAAAAGGGACTAAAATTGTTTAAGAAAAATACAACTGATTCACCCCCCCCTCTTAGTTGTACTTATAACAGTAACAATTGGTATCAGAGCCAGTTCCTTTTATTTAAAGGTAGGTCTGTAAGCTTAAACATGACTAGTCATGAAGGAAATTCAACCAATAAGGCTCCTTTGTTTGATGGAACAAATTTTTCTTTCTGGAAGGTAGAATGATAACATATTTGATGTCCTTAGGTGCTGATGTATGGGATGTAGTTGAAACTGGATATGTAAAGCGCATTGTACTAGCCTCCAAAGATGACAAACTAGAATTTACTTTTAATGCAAAAGCAATGAATGCCATTCTCAGTGGTCTTGTAGAAGCTAAATTTGTAAAAGTGATGCATCTTGAATCTACCAAAGGAATGTGGGACAAACTTATAAGCAGCTATGAAGGGAATGAGAAAGTAAAAGATGCCAAACTGCAAACAAATAGGTTGAAATTTGAACAACTAAAGATGAATGAGGATGAGACTGTTAGTAAATATTTCCTAATGTTAAGATTAAATATGCTAAGACATAAAATATCAGCATTACATTCCATTTCACAACAATAGCATATACAGGATCATTGAAGAAACAACAAGCACAGCATAAACACAAGAGACACAGATTTATCCTGGGAAACCCTCATGGGGTAGAAAACCCAGCAAATCTTCCTTAATATAGATGATCAGCAAATACAAAGATGTGAACCAAAGACATGAGCTCCTCCTCCTCCATAGCATACCTCTCCCTCACCTATGCGTTATTCACAAGTGAGTGTAGTGTGTGTATAAATGAGGATCACACCTCCTCTATTTATAAACATCTCCGACTTGTATTTTATATTAACTAGGTCGGACCCAACTTTACCACTGGGTTAAACACCCCATTACAACTGACTGGGATGACCCCTCTAGGGTGGTCTAATAACCCTTTGACCCACATAACACATACAGGGCCGAACCCCACTAGGGAAGTCTAATAACCCAAGTTACCACATTCCAATGGAAGAATAAACATCTCCGGATATACAATAAGATCTTCACGGAGGAATGAAACATCTCCAGAATAATAAAGTACAAATATAATATTCTTTGAAGTTACAATATTTCAACACTCCCCCTTAACGAGAAGGATATTATAACAACATCTGCACGAGCAAGGAGTCATCAACATCATACATGATACATCTATAAATCATTGGAAGCTTTCTCAACATCATCAGTAACTCAAGCAGTTACTAGAACATCTTCAATACTGGAACATCAACATCTTCAGTACTGAGTCTTTATCTTCTGCAGCACTCGAACAGCTATAGCAACATCAACAATTGGATCCTCACGATCATCTATATCGTCATCACACGATCATCAGCATTGTCATCACACGATCATCAGCATTGTCATCACACGATCATCATCATCGCCATCACACGATCATCAGCATCGTCATCTAGACCATCACGATCAGCAACATCGTCATCTAGATCATCAGTATTAGTATCCACACCAATACAAGTATACACATCATCAATACAAGTATCCTCATCAATACAAGTATACATACAAGTATCCTCATCAATACATATCATCAATATACATCAATACAAGTATCCCCATCAATACAAGTATACATAATCAGCAATACAAGTATCCTCATCAATACAAGTATACATAATAGAAGCATACCCTGCAACACACATGATCATATTACTGGATGATCAATCCCGCTCTCTTTAGGACATAGGTCCATGGATGATACAATCCAGATCAAGTTTCCAGGATGATCAATCCTTATCACTTTAAGACAAGTCTCATGTCTAGGGACGATGCAATCCCAATCACGTACCTTTTGAACCGAGGTCCAGGGACGATGCAGTCCTATCACGTACCTTTTGAACCGAGGTCCAGGGATGATGCAGTCCTATAATTCAATTCTCGGAGACATCTGTCTACGGATCATTTAAGACACCTCATCATGCCTAGGGATTATACAATCCTCTCGTCAACTTAGACATAGTCTAAGGACCACTTCTCAGAGACATACGTCTACGGATCATTTAAGACACCTCATCATTGTAGGGTCTCATGCCAAAGGGGGTTTCGTTAGTGATTTTTTTTTTACAAATCATCCGACCCTAACCAAATAAAAAAATACAATTCATGCCATTCTATTTGATCTTTAAAAATAATATTCTCAACAAATAATTCATTAGGAATATAGATTTAAATGTGAAAATATAAATATTTCCTAATGAATGAATATTAAAAATGAAAGGTCTCTTTTGTCCCCTTAATATACTTGAGTAGAGAATTAAACAATATTTCTTTTCAATTGGTAAATTGACAACACTTTTCATAATGCAAATATAAATATGCATGTATTCTTTTTTTTTATGAATCATATAAATTTTCACTTCTAAATATATATATATGTAAATACAATTTTCCATAAGATGAGTAACGACACTTTTCAAATAAAATGTAAATGTAAATACACATGTATTCTTTTAAATGAATCACACAAATTCTCATTTCTATATATATATATATATATAAGTAATTACAATACTCCATAAAAGATGAGTATTCAAAATTTATAGAAATGATTATTAGAGGTTTATTTTAACTATGAAATAATCATAAACTAGGTACTTCCTTAAATCATTTGACTATTCCCATAACAATTATATATCACGAACTCCAATTCATGAGTAATCATACTAATTTAAATAAACATAAACTACATACTTTATAAAATCAACTAACTATTCTTCTAACATTTAGATATAATAGACTCTAATTCTCTAATTCATGAGTGATCATACTAATTTAAATAAACATAAACTATATACTTTATGGAATCAACTAACTATTCTTCCAACATTTAAATATCATAAACTCTAATTCTCTAATCCATGAGTGGTCATACCTTTCATGGGTGCATAATCTTAAATTTAATAGAAAGGTTAGTGAACCATACTAAATCCACTAACCCCAAGTAAATAAATGTCCACCTAATAGAACAAGATATACAACTCTTATACTTTTCCTTCCTAAAAGTGAGTGAATAAGAACTTTCACCCTCATCTCCCGAATAGCTTAATACACACCATAGTTTCAACATTACTAAATCGAGATAGAAGAAACTTAGTAGCATCCCTTTTAATCGGAAAAAGATTACTCAGATTAACCACATGCGCAGTTCTTGACAAATGTAATTTCGATTTAGTTATGTTCCCTGACAGGCATCTACCCTGGTGACAGGCTCTTGAGATCGAAACCTCGATGGTATCTTCTTGACTCTCCTTCGAGTTCAACAGATGTGAAATCACTGTAAACCGAAATCGCTATTCTGGGGAAGAAGTCGCAAACTTCGGGATTGAAGTCATTATTTAAAAAATTGCTCTTGACTGACATACTGGGGAAATTTAAAACCCAACCATCAGATTTAATTTACTGTCAAACAGAAATCGCTACTGATGGATATAATAGGGAAAATTTAAGTACCACATCAGATCAAATTCACCGACCTGGAATCGCTATTGATTGAAATCTGGAATGTAATTTGTATTAAGGTTTTTATCGACCGACATGGCTTCTAGATGAGTCAACTCGGTACTTACAATGTGATACTCTGCTAGATAGGTAGGTAATCGATCCGGAAGAACAAATGAGAGGTAGGGTGCTGTATCAATCACAGAGATGTAAATTGTATGGTGAAGGTCAATCGGATTCAGATAAAAGGAAAGGACTTCTAGAAAAGTTTGATGTGCAGAGATCTAATCTTACAAACCCTTGCAGAGCAAGATCGATGCCTCCATTAACTTGGAGTTCGATCCATTGGGTTCGTTATGCAGAGATCTAAATTTAAAACCTTTACGGAGCAAGATCGATGCATCCATTAACTTGGAGTTCAATCCAATATATGCAGAGGTCTAAATTTAAAACCTTGTTATGATATTGGGAGAAACAACTAGGATTTATCCTCATAAAACGAAGGCATTGAGTGATCACCCGAAAAGATTACAGAGATAAAAGAATATAGAATTGATTCAATACGGAGTAGATCTGCGCCCATCATTCACCCAAATAAAAATTTTACAACAATATCAAGAAATAGAACTGATTCATTACAAGGTAGATCTGCACCCATCATTCACCCGAATAAATTACAGAGATAAAAAGAATATAGAATGGATTCAATGCAGAGTAGATCTGTGCCCATCATTCACCCAAATAAAAATATTACAACGATATCAAGAAATAGAACTGATTCATTACAAGGTAGATCTGCGCCCATCATTCACCTGAATAAGTTACAAAGATAAAAAGAATATAGAATTGATTCAATACGGAGTAGATCTGCACCCATCATTCACCCAAATAAAAATATTACAACGATATCAAGAAATAGAACTGATTCATTACGAGGTAGATCTACGCCCATCATTCACCCGAATAAATTACAGAGACAAAAAGAATATAGAATTGATTCAATACGGAGTAGATCTGCACCCATCATTCACCCGAAAGATTTCAGAGATAAAAAGAATATAGAATTGATTCAATACGGAGTAGATCTCCACCCATCATTCACCCAAATAAAAATATTACAACGATATCAAGAAATATAACTGATTCAATACAGAGTAGATCGAATTCAATTTCTGAAAACAAACTAGATCTCTGTTATTTTCAACATGAACTTTAATAATTCATATCTAATTTAAATAAAATTTTGACCGTGAACAACACAGATCTAATTACTAAATAATTCAAATTCATAATACAAATCCGATCTCTGTTATTTTCTACATAAAATTTATCATTCTGATCTATAAAATTTTGACTGATTAATACATATCTAAATGCTAAATAAATCAAATTCATAATACAAACCAGATCTCTATTATTTTCAACAGAGAATTAATAATTCAGATCTAATTAAATAAAACATAATCAAAGTTTTACAAAAATCTTAACTCGACGATCTTAAATTAACAAAATTATAAATACACTAATCATATGAACAATAAGAACTTGTAATGGTCGGAGCTCCGATTGGAAGGTGAACCTCCTCGTTTTCCACAGCTCCAAACTCGTCGCCAATCACCACGGTCACAGACGGACACCTCGGTTAACCACCCTACCACTCTGGAAGTACTCTTCTTTCTTCCAGACCCCCGAGCTAATCGGGTCGTAGAGTTCACACACGTATATCAGAAATCCAGCTTGGGTTTCCCCCCCACCAGGATTTCCTAGCCAAACCCTTAAATAGCAGTAAGTCTTTGAGACACTTGAAAATTACGACAATCATCCAAATTATGGGTCCCTTACCCATTCCCCAAGCTTTCCTTATAAAGGAAAATCTCATGTGACACGTGTTGCTTCATGCATAATTAAATATTTTATTTAATTATTTAATTAAAACACTCACCCATCCAAGTGTCAGTCTCTCTAGGAGATGCACCAACACCCCTAAGTTTGCTCAAGTCTGTCCCCCATATATTTTTAATTATCTCCTGGATTTTTGTTGACTAGGTGTCTAAGCTTAGGATTCTACTTTGCTCCTAAATAATGGTTTATTATTATTTTAAATGCTCAAAAATAATAATTCATGTGCAAATGCCTAAAATATTCTCATTTACATCTATTGTTCCGATATGCATACTCAAAATAAGATTAAAAGTTATTTTATTAACGTTTCAATTGGTCAGGTCACTCAACAGGTGCCCTCAATGTCTACAAAAGTCTAGGGGCACTACAATCATGCCTAGGGATGATACAATCCTCTCGTCAACTTAGACAGAGTCTAAGGACCACTTCTCGAAGACATACGTTTACGGATCATTTAAGACACCTCATCATGCCTAGGGATGATACAATCCTCTCATCAACTTAGACAAAGTCTAAGGACTACTTCTCGGAGACATACATCTACGGATCAATTCAAGGGACCAAAGTCCGGGGACAATACAATCCCCACCTGTCCACTAAGGACTTCATTCTCGAAGACATATGTCTACGGATCAGTTCAAGGGACCGAAGTCCGGGGACGATACAATCCCCACCTGTCCACTAAGGAATTCATTCTCGAAGACATATTTCTACGGATCAATTCAAGGGACTGAAGTCTGGGGACGATACAATCCCCACCTATCCACTAAGGACTTCATTCTCGAATACATATGTCTACCGATCCTTTAAGAACATGTGTTCAAGGATGATGCAATCCCTCTTCTTTCTCAGAGACATATGCCTACGTATCCTTTTAGAACATGTGTTCAAGGATGATGCAATCCCTCTTCTTTCTCAGAGACATATGTCTATGGATCCTTTTAGAACATGTGTTCAAGGATGATGCAATCCCCTTTTCAACTTAGACCCTGTCTAAGGACCATTCACCAACCTCACTATCGACACCACAAATATAAGTATCCACATCATCGACCTCACTGTCGATGCAGGTAATCTCATCATAAGTGACCACATCACTCCCCCTTTTGAGGAGGGTCCTTCTAAACTACACCAAGCTTGTCTCAGAAGTACTCAAATTTTACTTGAGGTAGAGGTTTGGTTAGTACATCGGTAATTTGTTCATCAGTGTCTACAAATTTGAGTTTTATAGTTCCTTTCTGCACCATATCTCGTATATAGAAATATCAGATCTCTATGTGCTTTGACTTATCATGGAACACTGGATTCTCTGCCATCTTGATACAACTATGTTTGTCACATAGGATCACAGTTGGGTCTATCTCTAAGTCAAACAATCCTGAAGCCATACTGCTTCACAACTAGCAGAGTAAGCAGCCATATATTCCGCTTGTGCTGAGAGCCACACTAGACTGCTTCCTGCTAAACCACGAGATCATGGCTGATCCCAAACAATAACATCCTCTCGATGTGCTCCTCCTGTTTGATACACTTCCTGACCAATCAATATCTGTGTAGACATATAATTTGAAGTCATGATCTCCAAGAACCAAAGTCTAACATACCCTCATCACATGCTTTGCAACTATTAGGTGAACACATCTAGTTTCCACTAGATACTGACTCAAGGTGTTCACAGTAAGGCATATATTTGGCCTAGTATTCATCAGATACATCAATGAACCAATACACTGTCTATATAGAGTCACATCCACTAACTCTGATGAGTCTTCAGCTAACAACTTCAAGTCGGAACCCATTCGAACAGATTAATTCTTCTTAAGATTTTCACACCATACTTTTGAGAAAGATTCCTTCTGAGTCTTTTCATACTTCTAGCCCTAGTAGGTAATGCATCAATCCAAGATCATTAATCTAGCTTCTTCTGGATTTCCCTGATTCATTTCTCATTCCTTGTCAAAAAGAGATCATCCACATAGTATCATCCATAACCTTATGGTAAAGGTTAGGAACAGCTTTACTTCTGGTAAAAACCAATCTTGTCAAGAAACTGTCAATTCTCCCTCTGTGACTGAACATCATTAACACTCTGCATTGAGTGATCTTCTACATATCTATCTGAGCCATCTCCCGTCAGATGGGTCTACTAATATGAGCCTTGAGATCATTCGAACTCTGTGGTGATTTCCTTCTTTCATCCATGTCATCTATATATAGAAACCATATTCAACCTTGTAGCAAAGGTTGAGATCCACATCACCCATGGTGATCATTAAGCTCATTAATTTACTATCGATCCTGGGTACCCGAACAAAGTTTGATTCACACTTCTTCTTCAATTAAACCATTAAGAGAATCGTCTTATCTAGCCACTTGGAGCAAACATCTCGTCATGATTCTCTTCCTCTTTCTAAGAGAATCTTCTAGCCACAAGCCTTCTATATTATGTTTTATTTGTAAATCCATCACTTGTTCGATGTTCATCATTATTCGTGATCTTTCCTACAAATCAAAATTAAGTACATATTAGTAATACTTCATAATCATCAAATCATGTTGACATGATAACCTATTATGCATACAGATATGATTTACATAGTTATGCTACTATCTTGACCAATACTTTGGCACAACACTTTTCCATATCCTATATGCATACAGTGGCTATCTAGATGCCTTCCATCTCTACCAGAACATACTATCGAGAGTGTGCACAGCTCTCAACATGTCAGCAAATAGGTTTCATTCTAGATAAGCAAAAATGGAATGTTTGTCCAACTTGCCAATCATATGCATATTAGTAGTATACTGTTCAATGCTTAAACTTAGCATGATATATTCTAGGAATACAAATATGCATACAACCATTACAAGCAATATCATAGACTATTCAGTAATTCAAATAACAATTCAAATACTTATCTTTTATGTTTGTGTGATTGCTTCCCGCTTGATCTTCTATATGTCTTTTGAACTTCTATTCATTTTGTACCACTGTGCATGCTCAAGTGTGTACTAGTGTCATCGTCATGATCTCATACACAAACATACATTCATTAGTATAATATCAACATTATAATTCTAAATAATCTTGAATATGTATAGTCATGATCATAGATAATAAACATTAGTATTCAAGGTTTCAGGGAAGTCTTCTTTTACTCATGCATATTCTTATTTGATCATAGGACTCTTTTGGTTGGTTAAATCATTAATCAAGATAAGATACATAATATGCATAAATCCTTGATTACTTATATTTCTAACTTTATGAATAAGCATAACCAATCATACCAAGTATACTTATATAAGGGATCCTAACACAAGGTAAGATTCTAACTTGATATAGGAAAACATACCTGGATTAGTATAGCTAAACAATATCTTATTTGTTCTCTTCAATGATTTAGAGATCATGTGCTAGAATCTGCATATCTCATAGGTTAAGCATAATAGAACAAAGTCATACATACCTCGTAAGTAGACCTTCTATTTGATCAAAGATTATGGATGAGTCTTTGTCTTCATGTCATCATGGTCATGGAACTTGATTTGTCTTTAGTGATATACCTGTATCTTGTTAGCAGACAACATCAACCTCATACGACACCACAGTGCATTAGTACAATCATATAGCCCTAATCACATACTTTTACTAGGGTGATAATTCTAACATTAATCAAGATTGTACTAATCTAAATAATATGAAGACAAACATATTATGAACTTAATCAGAATCAAATTTCAAGACATACCCGTATCACCTTAAGTCATACCTGTCAAGACTTCTTGTAGTCTTCTTATGTAAGGCCTTAGCCTGTTGTGGGGAAAATGCACCTATACTTCAGGGGAGAAACTACCAACTTACGGTGATAAATATAGACTTACAAGCATTCTGCAAGTACAACAAATAAATGAAGAGATTAGGGTTTAGATATGTAGGCACCTTATTCAGAAGGTTGATCCTAGCTTTGCCTTCCTCGCTCTTCAATGCTTATCCAGTGTCGCAATGCCCAGACCTGCAAAACAACTTGATACCTTTCTCAAACACATTTGACTACATATATAATACTGATATCCATAATAGAAAGAGACATCAAACTATAATCAAACAGTAATCAAATCTTAAGACACATTAACAGGTCATATTTGGAAAGAGAAGAACGTCTGATCTTTATTAATGAATGAAAGCAAGTACATAAAGTTATACCTTCCTTCAAGCTTGGCACTTCACGAAACCTAGATTCAAGGTCTCCTGCTTCCGTTCTCCAAGGATCCCAGCCTCTAAGCAATTGTACTAGGGTTTACCAAAACTGAAGCACAAGAGAGGGGGATGAAGGTCTCCATTCCTCCAGCATAACTTTGTAATTGGGCTTAGTCTCTTCACATGACCCTTCTACCCTCCTTATATAATCAATGAGGAAGAGGAAAAGAAGTTATAACCACTCAAGAGGTTTCCCAACCAACTTAACTTACTCGAATTTTGAGATTTTTGACCAAAACAGGAGTGTACTCTACTCTATAGTAGACAAAGTCGCGTACACATGGCAATGGGCGCTACTTTGAATGAGGTAAAGTCGCGTACACACGCTACTATTATAACAGTGGAGTCGCGCTCATGTTGAAAAATGGCCAAAAACAGGCTTTTCTGCTCATTTTCAGGAGATGGTTTGGTCTGGAAAAATGTTCCTAAGGGTCATATACATCAAATGGGTCAAGAATGAGGTAATTTCAACCATTTTTAGTGTCCCAAATGACTCCTTCATCCACAAATGTCCTGTTGTGTGATTGAACTTGTTCTCAAGAAGTGTCGTCATGCGACCAAGGGAAGCAAGTGTCGTCACGGACGGAGAGGTGTCATTTCAAGCTATAACAGATGCCCCCTAATGTATGAGGTCAGAGGGAGTGCGGGAAACGATGGCCGAAATACATTATAAATAAAAAAGAGTTGAATCATGGAGGAACGGAGAAACCAAGAATCATAGGCTCAAATGAAGTACCTGAAAGCAAAGGCAATGTCAGACAAACTTATCCATGGGGTAACTGTCCATGTTCAAATGGTGGAACATGACCTCCAAGAGGATACAATAATGATCCAAATAGTGATGCATATATCATGGCCACTAAAATACAAGCGTGGATCCATGAGGAACATAAGTGTAAACATAGCCACGTAAATACAAGGTGGATCTATGTCAAAACTGGAGAACATAGCCATAGAGAACAAGCTGGATCTATGTCTCATCAAGAGCCCAAAAAGATTGTGGCTCAGTCTTGCGCAACTTGGGTGATAACATAAATGAGGTGATGCTATCGAGGATCCCAAGGTCTTCATCCAAAAACAACCCAAGGTACAAACCTATCCATGCGAATAAATGAGTTGATGTCGAACATGGGAGGTATCGTTTGATTACCGGTCATTGATGTATACCGTTAACAAACACGAGGGTGTCCACCAATAATGAAAATGGAACCCAAGGTACCTAGTACATTCAAACAAGTGTGAATAAGTGGTCTTGCCGTCGAACACTTGAAGAATCCATCGGATAGGAAACATTGATGTATTCCCATCTATCCAATAGCGAGGGAAACTGCCACTAATGACTGCAATCCCCAAGGTACTAACCGAAACTCTAAACTTCATTCCCAGAGTACAATGAGTTGAAGTCGATGGGAAGAAGTCCATTGGAAGGGAGGCCTTAATGCATCCTCCATCATCCAACACGAGGGACACTCAACAGGTATGAGCTGATTTGGAGTAGGACTGAACACATGATGAAACATACTGACACCAAGGAATGGCCGACACATGAGGTCAAGGCAACTGCAGAATGGCCAACACAGGTTATATCCTTGAACAGTGAGCATGACACAAGAGTGACTTAGGCAGCTTTGAACAAAAAAGGACCACGACGCAAGTCTGCAATGTAGGAGACATTAACAGATTCTCCAAATGATTGGAAGACTAACCAAACGGAGGAGTAGGAACTCTGAGATCAGGTTTACCCTAAGGCCAACGCTAGAACCCAACTTGTTTGAGAGACTCAAAACAGGTGCTTTGTTCAAGGGGATAGTTGACTTGCTGCCATCATATTGAAAGATATTTGGACATTCTTCCCTTCCCTTTCCTTTTTCATTTTTTAATGAGTTTGACAAAGAACTAAAGCATGCTCGACGGTATTTTCATATTTAAGGAGTCTGAAAAACCTAGAAGAAAACTCCATACACCTATCCGTGGATTTTATATCGAGCTCGGATTGGTCTGTGCTCGGCGGTGTTTTCTTGCTTATAGAGTTGAAAAACTTAAACAGTCCTCTATACACGTATCCGTGAATTTTATATCGAGCCCGAGTAGGTGAATTCTCGCTTGGTGTTTTCACATTTCGAGAGTTTGAAAACCCTAAAGACGACTCCAAAGGTCCTTTTTCGTAAAGTTAGTCTCCTTCCCCGAAAAAGTGTAAAATGATGGAAGAAGAACTCTTCTAGCGCATACAAGAGTATACCTAGAGTATACCTTTTCCGTAAATTATCCACCAAGGCCCGGAAAAGGGGTAATTCTATACCTAAGTGGATGTCGGTTCAGTTATTTTAACGAGCCCGAAAAGACAACTATGCTCGGCAAACTTTTCCTATTTAAGGAGTCTCAAAAGGGCTTAAAAGAACTCCATAGGGGTCTTTTCCGTAAAGGTTTAACGAGTCCGGAAAAGTAAACTCATGACCTCCTTACTGTTTTTAATGAGCTCAAAGGAGATAGGAAAATGCTCATAACCTACTTACTGTTTTTAACGAGCTCGAAGTAAAAGAAGAATGCTCGCTTGGGAGGAGATGAGTGTCAGGGACATGCAAAACTAGCTCCAAGCGCATGGAACAAAGCTATGCCTAATGCAAGGAACATGAGCAAGATAAGTACACTCAGGGTGTGTCTCCTCCAGGTAAAAGGTGTCAAATTGCAAAGGCAAAATGATACAGGGCTTAGCGAAAATGAGATCAGAGATGGAGGCTTATATAACGAGCTAAAAGCGTGGAAGCCAGCTTCAGGCTCATTAGCGCAAGCGGGATCATAACAGATGCATATGAAATTTGAACACAAAGATGGGAGCCTTATCAGGGATGGCCAGAAATATATGAGGAAGAAAGATATGAAGCTTCTTCTCAAAGTCATGGTAAATCTAAAAAGGCTCCCGAGCCTATGATAAAAACTCAGCATGGGCACCAGAATGGCATAAGGGTGCTGACTAGGGTGACCCATGTTAGGTAGGCTCTGCTGTCGGACTGGTGCAAAATGCATAAAGAGATGGCTAGCACACCAATATCCAACAGGTTCAACCCTATGGCGAATTCGGATGGCAAAAGGTTCAAATGCAACATAACAGCGGGGAAGCCTAAACCTATATGCAAGGTTCCGAATATACCTGACATGGTCGCACAAGGTGTCGAAAAGGACCAGTAAGCAAGTATACATCCAGCTAAGAATCCTGTCTCCAAGAAAAATTAGTACCAGGATCATATCTAAAACATATGTAAGGAAAGACCTGATACAAGTCACTGTGGTAGAAATACTTTCAACTTCGCTATCATCAACAACAGGCATAAACAAGGCAGAGTTTTCAAATGAAGACTCTATGGTACCCAAGCCCGAGGACTTACAATCAACAAGATCGACTTCAGGATGAAGATCAAAGTTGAAGGACATGATGGAATCTGCAGAAACAAATTCATCATCACGGGAGTTGAAAATTCTAGAAGCAGAATCAAACTCAGCAGGAACACCGATTTGTGGATCTATAGGAGAGTCCAAAGACTCAACAGTAGGAAGATCAGACTTTAAGGTCAAACCGGGGCTGGACATAACTGCAACTGGATCAACGTCCAAATGAATGGTAGACTATACTATGGACTCTAGGAAAACTTCATCGGAAGGAAGTATATCATCCCAGATAGAACACATATCTAAACATTCGGATGGAGGTGTCACTTGGTCAAAAGCTGGGACTAAGTCCCTAGAAGGTAAGCATGAACTCAGAGACTTATTCTCAGTAGTAGTTGAACTCAAGGAACAATATGCCACATGAGGCGCATGTGACATAGTAGTGCCTAATGACGAGGGATCAGACTGGTCTACAGTTGGGTAATAAGGAGGAT
This sequence comes from Larix kaempferi, assembly GCA_027924585.1. Taxonomy (NCBI): domain Eukaryota; kingdom Viridiplantae; phylum Streptophyta; class Pinopsida; order Pinales; family Pinaceae; genus Larix; species Larix kaempferi. The sequence continues at coordinate 7,620,505 of BSBM01000632.1, forward strand.
CAACGAATGCAAGCTGGTCTATGGTGACAATGTTTTCGTTATGAGGGAAATGCATCACAAGAAAAAGCGTAGACACCACAGCATGCATAGCATAAACATAATCACGCCCAAGGATCATATCAAAGTCCATAGGGTCCTTTAAAACCATAAAATAAACTAAGACTATTTTTCCACCCAAGGTAACAGGTGCCTGACGGAAGAATCCGATCGGTTCACTAGGTCTTCTATCAAAGGTCAACGGCCAATTAGCAGCTGGAAAAACATTAGGGAAACCCAAATCTCTCCAAGCATAAGCGGATAAGATACTAACAGAAGCACCTTCATCAACAATACATCGATCAACCGTATGGTTCCCGATATCAACCTTTATCTGAAAAGGTGTCAAAGAAGGAAGACGAGGCTCGGCTAGACTATTCCAATCAAAGGAAACAATCCTAGGGCTTGGTAGGGGTTCACATGGCACAGATGAAGTGCCCCCTTTTTCAGGAATATCCAAACTGGTAATGCAGAAGACTTTAGTATTAGGTGCATCAATCTCCGAAGGACTGATGGGATTGGTCGAAGATTGCATCGATTCAATCACTTCACTCTCCGAAGGAAGAGTGGGGCCAACCAAAGATTGCATTGGTTCAACCACTTTATCAACCAAAGGTTGATCTGACTGTAGGGAATCTATAGACAACTTACGAACAAAGGTTCCTTCAGACATGGACCACACTCTTCGTACCTCTGGAATGGCAGGGCATCGGTGAGTAAGGTGATCTCCCTTACAAAGTTTACAAGGGAACTTTGGTTTCCGTCCTATAGGTTTAGACTCCTTTACAACGTCAGTACTCTCAGCATGACTAGCATTGGCTGACAGCTTGCCCCCAGCATGACTCACAGAGGCTGGTTGCTCAGAAGCAGAAGACTTTTGAACTAAGAACCACACTTTTTGCACTTCTGGAAGTACAGGGCACAAGTAAGTAAGGTGATCTCCCTCACAAAACTTACAAGGGAACTTAAGCTTCTGTTTCTTTGGTTTGTCGACAATGTCAACTCCCTCAGCATGACTTGCAGTGGCTGATCTGGTGTCTCCAGTATGACTCATAGGAACTGGTAACTTTTCATTAATATGGCTAGCAGTGATCAATGACGTGTCCTCAGCATGACGGACAATGGTTGAAGACAAGCTTTCAGTATGATTTTCAGTGACTAAAATTTTTCTCCCAGCATGACTTCCAGAGGCTGGGTAGGTGCCCCCTGCATGACTTGTAGAGGCAGGGTGCTTTCCCCCAGCATGACTTGCAGAGGCTAGGTAGGTTCCCCCTGCATGACTTGCAGAGGCAGGGTGCTTTCCCCCAGCATGACTTACAGAGGCTGGGTTGCTACCCCCTTGTTTTGGCATCTTCTTCCTATTCTTCCCCCGTCTATTCCTTTTAGACTGCTGGCTACTAGTATTGCTACTTTTTCCGCATGAGGTAGAAGGAGGAGGAGAAGATGTTACTGGCAAAGGAGGCACAAGGTTCTGATGCTCTTGATTTGAGGTGCTCACAAAAGAAGCGTCAGGAGCATGCAAGGCATTCAGAGTGGAAAACAACCAAACCGGCAGCCCAATAGTGAATCCAGGAAGATTCAGAGTAGCCATTAAGGGAGTACCAATGTTTCCAATGAATGGAACAGCATAAGGATCCCCCGGAATAGGGGTACCTTGATTGGCACTCGCCGGAATGCTAGACATAGTTTCTCGCTCAAATGAACAAGAAGTTCCCTAAGGCAAACTAAAACAAGTAGCACAAAGAGCACACCACTAAAAAAGGTCCTAAGTAAATCAAACCAGGCAAACAGATGCCTTCCGAAGAAGAGTCTTGGATGATGAGGGCCCAGAACAGATCAACGAAGGATGAAGGACAGTTACCCGGGGTCCACAATACAATGACTAAGGGTGCAAGTGCTGGAATCACCCAACCGCCCTCCCAAAGACCTGCAAGGGATTTCCTCCCACATCTGTCCTAGGTACAACAGATATACCCTCCGCTGTTACCTGTGTATGAACCTAGAGTCTGATACTAAGGATACCACAACACCAAAAACTCCTGGGGGAACAGTCACCGGTCGAATCAGAAAGCGTGGGCAGGGTAGCTAAGCCTGAAACTTGAAAGAGTCCCCAATACGCAATCCGATCTTGGCGTATGCTCGAACAGAAAGTAGGAGGGGTATTCCCACAAACTGATCTCACATTGACCTACTGCATAGATCCCAGGCAAATTTTGAGTGAGGTGGGTTTACCTGATGATAGTCTCACTACGATTTTTGCGCAATGTGTGATCTTGGGTGGTTTAAGGTGTTTTAAACCCAAGATCCTAACCAAGACTAGTTGGTGTAGTGTAACCTAGAAAAGAAAATGTTGCTAGTTCATTTTATTAGAGTTCATTTTAAAGGTTACTTGATTACTCAAAAAGGTAGTGGGTGTGTGAGAGTGGTTATAATAGAAATAGAGTACTGAAAATGAAATATTTACCACCAAACAAATATTTTTCTTTTCAATGCAAGTCTTAAAATTTTGATCTAGAATGCATATGCAAATGAAATTTTTTAATCTTTTGAATGCAAAAAGGGTAAAAATAAAGTCTAAATGTACAAAAATAAACTCAAAACCTAAAAATGCAGCTACTCAAGCAACTAGGTATGCAAAAGAAAACTTGTTCTTTTTGATGCAACGCACTCTAAAATATTTTAAGCCACTTGCAAGGCACTCTATTCAGAAGATAAATCAAAATTCTTTATGCTTTTCAAAGGTAAGAAACAAAAACTGAAACTACCCTACTATCAAAACAAAGCAAATAAACTTTCAGATTCTCTTTATTAAACAGTAAAAGCTATCAAATATGACTTTCAAATTCTTATTGATGTAAGCATGCCAAACATTGGGAAAAGAGTACGAAAACTACTTTTAGACCCAAACGAAGCAAATGACCTATGAAGAAGTATGGTTTGGTAAAGTGAGGTCTGCACATAAACAATGCAAACAAGGTCTTGAACAACAGCCAAAACACTTGAGCTTTCACTACAAAAGAAAAACTAAAAGCATAAGGGAGGATAAGAAACCAACCTAAAAGAGAAATTTCACTCAAATAGATACAAACAGGGTCAAGAAGACTCACAAGGTTCCAAATCCAGTGGAAAATGGGGCAAGCAAAATCAGTCAGACTCAAATTAGGGTACAAAACACCAAACAGGTCCACAACACCCCAACCTGGGTCAACAAACCCCAAAAATTTCCAAACAAGCCCAAATTGATCAAAAGAGGTTCAAATCATGAATGTAGGATCAGTACAAGGATGGGAGACCACTTACAGTGGTTTAAATCAGACCTAAGGTCATCAGGGAGCCCAAAAAATGTAGCCACAGCTCCCAGATTTGGGTCCACAACCCAAAAACTCAAAAATTTCAAACCCAGATTTTGAGCGCTACTGTGTATGAAGGAAACTAGTGCTCATAGCAGTATGGGCGCTACTGTGTATGAAGGAAACTAGCGCTCATAGCAGTATGGGAGCTACTGTGTCGTACAAACAGTAGCGTACAAGAAACAAAAGTCTAAAAAATGGGGTTAAAACCCCCAAACTGGGTCCACAAAGGTTTGCAAGGGCTGGGAAGGGTCTGTAAAAAGACCAGGAGGGTCAAACAGAGCCTACTAACTGATCCTAATCAAGAAAATGAACAAAGACCATCAAACAAGAATGAAGAAATGACCTTGGATACCCCTAAGCAGTTAGGCTTTCCCCAGCGGAGTCGCCATTATGTTGTGGGGAAAATGCACCTATAGTTCAGGGGAGAAACTACCAACTTACGATGATAAAGATAGACTTACAAGCATTCTACAAGTACAACAAATAAATGAAGAGATTAGGGTTTAGATATGTAGGCACCTTATTCAGAAGGTTGATCCTAGATTTGCCTTCCTCGCTCTTCAATGCTTATCCAGTGTCGCAATTCCCAGAACTGCAAAACAACTTGATACCTTTCTCAAACACATTTGATTACATATATAATACTGATATCCATAATAGAAAGAGACATCAAACTATAATCAAACAGTAATCAAATCTTAAGCCACATTAACAGGTCATATTTGGAAAGAGAAGAACGTCTGATCTTTATTAATGAATGAAAGCAAGTACATAAAGTTATACCTTCCTTCAAGCTTGGCACTTCACGAAACCTAGATTCAAGGTCTCCTGCTTCCGTTCTCCAAGGATCCCAGCCTCTAAGCAATTGTACTAGGGTTTATCAAAACTGAAGCACAAGAGAGGGGGATGAAGGTCTCCATTCCTCCAGCATAACTTTGTAATTGGGCTTAGTCTCTTCACATGACCCTTCTACCCTCCTTATATAATCAATGAGGAAGAGGAAAAGAAGTTATAACCACTCAAGAGGTTTCCCAACCAACTTAACTTACTCGAATTTTGAGATTTTTGACCAAAACAGGAGTGTACTCTACTCTATAGTAGACAACGTCGCGTACACATGGCAATGGGCGCTACTTTGAATGAGGTAAAGTCGCGTACACACGCTACTATTATAACAGTGGAGTCGCGCTCATGTTGAAAAATGGCCAAAAACAGGCTTTTCTGCTCATTGTCAGGAGATGGTTTGGTCTGGAAAAATGTTCCTAAGGGTCATATACATCAAATGGGTCAAGAATGAGGTAATTTCAACCATTTTTAGTGTCCCAAATGACTCCTTCATCCACAAATGTCCTGTTGTGTGATTGAACTTGTTCTCAAGAAGTGTCGTCATGCGACCAAGGGAAGCAAGTGTCGTCACGGACGGAGAGGTGTCATTTCAAGCTATAACATAGCCTCAACTCCCCCTGAAACTGGATATGGAGCTCGATTAGGGTTTTTTAGAGAAACCCTAAAAATTTAAACTTTGACTTTCACACTTCTGAATGGATGGAAGGATGTGTCTTGCTAAGCTGATCAAACTTGCATACTTCAATTTTGAAATCTCCAAAATTTGACCCCTCAAAAATTGCCTTTGAAACTTATGGATCTTCTGGACAGGATCTTGAACTAGGGTTTGATGGATCCCACCCTTTTTCCTAATCAAAAGGTTTTATCCAAGGCTCTAAACTTTTATTTTTTTCCGAGGAGCTTCCAACCGTGGTCACAGACTTAAAAAATTCCAACTTTTGCTAAAGCCCTAATTTTCCATCTTTCTGATCAAAATCCCGAACTGGGGTTTGATCAAGCCCGGTCTTCTACCCAACCAAAAATTCAATCTTGGTCTCTAAATTTTGATTTTCTTGAGTAGCATTCAGCCATGGACTCCAATTCCAAAAATTCCAACTTTCTCTGAAACCCTAAATTTCGTAAGCCATGAATGAAGGTGCTCCAACAATAATTCTGTTTTGACAGAAATATGTACCTTATTTTTTCTGCTGTAACTCTAAACTTTTTGATCCACGGGGTCTGAAAACATTTTCTGTGGTAGCCTGACCTGTCATCCTTCCATCCCGATAGTTCTGACCTCAATTGTATTCTCTGACAGAAAGTTATGCCAAGTGTCACAAGGTGACCTGTTTATGGGATAAAACAGGAGAGAAAACGTGTACGGCGTGCCACATGTCACTGGTTCAACTTCGGCCTCTGAAAAAGTTTCTTGAGATAGTACAGTATATGTACTACCTATCACATTTTACTAAATTTCATTTGGAGCTTCCTATCCCAAGTTATGACCTTTTTTCCTAGGTCACTTGATTATGACTGAGATCTGGAAGAGGCAGAAACCCTAACTTGTACTGATCATAACTCCCAAAGTACAATGAATCTAAGGGTTCCCTTTTGACACAAGGTACATGGGGATGTTATCGTCTATCTGTAAATGTTTCAGATCCTGAACCTTCACCAAAATGGATTTATAGCGAAAGTTCCATGATGACTTGTTTTTGCTATATAAAACCCTAACCTTCAAATTGTCACAAGTGAAGCAAGTGTCGTAAGTGCCATACCTTTCCTTCCTTCAGGTTAGCTCTGATACCATGTTAAGATTCAATATGATAAGACATAAAATATCAGCATTACATTCCATTTCACAACAACAGCATATACAGGATCACTGAAGAAACAACAAGCACAACATAAACACAAGAGACACAGATTTATCCTGGGAAACCCTCATGGGGTAGAAAACCCAGCAAAGCTTCCTCAATATAGATGATCAGAAAATACAAATATGTGAACCAAAGACATGATCTCCTCCTCCTCCATAGCATACCTCTCCCTCACCTATGCGATATTCACAAGTGAGTGTAGTGTGTGTATAAATAAGGAACACACCTCCTCTATTTATACACATCTCCGACTTGTAGTTTATATTAACTAGGTCGGCCCCAAATTTACCACTGGGTTAAACACCCCATTACAACTGACTGGGATAACCCCTCTAGGGTGGTCTAATAACCCTCTGACCCACATAACACATACAGGGCTGACCCCCACTAGGGAAGTCTAATAACCCAAGTTACCACATTCTGACGGAGGAATAAACATCTCTGGATATACAATAAGATCTTCACGAAGGAATGAAACATCTCCGAAATAATAAAGTACAAATATAATATTCTTGAAGTTACAATATTTCAACACCTAAAGGTTGAAGAGCTTGTGAATGCTATGAAGGGCCTCGGTGAAACAATTGATGAAGCATCCTTAGTTCATAAAATTTTAAGATCTTTGCCTGATAAATTTAACCCCAAAGTTTCAGCAATAGAAGAGTTAAATGATCTTAAAAATATGGGTATTGATCAACTCCTAGGAACTCTAACTGCTTATGGAATGAGGATTAGTATAGATAAACTCATCACTAGAGAAGCATCCTTTAAAGTAGATAAGAATATTGATTCTGGAGCAGATGAGATTGAGGCAAAATTTGTAATAAGATTGAAGAAAGGATCAGGTAAATATAGAGATAAGCTGCCTTTTAAATGTTTTAACTGTGGTAAGATAGGTCATTTTGCCTCTAAATGTCCTCACAAGAAAAAAGATCAGAATTCTGATGATGAAGAGAAATACAAATTTAAGAAATACAGTAAAAAGAAAAGTTTGTGTGCAAATGATGATGTCTCCTTAGAGGATATAGATAGCAATTCATCTTATGAAGATAGAATGAATGATTTTATGCTTATGGCCATAGAAGATATTAACATTGAATATGCAAAAAGTGACATGAATGATGAAGATGCTATAGTTGATATGGAAGGTGAGTTGATTAGTGCATTGGAAGAAATTGATAGACTCAGGTTAAAGAAGAGGAAACAAAAACAATTGTTGATATAGTATGAAAAGAATGACAAAGAACCTAGTATAGACTGTATTTTGGTAAAAATAGAACTAGAAGAGGCAGAGAAAATAGAAGACATTCTTAAACAATGACTGGCTGAAAGTAAAACAAGATGTGAAAAGTTAGAGGAAGAAGTGGTGACTATGGAGAAAGAATTAGAGAAATTCCAAACTTTGTATCATCAAAATTGTTCAAGTATTAAAGCCTAAAAAGAGTTAAATAATATCTTGAGTAAGCAAAGATATCCTTTGATTAAATCTGGTTTAGGCTATGAACAAGGTTCAAGTAGCAGTCACTTATAGAACAAAGAAATAACTAAGGTGATCAACTTTCAAAGCAACAAGAAATACGAATTCACAAAGTCTGCAACCTCCATCAAAGCTGAAGCAAATAAAACCAACTGTAATGACAATCTAATGAATGATAAAAAGGATATAGTTACAGGAACAAAAAACAATACTCTGCAGTCAAGAAAGCATGAAGAAGATATACAATACAAAATGACAAGGCAATCAATTCCAAGAGGACAACTAAGATCTAGGTATCAAAATTTCTTTAATGGTTACTGTTATTGTTGTTCTAGCTTTGGTCACAAAGCTGCAATCTGTGTATTTAATCTTAGAAACATGCAACAAAGAATATGTAGTAAGAATCAAATGCTGCAACATAGAGTGGAACAGTCAGTGAGTAATTAAAACTATCATACTCTATCAACAATCATAAGAGGAATTCATGATAGAAATGTCAATCGTTTTGATCTTCTGTATAATGAGCCAGAATGCTATGTTTGTCATAACTTTGGACACAAGGATACAGAATGTTATTTGAAGAACTACAAAACAGATTCAAGAGTGAATTATTTAGCTGAAAGAAAAGTGTGGAAGAGGAAAGAAAGCAATCAATGTGATTTAGTGCTTTATACTCAAAGATAGAAGGACCCATGGTATATTGACAGTGGATGCTCCAAACACATGAGTGGGGATAAAAGTAAGTTTTTGTCTCTAAGAGAACACAAATCAGGAAATGTAACTTTTGGAAATGATGCTCCATGAAAAATCAGAGGCAAAGGAATGGTAAGTCTGAGTAATGGAAAAGGGAAAGCTCAAGATGTATTGTTTGTGGATGGTTTAAAACATAATATTCTTAGTGTCAGTCAGGTATGTGACAAGGGATGTGAAGTGGTTTTCACTGCTAAAGATTGTAAGATAAATTCTATAAACTCAGGTCAATTAGTTGCCAAAGGTATAAGAATAGAAAACAATGTTTATGTCTTGAAAGAAGAAAAGGAGGAATTCCATCTAAGCAAGTATGATGAGAGCTGGCTATGGCATAGAAGACTTGGACATTTAAATTTTGATCATTTAATCAAGCTTAGAAACAATGGAGCAGTGAAAGATTTCCCAAAGATATCAAAACTGTATGATGTTTTCTGTAAACCTTGCCAAATGGGAAAACTAACTAGAACACAGTTCAAATCCAAGAGCTTTCCATCTTCAGATAAACCTCTTCAGTTAGTGCATATGGATTTGTGTGGACCATCAAGGAAGGAAGGTACAGGAAAAGAGAATTACTTTATGCTGGTTATAGATGATTATTCTAGACTTACTTGGGTTTCTTTTCTGAAAGAGAAATTTGAAGCATTTGAAAAATTTAAAGTACTTAAAGCTCTAACCGAGAATCAAACAGGAAGAAGACTGGAAGCAGTAAGGTCAGATAGAGGAGGATAGTTTAGCTCAAGGAATTTTGTGATGAACAGGGTATCAAAAGAGAGTATACAATTACAGGGACTCCACAACAAAATGGAGTGGTTGAGAGACAGAATAGATCAGTTCAGCAGATGGCAAGATCAATGATGAAAGAAAAGAACATATCTCAGGGCTTTTGGGTAGAGGCAATTCATACAGCTGTTCATATACTTAACAAAGCTCACTTAAGGCCAAATAGTGATAAAAATCCTTATGAATTATGGTTTGGGTGACCTGCTACAATCAAGCATTTCAAAGTCTTTGGAAGTAAGTGTTATATCAAGAACAATGATGAGCATCTTGGTAAATATGATGACAGGACTGATGAAGGTGTTTTCTTAGGCTATGCTACAAACAACAAAGGATACAGATGCTATAATAAGAGGTTGCATAAAATGGTTGACTGCATTGATATTAAAGTAGATGAAGGGAGTCATGAAAAAGACACTCAGCTAAACAGTGATGAATCATGTACAGAGGATACAACTGAAGATGAAGAAGAACAAGTCCAAGAATTAGAAAAAGAAGAATCTGAATCAGAGAATGAAGATGCAGACTCACAGCAGCAATCAGTAAAACCTCCTTCGAGAATTATTCAGAAAAATCATCGTGAAAGTCAGATCATTGGTGACAAGAATGAAGGTGTGCAAACAAGAAGAAAGTTACTCAAAGATACAGAACAGTCTCACATTGCCTTTTTATCTATAATAGAACCCAAGAATTTTTATGAAGCTAGTAAAGATGAAGATTGGATAAAAGCCATGAATGAAGAGCTTGATCAGATTGAAAAGAATAATACTTGGGAACTTGTTCCTAGATCAGCAAATAAGAATGTGATAGGCACCAAATGGGTATTTAAGAATAAGATGAATGAAAAAGGACAAATTGTGAGAAATAAAGCCAGATTGGTTTGTGAGGGGTATGCACAAGTTGAGGGACAAGATTTTGATGAGACTTTTGCACCTGTGGCAAGAATGGAAGCTATAATAATGTTTCTTGCTTATGCCTGTCACAAAAATTTCAAAGTTTATCAGATGGATGTTAAATCATCTTTTCTAAATGGAGATCTAGAAGAAGAAGTGTATATGGAGCACCCTGAAGGTTTTTCACTGATAGACAATCCTGATTATGTCTGCAAACTAAAGAAGGCACTATATGGATTGAAACAAGCACCAAGAGCCTGGTACTACATATTGGAAAATATTTACAAGAAAAACGATTCAAGAAAGGCACTGTTGATAGCAATTTGTACATCAAAAGTGAAGGTGATGATTTATTAATTGTTCTAGTTTATGTTGATGACATTATCTTTGGATGTACTAATGCATCTTCTGTCCAGTGGTTTTCTAATGCCATGCAATCTGAGTTTGAAATGTCAATGATTGGAGAATTATCATACTTTTTTGGTCTTCAAATCAATCAGAATTCTGAAGGTCTATTTCTCTCTCAAGAGAAGTATCTGAAGGAGATGTTGAAAAAGTTTCAAATGGAGGATTCTTCACCTATTACTACCCCTATGATTGTTGGCTGCAAACTTAGCAAAGATGACATCTCATCAGATGTTGATCAAAGAACATACAGGTCAATGATAAGCAGTCTTCTATATATTACAGCAACTCGTCCTGATATCATGCATGCTATTGGAATGGTAGGAAGATTTCGGTCTACTCCCAAACAAAGTCACTTGGTAGCTGTGAAGAGAATTTTCAAATACTTGAAAGGCACAATGACTTATGGTCTCTGGTATCCTAGGAAGCAAAACTTTCAGTTGATTACATATTCAGATGCTGACTGGGAAAACTATTTGGATGAAAGAAAGAGCACTAGTGGAGGTGCATTCTTCTTAGGAGATTCATTAGTAGCATGGATGAGTAAAAAGCAAGGTTCTATCTCTCTATCTTCTAATGAGGCTGAATACATAGCTACCGCAACATGTTGTACACAGGTATTATGGATGATACAAACTCTTGCTGATTTGGAGGTGAAATATTCTAAACCTATTCCTATTCACTATGATAACACAAGTGCCATTACTGTGTCAAAGAACCCTGTTCTTCATTCCAACACCAAACACATTCCAATCAAGTATCATTTTTTAAGGGAGCAGGTTACAAACAAAGTTGTCCAATTACATTTCATTCCTTCTAAAGAATTGATTGTTGATATATTTACTAAACCCTTATCCAAAATCCAGTTTGAATATCTATGCCAGAAGTTGGGTGTCATATCTTGTTCCAACTAACTTGTTCACTTTGGCAGGGGGACTTTGTGCTTATTGCAGATCTAATGTAATTTTGAGATGGTTCTAGAATGTTTTCTTTGTTGATTTCTGAGTTAATCTTGATAGGGGGAGATGTATTGTCACGTTTTCTTTGACATTGATGTTAAAAGGGGAGAAGTTCAGGTAGTTGCAAATAACAAGCAGTCAGTGATTACACTTGCAACATCATAAATTTTAGGTTTCCATCAATGACAGAGGGGGATATTGTTGGCACTTTGATTCAGTTGTCATTGATGGTTGGAAATCAAACAAGGTGGGTGAATCAGACCATACCAACTTCAGTTTACTAAAGCTGGGACTGAGATTGAAATACAAGAAAAGAATGTTGTTAGACAGCTGCAACTCAGATAGCTGTGACTCAGACAGCTGCAACTCAGACGACTGCGACTCATATGGCTGCGACTTAAATAGTTGTGACTCAGACAAGATGTGACTTAGACGGCTGCAAATCAGATAGCTACGACTTAGACGGCTGCGACTTAGGCAGCTGTGACTCAAACGGTTGCGACTCACACGGCTGTGACTCAGACGGCTGAGACTCAGATGGTCATGACTCAGACAGCCGCGACTCAGATGGTTGAGACTCAGACGGCCGTGACTCAAACAGTCGTGACTCAGACAAGCTGCGACTCACAAACACTTATTTATTTTTTAATTAGTCAGTTATAGTGTGTAAATTCTAGAAGTCAAAGAGGCAATTCAATTTTTGAATTGGGAGTTAAAGAGACAGTTTCAGTTTTAGAATTGGTATATCTAGAAGTTAAAGAGACCAAGGCATATAAATTCAACATCTATAAAAAACAATTGATGAGAACAAAATCACTGAGAGAATTGAGAGGATGAAGAGGAGTGGTTGCTGATGAAGCTGTGATTCGAAGAAAACAATTCAAAACAGAAATGTATGGCTCGATTTAATGAAGAACAAAATGCCCAGAAACTCAAGCTGTAGCAGCACAGAACAAAAATGAAAAGGGTATGTACTGATATATCTAAATCAGTGTGATATAATTGACTGAAAAATTCTTAACAATTCATAAGAAAAATGTGTGGCTCGATTTAATGAAAAATAGAATGCCCAGAAACCCAGGCTATAGCAGCAGAGAACAAAAAATGAAAAGAGAATGTATTGATTTATCTGAACTAGTGTGATATAATCGACTAAAAAATTCTTGCTAGGGTGGAAGGGAGGTGCTAGGGAGGATTGATCTCCTCTGTAAATCAAGTTGATGCCTGAATATTGGGAGTGGATGCTTCCCTCTAGTGGGTGCTAGAAAAACATGAGAGTTGGTGCTCTCAACAAGTTGGTGCTATCAATCTAAAGTGGTTTTGTGGTTACCCCATTCCGGCCTCTCTGCAACCTAGAGGTACGATTTGGGTGCTAACATAGTGGTACCATTGCTGGGGACAAGTTGTCTTATCATCCCTGGGAGAACGACAAAGGATTTCTGATTTTCAAGAGGAAGTTTCTGTGGGTAGACGGAGGTTTCCAAAGTTTGAAGCAAAGGTTGTGTTTCTTCCCCCGCGACTCCACTCATTTGTATTTCCGTTAGAAGAAGACTCCATTGGGGGAATCGACGAGCCCAAGTCCATTTGTGAAGAATTCTAAGAAGGCACCATGGCCCCTAAAAAGATCCATACCAGAGGTAATCCATTCTCTGAAATCCTACTAGGCGTGGATAATCCATAGATATTGCTTAGACATAGAAGTGAAAGACATAAGGCTAGTGCTGCTGATATTGAAGAGTCTGTGTCTAAAGAGTCATATGAGTTTCAAGAATTAAATCTAGAAGTGGATATTGGGAGGCCCTTACTAAAATCTAAATCTGAGTCAGACCTGCATTCTACGGAAGAAGGGGTAGATAACCTCGATTCATATCTATTGGACCTTGTTTGGTACAAGTTGCAAAATATTGTTAGAACCAAAAAAGCTAGACCTCATCTCCAAAAAATTCATCCTCATATCAAGATCCAAAATCCCCCTCTGAATAACCCCCCTTTAGCTCAAAATACGCAAGGACCAATGGCTCCCATATTTGCACCTTTAGAACTACCAGCTGTTTTACATGACCTCCCTCATAATTATGCACAAAGGATCACCTCTTTTGATGAGATGGAGATTTTTCAACAAAACAACATGTAGATAGATTTGAAGATTTTGCTGATTTAGAGGAAGTAGACTATGAGGATGCGAAGATGAGGCTGTTCACCCAAAGTTTCTCAAGAGAAGTTAAAAATTGGTTTCAGGAAGTTACCGAATGCATCTATCGCCACCTTCCCAGCCTTTAAGACATTGTTCCTAGATAGATGGGAAGCAATAAAGAGCCCTTCACAAATCTTGTCCCAATATAACCACCTGAAGAAAAGGAACTTTGAATCTATCCATGAGTTCTCCATGAGGTTCATGAGGGTGTACAATTCAATCCTAGATGATATAAAACCCTTGGTAGGTGCAGCAAAACTCCATTATGATGATACCTTTGAAGGAGATTTCTCATGCATGTTGAGAGAAAGGAAATTGTTGGTCACCCTATATGTCAATTAATTACAACTAACACACAGGATGCTCAATATAAATTGTCAAACCCAGGGAGGTCTTTTATTTCAATGGCAATAAGCACAATCTATGCATAAACATCTCTAGCAGTTGATTGAATAAATAAAGATGATAATCCTACCTATATGCTCAACCAAACTCATTCCATAAAGAAAACTAATCGAACTCATACATCTAGGAATTCAAAGTGCAACTATCTTCCTACAAAAATCAACCTAGCAGTTACTGACCTAAGAATGAAAATGAACTAGATTACTTTTGCAAGAAGTTAAATCCTATAATTATCAAACTACAGTATTAAATCTTTACCAAAATGATCCATCCAGTAGATACTGTTACTCAACCATAATCTTCCTAATATATGAATTCAATAAAGATACAACAGCAACCAAAACTAAGAAATAAACTTGAACTATAAATTGATAACCATTGGAAATCCTAGAAAGCATAAATGGATGAAAAGAATTGGAATATGATTTTGGCTGTAACAGCTATTGAACACACATGCATAATCAAAACTAACCTACACAGTCGACTATCACACCACGCAGTTGTAGCTATCAGCTACCATAAATATCTATTGCAGCTATCAGAAACACGCCTAATGCAATTCCACAACACACAACAGGAAATGAATTAATCTAACTACCTACTTAACTTGGCAATCTCTGTGAGATGGTGGGCCCTAGCCTTCTAACAGAGACGCTGTGAGATACCTTGAATTAAGACACAGAAATGAAAGTAACTCTGCTCTTCATTAAAGATGGTAATTCACAGTCTCAGTTCTCTGTTACAGCCCGTACATAATGATAATTAACCAACCCCAGACTTTGAAATCCTTCCCAAATTTATACAAGAGGAATACAGTTCGTGATCAACCAATTTCGTGCAGCAATGAAGATCTATGATCTTCATGCTACGGAGTTACAACTAAACTGTTACAGCCTTTGTTTCTGCAACATCCCCCCAAAATTTTTGTAAATATTGGGTCCCTCCTATTCTTTTTGGTTTAAGCACTTGTTTTGATCAAATCTTTCTCGCTTAATCTTCAACTTTTCCTAAAGTGCTGACCCTTCTAGTTATTTTTTATTTTTTTACTAAGGCATTTTTTTCCTTCCATTTAGCAATGCGTTGTGTTAAAGGTTAACTTTGTGCATGCTCAAAGCGCAGATTGGAAGCATATATTTATGCGCTAAAGGTGCAACGTTAAAGGTTTAACTGCGCATTTTTTAAGTGCAAACTTTAGGCTTATGTCTTGCGTGAAAGGTGCACTTTCTAAGACTTATGCTTCCATCTTATTGCCAAAACTTGGTTTTTTTAGTGAAGTTCCCCCCTGCAAAATAAAGGTTTAAAATCTGCACTGCATTAACGCATGATTCTTTCGCAGAGTCTAAGTCTAGCTCGGCCGCCATCGGCGCAATTCCTAATAATAGGACAAGCACTTTGGTGCAGGATTTGTCCTTAAGAGCTCTGACACAAAATCTCATTGGTGCAGTTCTCGTTAGCACATATTTTGTGACTAAAGTTGCACCAAAGGCGCAAGGCTTATCCATATATCTCCCGCTTCCATATTTGCGCCTCATCTTTCCTCGAATTCTAACGTTGGCGCAACGCTATCATCGCAGAGCTTAATCTTTCAATCATCACTTGGGCGCAGGACTTAATGTTATGATCGCCACTTTGGAAAAGGATTTAATGTTGCGATTGCCGCTTTGACACGAAGTTTTATTTTGGTGCATGTGCAACCACGGAGTCGGTAGGGTCATGAATGCGGCCATGTGCTATTTCAAATGCACAAGGCCTCAAGCCCCGTGCTCATTAAATTCGCCAACCCACCACCTTACGTGAATTCAATTGCCTCCCCTATATGAATGTGTAGAGCGGGATTTCAAAAAATCACTCGACCATTGCAATAGGAGAACGGAGCTCGCTGTTCTATATCAAACTCTGACTGCACTGCTGCCCATCTCGGAACGATCGCTATCCACCGGGGAACACTGCCAAGCTGACAGGTAGGTTCTCGGCCCCTCCTCTCTTCGTTTTTCAAGGTTCTCGTTTGGACTTGCACCCCTTTCGTGCCCTTTTATCGACTATATATATATATGCAAAACAAACTTATACGCACTAAGCGGTTAGTTGTGAGTTGAAGCCATGAAGACACAGAACCACCGTATGCAAACCAGAGCTTGGAAGGCCCTATCCTCCAATGCGTGCTTCAAAACTTTCCCACTACCGCGTGCTCGGTGTCCTAAGTAAGTTTTTCCATGCATCTTGCCATCTATGAGTTTGCCCGGTTACACCTTAATGGCCACATATCTTGCGTTCCACGCTCAAATCTATAGCTAATGCTTTGTTTTTCCAGTTAAAACGCCACATACATCCCATGAAAAATCGCTGCCAAGCAACAATACCTTTTGCGCCGACGCCACCTAAGACCCACAGTATCGGCCAAAACCACCTTAGAGCATGTGAGAAAGACCTGACGGGCTAGCAGTAGGAACATTATGAATAGCTCCCCATTCTACTTATAGAGGCCAACAACCGTGAAAGGGGAGCCCAATAAAATCACCCATGTGTTATTTACATGCATTATTTTCGTGAACTCAATGGTCTCCCTAGGCGCACAAAACATTTTAGGCACTTGTGCCTTTCTATGAATGTCATGATGCTGTTAACTGCTCCTGTTCCTTATTCCTCCATTAGTCTATCTTGGTTGGGTATTTTGATTTAGAAAATGCCTACATATTGAGAAAAAGTAAATAGCGCAAATGAGAAGCTTTCTCGCTACCTTGCCACCATGTCATTATCCTTGTTTGTAGACTTCCAAAATGTCTCATGATTTTCAACTGTGAAATGGTAGCTGCAATTGTGGATTAGTTGATCATTTTGTTAAAACAACCTCCATATTATGAAAGTGGCATATTCTGGATTTTTTATAATTGTTCTACTAATGCTTGAAGGTTATCTAGTTAAAGCCAACTCTATCATATTTTATTTCACAAATCTATAGGAGGCTTTGCATTTTAATAATGGTTGAATTTCGACATACGCCTTATTTGTACTGCCCTGCTCACCGCAGGATTATCATGCATAGGAGGTCTGCAAGGAAGAAAGCCATGCAAAAGATTGACTCGGATTCAGACTTGAAATCCTGTTGGACACTTCACTCAAGACAATGTTTACTGATACACAAGCTACAACCAATGTTCCCCCTGGGAGCTCTGCCCTGAAATTCCAATGGGGTGATCTATATAGGTTTATCATGGACCAAAACAATCCTCAAGCCCCCATAGAAGATTCTCTGGTATATGCAAACATCCGAAGGTCTTACCTCCATAAGGAAACGACTCGTGCTGAATTGTTCCCATGTTCTGAAGTCATTGGTTGGTTGATCCCTCACGTCAGGACTGACACTAGGTTCATAAATGATAAAAATGGGATGAACCTAGCATATTTTGCTCCTGAGCATATTACAGCCACCTACAAATTACCTCAACCCAGAGCTTGCTGAGATGATAAATGGATAGCAGAACATCCTATGGACCTACTGGACACCGCCAGGAAAATGATGATAGCTGACAGACAGATAAGAAGGAGGAATACCAATAAATATGAAAGCAACCTCCTGAAGACTCCTTATAGACTCATCGTTCTAATGTTGAGTCAGCTCTTCGGCATGCCTAATGGAAATATTTTTAAGATCGGATGGGTGCCAGTAATTTTTCATATAGCCATGAATGGCACAATTTTTAATTGGGCCGACATAATTTCAGACAGTCTGGCCTCACAGTTAACCGCAACCCAGGGAGGGATGACTCAGAAGGAGGCAGATTTCTTCATGTCTTTGTATCTAATAGACTACTTATTGAGCAAGCATACCTTCCCAGACTTGGGCTCCTCATGGAAGCCAAAGGAAACACCTCTATTCATGGCCTATCAACTCACATGGGAAAGTAAATACGCAAACTATTACAAGCAGGTTTGCGAGAAATTCATCATGCCTCTATACCATCTTAGTTTTGTAAAGGAACCAAATTGCATGTCAGAGAACGCCATGCCCATTATCAAAGCGTTTGGCGATTATTATCATAGCATAGAAGGTACCTATATCCGAATGAATGGAGGATCCGTAGCTCCCTTTTTGTTTCCCAGATATGCTACATATTTTGTGATTCATAGGGAAGCCATAAGGCAAATCTTCAACATTGGCGGGATCAGCAGAGTCCTCACTAAAAGGAATAAAGGGATGTATCCACCAATTCCTTTCACTATTGGCGCATACAGCCTCCCGAAGGCCAAGGAAGGAGAAAACTATGTTCAAGATTTAGACATCTTCCATTTTGGTACAAAGTTTTTCAGAAGGCATGACCCTTGTGGTGAAGTTGCCAAACATATTATTGATGTCGAAACCAGCTTCGAGTACACCCATATTAAGGACAATGAGGAGGATTTTTTCCGTAGTGCTCAAAACTTAACGGAATTAGGCAAGTGCTATAAGAATAAAGGTGGTAAGAGCTCTAACCCCAGGCTTGTCAACCTAATACAAAAGGAGAAGGAAGCATCAATGTCTCAATCAGGAGATCCGACAGGAATAGAACAAGAGGAAGTTGACAGGATATTACATCAACAAGATCAAGAAGCAGATTCAAAATGAACAAGCTGCCAAGTTCCAACAAGAAGAGGCAGCAAGAATCCAAAGCGAGCAGGCTATTCGGTTGCAGCAGCAAAAAGAAGCTGCTAGAGTGCAGAGGGAGAAAGAGAAAATTGCTTTGGAAGAAGAGGTTGTTAGAAGCAAGAAGGAGGAAGAAGTAAGGGTCCAAAGAGAAGAAGAAGACAGAATCATCCAGGAACAGGTTGCTAAATTGCAAGAGGAGAAAGAAGAAGAGAGGATTATGTTAGAGGAGGCAGACATATTACAAGCAGAATTAGCAGGGCTAGCTGAAAGGAAGCAAAGGGAGTAGACTGAGAAAACTCCCGAGCCATAACCATCTACTCCACAAAACATGGAGTTGGATGCGCCACTGAGAGACCAACCAAGGATAGCTCAAGAAGGGGTTGCTTCTACTGAAGGATTAACATTGACCCCGTACAACCCCAGAAAGCAGCGCCAGGTGGCCAACCTGGATTCCGTATATTTTCAAGAGCGGAAAAGGGCTATCATTGATAGGAGAGTTAGGAAAATGGAAAGTGTGGAAGACGTATATGAATTCGTGGTATCAGAAACTACACTGGTCCAAGGAACTGATGTTGACCCTTAATTCCAGGCCCAATGCACTGTGGCATCATCCAAAACGAGTAGAGCCAATACTGATTGGTTAATGAATGAGGTAAAACATTACAGAGATCAATGCTTCAAAATAAGAGATGACAGGAAGAGGGAGGTTCTAGAAGTAAATATATTAAAGAAGAAATACATGGAATTGACACAAGAGAAGTTAAGGATAACTTCGAGATCTCTACAACTTGAAAATGAGAAGAATTCACTAGAGATGCAGCTGGCCATCTCCAAAGACGAGCAAAAGAACTTAAAGGCTCGGATATCAGAATTGGAGGAGCTCGAAGCCAGTAGGTACCAACAAATTTATCTCCCCAGGGATCAATATGAGGGGTTAATCCAATAAAAGGATCAGTTGTTGAAACAACTCAAAGAAGCAGTGGAAAACAAGCAAGACCTATTCATGTTTCACAAGCACGCATGTGACATGCTAATAAAAGGCCATCAACTGTTGGTGCTGATCTCAGGATAAATTTGCAATGTGAAAGAAATGATCATGAAAATGACATCGATCGAAATTGGATCCTTAAAGAACAGAGACAAATTTGCAAAACATGTGGAAGAGTTAAAACAACAATTTGAGTGGAGAAGAGGAAAATGTGGATTCCCCGCAAACTTGCGCGCCACCACCGAAGAAGCATTTGACTTAGATGCAGGACTCCTTGAATTCAGTAAAGATTGTAGCGCCAGGCTAAGCTTGGAGATCAAAAAAAATGTCCACAAATGTCACTCTTTCTACTCCAAAATTAGAGAATCCCATGGAAAGTGCCACTTGGTTCTGCCTGAAACTATCAATGAATTCCTAAAACGAGAACATCAGTTGGCTGAGTTGCAAGGTGAGTTGGACCAAGGATTGGATTGTGTTAAAAGGGTGGAGGTGATAACCCAAGATGAACTCCAACAGTTCATTATCCAACCCACTGTGCATATCTACTTTCTGGAAGCAATTGCCCAAGACGCAGCAGCAGGAGCAGCACAAGTCAAATCAGATCTGCGCAAGCATGAGATTGCAGCAAAGGCAACAATATCTGTTCAGAGCAAGATTATCTTGAAAGAGCTCAGTCAATGGGCCACCCATATCCAAAGTGTAGATGGCCAAGCATCCACAAGCGAGCCAGTTTGTGGGGATGAGTCAGCGAGTCAACAAAAGGAAGCCAAATAAAATAGAGAAACCATCAGAATTCTTTTTTGTCTTAATGTGAGAAAAGCTGAAATTCCTTTATTGTATAAATGCTTTAAAAGATAGCTGGCTCTAATTTTGTCTTATATGGAAGGCTCTCCATGAATCTGTGGGGTTTTGTAATTTTGCACTAAAGGAAAAATTAGAAGGTTCTAGAGTTTAGGGTACACCTGTCAGCTCAAGGAGTAATTTGTAAATTTATAAATAGGAGAATAGAAGAAGAAGAAAGGGCTTTTTGCAGGTGAAAGAAATTTTCTAGCTGGTGCGAACTACTTTGCTGCTTGCTCTAAGGACTGGAATTTTGCCTAATGAAAGCATGGAGAGGATGTTTTTGTCTGGAAATGTGTATTGAATGCTTGTTGGACTACTACTGTGTCATTCACATATTACAGTGAGATCTTTCTTTGCTGTTATGAATTATTTATGTGTAATGGATAATCTTTCTCTTTCTGTACAATGATGTCTCTCTCAAATGAGTAATGGAATGCATTAAATAATTTGAAGTTATCTTCAATATCTGTCATATTCTGTTGTAGGCACATCTTTATGATTAAATGGCTATCTTTGTGATCTTTAGGTGTTTCCTACAGTTTATTACTCATCTCTATAGTTTGCTCCTTGCAAGGATAGGTTAAATTTGCTTATACAATTTTAGATTAATTTAGATTAGCTACCTGCATTTAGCTTAGGGAACTTGCATTCCATCTTTGAAGATAAAATCCATAAACGGTGGATAGGGCCGCAACCATTGCAAAAGAATACAAATATTTAAATCTTATGGTAGCCGGAACTGTTAATCGGACGGATTCCCTACACCAAACGGTGGACAATCTAATTGGGACTGTTTACCAGGGAGAATCCCTTGCTGCTTGATGCTGCAATTTTTGGGGCATCAATTGTTTTGGCGCTAGAAGGAGGGCCACCAATGCATGGCTTATAAAGGAGATTCCTCAATTGGCAGAAACATTACTGAAAACCCGCTTGAAATAGCAATCCCAAGAAATCAACAAAATCCTAATTCTAATTCGGAACAACAAGAAATGTTGTATGCTGTACCTTTTGCTGAAGTAGCTGACTTAAGAAAGCACACGCGAGCTTATGTTAAACAACTCAGTGGTTTAAATGAAATAAATTTTCTCCCTAGAAGAAGACTTCCTAAAAGAGAAAGACAATATACCCATGATTCAATCCTTGTGCAGAGCTTCGAAGAGCTAGTAGATTTGTCTTTAGAAGAGATCACGCAGCCTCTAAAGGAGATTGATTTTGAAGATCCAGAAAATATTGGAGAACTTTTTACTTCAAAGAACACTCCACTTAATTCACCACACGATTCTCCACCTAATTCTCCACATAGAGCCATGGTTGTACCTGCTTGGAGAGCAAGGGGAGCATTAAATCTAGCTGGTCCATTTCACGATCTGCCTAAAAATCCAGAGAAAGTTTTTCCCAAATACGACCCAGGTAAAGGCATATCTGCTGAAGATCATATTAAGAGTTTTTATTTAGCTTTGAATCTTTTAAATGTGTAGCATGAAGATGTAGTTTTTAGGCTTTTCCCATACACATTTGAACCGAAATTTTCTTCCTGGTATTTTAGCTTACAAGCTAGCTCAATTTCCAATTGGGAATAGTTTGAAAAATGTTTTTTAAAGAAGTATGGGAATCAAAAAACTGTAGCTACACTCATGAAAGAATTAATTTCCATGAGAATGGAAAAGAAAGAAAAGGTTCAAGACTTCAACCAAAGCTTCACTACGCTCTTGAATAATTTCAGCAAAGCAACTAAACCTGCAGAAGAATCATTAGTTGAATATTATACAACAGCACTTGAAGGCCCCATAGCAATGTTCGTCAAAAGAACTAAGAAGACCACCCTCATAGAAAACTTTGAAGAAGCTAGGAAGGTGGAAGAAGAAGCAGACAACATTGCTAAACATGTCTTAGATGCAGAAACAAAGCCAACAACTAATAGAAAACCCCTGCTGCTTACTAGGAATAAAGAAGAGTCATCGGCGGACATGGAAAACGTAGTTAAAATGATGCAGAAATTGTCCAATAAAATTGTAGATCTTGAGAAAGATAAGGCAGCTAATACATCTAGGAATCCTTTCAAACCATTCTACAAGAAGAGAGAAGATAATGACCAGCCTCATCCACCTATGAACAACTCCCCTGTTTTAAATCTAAATGAAATGGAATGGAACACTTCTATACCTTTCATCAAGAGCCACACTCTGAAAAGAGCTACCCATAATGGATTAATTCTATGACAATGCTGGATTCACAGATTCCAGATCAAGATGATCCCCCAGAGGAACAAACTCTTGAAGTAGAGGAGCCCTCCCCAGATACCACTATGGTATTATGGGACTGGGTACCATTAACTGAATTAATAGAAGACGATCCCATGGAGAGCCCAGTCTCTGCTGTAAACATTAGCACTCACAGTAAAGGTCCCATTGCAAATCCAGTTCCAAGCTCAACTACGCCCAAACCTAAAGTTTCCAAAGAGATACCTAAAAGACACATTACAGTCATTCCGCATCAACCTAAAGTGTTACATAGAAATATTCCACCCTGTGAGCATTAGCATTCTTTGGCATGTAGGATCCATTTCAGTGACTCAGATCCATTTTTATCCTTCAGTGATACCAGTTTTCTCTATTTTTATTCCTACCCACATGTTGCATCACTATAGCATGCATACCCGCGAGTTGCATCACTATAGCCCGCGGGAATCAAGTAAAATGGTAAAAACCACTATTAATTACTTTTTACTCCCCAAAAAGCGGTCATTGGGTGACCTTTGGCTCTCTATCTGCCTAAGTAACATCTTGATGAGTCCTTTCACCTACCTTTGAGAGGACTATATATTGAGCACATATGGCTTATGGACGGGAGGAAGAAGAGAATAGTAAAGGAACTCTAGTGGATTTTTTCCCTATCTTGAGTCTGCACTCATTGATCCTTGTAGCTGTGAACCTCTTATGTTCACCTTCCAAACTCCTTCTAGTTTGAGTTTGCCATTCATGGAGGATTGAAGTGGTGGAGGCACAAGTGGATTGATCTAGATCTTGGTTCAGATTGGTTGTCGGAAAGAGGTCATATCACTTTGTACTTCTTCTTGTTCATTAATAGAAATACTCATATTCTCGTCCATTCATGGTGTGAATTTCATTTATTATACATTGGGTTACATTTGCTTATGATATTATGGACCATTGTTATTGATAATGTTAATGTCAATTATATATTATATGTACTTGTTGGATATTGGTTGTCAAGACTAATTTGCAGATTACAAGTGCGTGGATTGAAAGCTCCAACAGGGATCTACATCAAATGTTGGATCAAGGTTGGTTACATTTCTCCATTATCTTAACATTGTCATTTATAATAGCATTGTTTTGAGAATTGAGTAGATTTATGGTAGTCATCTGTCTGTTGTGGTATTCCCAAGCCATAGTGAGTTTTCTCCAATACAGAAATGGCGACTCCGCTAGGGAAAAAATCCATGTTTGGGAAATTGTTTGAGCATTAATCCATAATTAGAGTTGTTGTTTATCGAAGCTCTGTGTCACTGATTGGCTGTTAAGATACACTGTAGAAAAATTGGTTTTTCTGAGCCTCTGGATTCTCTGTTTGCCCATTTGCCTTTCCTCACCCGCGGGCTAGCTTAGCTCTGCCCGCATCTACCTGCCTCTGTTTACTCTACTACTCACGGGTACCCGCAAGATTTCCTTCGACAGTAGCGTGTAACTCTGGCTTTTGTTGGTTTATGACTATTGGTTGTTTCTAGGTGAGTTTGGTTGGTTCCTGAGTCTTTGTTGGCCTCTTTCTTGATTGTTTCATGCTTTGGTTGTGACCAGATCTCTTCGTCTCTCTTGGTTGAGCCTTCTTGGTTTCTTACCAATCTTTGGATTTAGCTTGTTGGTTTCTTCCTTTTGAGCTCATTCCTTTGGTTGAGTCTTGTTGTTTAGGATCTGCTGGGTTGTCTTAGTGATCTTCTCGGCACTTCAGTGACTGGATAGTAGGATTTTGCTTGCATTTTTTCATTTCATTTATATTGAAAAAATACATAAATATACATTTAGTTTTTTGCATTTTCCTTTCTATTTATAAGCGAAAATACAAAAATATTTTATTTCCATGTACTGCATCTTGCATTGAGTTCTTGTTGCCTTCATTTTAGGTTATACTTGTGCATCGAAAAGATAAAATATTGCATATTTATTTCGGAATTGTTGGTTGATTTTGTATATTAGTGACATTTTTTTAATGGATAGATGAGTCTAGGATTGGATGATGTTGCATACTATTGAGTCTACACATCACTAGTTTCACGATCATATCCCTTGAGTAATCACAACCACTAAAATTAACGCTTAATCATTAAAATTGATTAGACTAATTTTATTTATAGGGTACACCAACTAGCATATGTTTAGAGTCTTGGATAGATCATTGTGAGTTAACAATCCAAGACTAATAGACGAAACATTAGGTGTCTGAACAGGGAGTGGAGGAATCCATGGTATAGATCGGTGTTCTCAGGAAGCTATACTCAATCCAGAGTTAAGCACGAGGTCACGGGAGGTTGGTTGAGGATATATCCCTATGATACTAGCTGAACGTGGGAGATATATCCAGGATTTGTTCGTATCTGGGGGTACCGGAGGTTCGTCCTCTTGTGCTTCGGGCTTAGCTACCCTTCCCATACGACGGGTCCCACCTGCGACTGTCCCCCTAAGCATTGGTTATATTGCGGTGAACATAGTTGCCTTACCTAAGTACCGCACAGGGTACTTGCAGTGGTTATGTTGTTTGTGTCCTGAGTCAGATAGGGATTGGACAGCACATTTGTGTTCGTGCATTGGACTTGACCCTGTCAATACAGTGAAGCCTGGGTGTCTATATAACTGATTATGTTACCTCTGGCTGTAGTTTGGGAGTCTCAAGCCTCTCTTAGGAGAGACATACCAGCTCTAGTGTCGGGAGCTCATTTAGCCACTCTGTTTGTCTTCTCTTGGTTGTAGTTTCTCTAGGTGTGTGCTTTTGATTTACTGTTTTTGATCGATAGTTGGCCTTTAGGGGACATTGTGTCTCTCTCCGGAGATATCGTGGCGCGGAGCCCTACTCTCCGCCGGTCCCATCGTTTGGCTGGTTTAAAGCCACTCAAAGTTACACGTCGTATTTCTAGAGGACGTCGGAGGGCTCCCTCTGAGTCTTCAGATTCTTACGTGACTTACGTCGAAGACTACATGGATGCATATCCCAATATTGGGCAAGATCCTTCTACTCCTTCGGGTAGAGTTGAAAATACTTTCGACCCCCATACTCCTTGTGAGGATTGGGGAGGTGATCCACCTGACACTCAACCTAGTTCTATTTGGCCTAATCCACTTGACTGGGATCCGTTTGATCCTTCAAATCTAGATAATTATCTTTACGGGATGCCCGAATTACCCGAGGAGAAAGAACAAGACGAGCCTTTCGTTCCTTCGTTTCCACGTGATTATAGATATGGGAGGCCTGAGACTCATGATGACACTGACCCTACGATCAACCCCACCACACTCTCTTTTGGTATGCCTAGTCATAGTACTGTCAAACCTTCCACTACGGTTGGTACTCACGTTGGCACTAGTCAAAGTGTTAGCCATACTATACCCACTGGGGACACTACCCTCGCTCGGGGCACTACGTTGTCCACCCACTCACATAGTATGGGGACTGGTCAGATTCCTAACCATGCTAATGTTGGAACATGACCACCTCCTAGGAATACCCAACCTAGCCAGAATGTTGTTCGGAACACGACTCACCATCCACCACCTAATACACGTGTCGCTACTCGTCAACCCAGGACCACTTTTGCACATGATACCGTTCCTCCCAACCACGGGGGTGGACATATACCACATACTTTTGCGTCCACTGCTGCCACTAGTAATACCAATGTAGGGGGTGGGAATATTTACTATCCACATGGACATCATACCACCAACCCTTCTACTAATCACACTAATGTTGGGGTTGGGAATACTTCTCATGCTTTTGGTCACCACACGACTGCTCAAGCTAATCCTAATGCTAGGGGTGGGAACATACCATACCATTACGGTCATTACAACATGGTTCCCGCTATGAATAGTACATATATGCCCCATACTCATGGTGGAAACCCTTACTACAACACAGTCGGTGCTAGCCACCAGTATCACCCACCACCCCAATATGGTGCCCAAAACATGCATATACCTGCTTACTCTCAAATGAATCAGCTAGGAGGAGGTTATCAATCTTATAGCCATGGGAAATCTTATGGTCCGTTAGGTCCTTCTTATCAGCAGTTTAATCCTCATGGTCAAGCTTTTGGTCCGTCTTATAACATAGTTCCATTTAACCAACCTTTTATGGGAGCTTATAATCTAGCTTTCTAGCCACAGCTCCCATTCCTTGCACGCTTGAATATCCCAGATCTTTCGAAGCTCACGAATGATCCGGTGTGTCATGAACCTACTTGGTGCCCGGTCCATACCAAGCTCCCTTCAGACATTCTGAAGTTTTAGGGGAAAGGTGGTGAGGACCCGGGAGATCATGTCACGACATTTCACCTTTGGTGCTCCTCCAACTCTTTGAATCATGATTCCATTCATTTACAACTATTTCAATGCACCCTCACGGGGGCATCCGCGAAGTGGTATGTGGAGTTGCTCGAAAACACCTATAGGGGATTCAACAAGATTGCTTTGGTTTTCTTAGACCATTTCTAGTTGTCGTTTCGTTATGATACTGGTACTGAGTTATTGTCCACCTTGCATCAGAATAAGGCCACACATATTTCTGACCACGTTCAAGAGTGGCGTCGGCATAAGAGATTAGTGAAAGCCAACATTCCTCCAGACTTCCTGTTGGAATGGTTCCTTAAGTCTTTACTCCCATACATTGCTAAGGATGTTTCGATGTCCGACATTGTTTCTTAGGAACAAGCTATCTTGAAAGTTCAGTAGTTAGATCCACTTTATTCTCAGTATGGCATTTTGTATGACATTATTCTTGACGCACCGAGAACAATACATGAGCCTACATCAATTCCTAAACCACATGCCGATGGCATCGTGGGGTCCGCATGCACTCACCCTGTAGACTTGGTAGCTAATCAAATGCAAAATTTGTCGCTAAACCAGTCTGCTCCCGGACAGGTTCACACCTTGTCCACTTCCACTCCATCGTCTGATGTACACAATGTGCAATCAACGAAACAGTCGGGTAACCAGCAACCTGGTGGTAAGAAAAAGGGGATAAATAATCATAGGGGTGGAAACAATGGAAGTAATAATAATAGCAATCATAATACTCCTCGTAAAGAGAATTCCAACCCTCCTCGGGAAGGCAGTAATGCTGGCGAGGATCGTAAACCTAGGCATAAGGTGAAATTCCCTTGCAAGCTTTGTGGGGAGGATCATCTTACTCACTTATGTCCTCGAATTGAAGAAGCATCGAAGCATTTGGCACAGAGCCCAGCTGTGTTGAAGAATCCCCTTCCTCATCATCAAAACATGGCTTCGCATGCTCCCACCATTGGTTATGGTACTAATGAAACGGCAACGTCTTCTTCCAATACTAGTGGTTATGGATGTGTGAATATGGTTTAGTCAGAGGTTTGTGTTGCTACTCGTCAACGCGATTATGGTGCACCACAACCAAATTTGGGGAATGAGCCTCCCCCTCCTCCTGACAATTCCTTGCATATCGAGAAGCCCTCTATTATGCCGCGAATACCGAAAGGTATTCTCAAGCACTCCATGCATAATCCTAATGCTCGAGCTGCCCATAACTACTCCATTGTAGAAGATTTGGGCCAAACTCTGTGTGCCATGTCGGCTCTTGAGGTTTTGCAAGCCTGTCCTTCTCAGAAGCATGCCCTTTTGAGTGCGTTAGGATTTCTGGATGGGGGAAATCCTAGTGTTATCAAGTTCGATACTACTGATGTCTAGCCTCACTTACCTTACCACGTGGCTTTTCAAATCCAAGTGGTTTTCCTTAAAATATTCGTCAAACACACTATGGTTGATGAAAATGCCTCTGCGTCAATAATGTCGTTAGCTTGTTGGAAAGCTCTTGGCTCTCCTCCTCTACTCACATCTATAACTACACTCACTACATTCGACGCTAGATCTTTTACACCTCATGGAATTATCTCTTCCCTTGTTGTCTCCTTGGGAGGTAAGTCTGTTCCTATTGAAGTCGAAGTGGTTGATGCACCCATTGAATACAAGCTTTTACTGGGTCGGAACTGGATGTATGCTATGAAGGCTGTCGCATCTACTGTATTTAGAGTTATCTGCTTTCCCCATGAAGGCAAGATTGTGATAATCGATCAGCTGGATTATGTTGGCACTCCTTCCACAGCATCCACAGGATCTGTAGTCCCGCAATTTTTTGATTCTCAGTCGACAACTGGGAACATAGGTGTTTGTATGTACCCCTCATTGATGGTAACTTTTAACCATTCTGCACCTATGAATTTTATTGGAACCATTACCGACAATGTGTCTCCTCCTTCGAATAATATGTTATTCTGGACCTCTTATTTAAATGATCCGTGGACTTTACCGTCCACGAGTTCCACGTCTGGAGACATTGCGCATGTTAGGATGTCTATGCCTTTATCTGCAGCGGAGCTCACTTACGATCATATCCAACAAACCACTGCAGATCCGGATCTCTCTTCTTCCTAGACAGTTGAGGAAGATCCCATTACGTTGCCAGTTTTGGCATCCAACCTATCTTGTTCACATGATTGCCTCGATGGTATCCTACCTTCATATGAAGTTTTTATTGAGGCCATGAATGGTAATGACAAGCCCTAGGAGGATTCTCATCATCAATTTTATTTCCTTCCCACCCTTGATCTTATTGAACAAGAAGAGCCTCGAGTACAACCTGCCATGCATTTGGATTTTGATCCAGGCATAGTTTTTTCTAGCCCCGGTTTGACATTAAAGTCTGATCTCCCTAGTGATGAGTCTGTAGACTCTCCTATAGATCCCTGAATTGGTGATCCTGATGAGTTCGATTCTACTTCTAGAATTTCCAACTCCTATGATGATGAATTTACCACTGCAGATTCCTTCACATCCTTCAGCTTTGCTCTTCATTTTGAAGATGATCATTTTGATCCCTCATGTATTGGTACTATGGAACCTCCAGTGGTTAGCTCCACCTACATTATGTCTGAGGTTAACAATAGTGAAGTTGAAAATTTTTCTACCATAGTGACCTGTATCAGATTTTTCTTTACGTACGTTTTAGAGATGATCTTGGTACTTATGTTTCTTGGAGACAGGATTCTTAGTTGGACTCATACTTGTTTACCGGTCATTTTCGACATTTGCTTCTGTCATGGCAGGAATATCTGGAACCTTGCATATAGGTTTAGGCCTCCCCATTGTTATGATGCATTTGGGCCTATTACTATCCGAATTTGCAGACACCCCTTGAGTGTCCTTATCTTGCTCATGTTCCTTGCATTATGGATAGCTTTGTCCCATGCGCTTGGAACTAATCTCGCATGTCCCTGACACTCATCTACTTTCATTACGAGCATTCTTCCATATCTCCTTTGAGCTCGTTAAAAACAGTAAGGAGGTCACGAGTTTACTTTTTCGGGCTCGTTAAACCTTTACGGAAAAGATTTTTATAAAGTCTTTTTAAGCCCTTGTTAGACTTTTTCAAAATAAAACAAGATTTCCGAGTATACTTTTTATTTCAGACTCGTTATAGGATTTGAAGCGACATCCACTTAGGTATAAGTTTACCCCTTTTCCGGACCTTTGTGGATTAATTACGAAAAAGGTATACTCTAGTCATATGTGACTAGAAGAGTTCTTCTCTCATTGTTTTACACTTTTTTGGGTGAGGAAACTAACTTTACGAAAAAGGACTTCTCAGTTATATCATGTTGTGATTGCATTGCATCATCCTGCTTGCCGCTTGAACCTTGTGCCGGCTCCCGCTTACTCAATTGTTAGCCTGGTGCCTGAGCACTTTTCCCCTGTCGAGCCCTACAGAGCTTATATTTTCCTTTCACATTTTGATGACCTTTTGACCCTGAGGGAGAACACCCCCGAGTGTCCACATCCTGTACGCACTTCCTTGCATTGAGCATAGGTATGTTCCACTCCTTGGGACTAGTCTACTAGCTATTTGACACTCGTTCCCTCACTTGTTGTACTATAAGAAATTTTATTCTTTTTCAATATTTTCCCAAATATGAAAAAGACCAAAAAAAATCAAATATTCCAAAAATCCGGACGGGATTATGGTCACTATTTCTTGTTGGCAGCTGTTGTGTTGCCTTTGAACAGAGCATTCATTCCACTCCGTACATTATGAGTCGGGACTATAGTTGGTCCTTAGGAGCTATACTTGTTTCTCAGTTTTCTCCACCGATTGGTTAAGCTTCTAGTCATTATGGAGCCCTCTGTAATGCCTCCTGCATTGCACAGTTTATGTCAAGTCTATGCTACCTGAGTCTATCCATCTGCTCATGCTCTTGTTCAAAGGAAGTCCTGAAACCAGTGTCGGCCACTCCTCAAATATCTTGACTATTGCATGTTGGCCATCCTTATTGAGTCAATATGTTTCACCTGAGATCTTTCAAATCTTTCAGCATTGTTGGTACCTCGTGCTAGTTGATGGGGGATGCTTTAATGCCCTCCTTCCAGTGAGTCTCATTCCATTGACTTCAACTCATTTATTTCAGGACTTGAGGCTTAGAGTTCAGTTGAGTACCTTGAGGATTGCAGTCATTAGTGGCAGGTTCTCTCACCATCGACAATGTTGGGAATACATCAATGTCTCCTGATCGATGGATTCATCCTAGTGTTCGACTTCAACCCATTTATTCAGACTCTGATGATTGTGCTCGGTGCCTTAATGCCCATTTTCATTATTGGTGGGTCATCTCGCATCTGTTAACGGTATACATCATTGACCGGTAATCAGATGATGTCTCATCAGGCTCGACCCCAACTCCTTTCATTCACTTGATGGGACTTGCACCGTCGAAGACTTGTGTAGAAGACCCCAGGTGATTGTGGCATTCAGTATGCTACATATGACTTTGACTTTACATCTGAGATATCACCTCTCAGATTTCAGTAGTTTGTACCTCCAGTTTTGCACCAGTTGTCTTCTTTTCAGCAGAAGACCATATCTTACTATAGAGGGATCATGGTTATGATCATTTATGACATGTATCCATTATGTAATGCCTATTCATGGCCATTGTATCAGATTGTTGTACTATACCGACATGTATTCAAAGATACTATTCTATTATGACGAGTGAGATGTTCTTTCCACTTGTGTCTCCATCACTCCACTTCTGAGTTTTATAATGTATTTCGGCCATCGTAGCACATTTCAGTCTCTGACCTCACACATTAAGGGGCATCTGTTACACAGAAATCTTCCACCCTGTGAGCATCAGCATTCTTTGGCCTATAGGATCCATTTCAGTGACTCAGATCCATTTTTATCCTTCAGTGATACCAGTTTGCCCTATTTTTATTCCTACCCGCATGTTGCATCACTATAGCATGCGTACCCGCGAGTTGCATCACTATAGCCCGCGAGTATCAAGTAAAATGATAAAAACCACTATTAATTACTTTTTACTCCCAAAAAGCGGTCATTGGGTGACCTTTGGCTCTCCATCTGCCCAAGTAACGTCTCGATGAGTCCTTTCACCTACCTTTGAGAGGACTATATATTGAGCACATATGGCTTATGGACGGGAGGAAGAAGAGAATAGTAAAGGAACTCTAGTGGATTTTTTCCCTATCTTGAGTCTGCACTCATTGATCCTTGTAGCTGTGAACCTCTTATGTTCACCTTCCAAACTCCTTCTAGTTTGAGTTTACCATTCATGGAGGATTGAAGTGGTGGAGGCACAAGTGGATTGATCTAGATCTTGGTTTAGATTGGTTGTCGGCAAGAGGTCGTATCACTTTGTACTTCTTCTTGTTCATTAATAGAAATACTCATATTCTCGTCCATTCATGGTGTGAATGTCATTTATTATACATTGGGTTACATTTGCTTATGATATTATGGACCATTGTTATTGATAATGTTAATGTCAATTATATATTATATGTACTTGTTGGATATTGGTTGTCAAGACTAATTTGTAGATTACAAGTGCGTGGATTGAAAGCTCCAATGGGGATCTACATCAAACGTTGGATCAAGGTTGGTTACATTTCTCCATTATCTTAGCATTGTCATTTATAATAGCATCGTTTTGAGAATTGAGTAGATTTCTGGTAGTCATCTTTCTGTTGTGGTATTCCCAAGCCATAGTGAGTTTTCTCCAATACATAAAGCTAACCCAACAGCTGCCAAACAGCCAAACATTGACACAACAATCCAACAACCAAAGGTCACATTGAGCAAGATAGACAATCAAACAAAAGTTGTAAATTGATGTGATATGGGATATGACATCATTGAAGATATAAAGAAGGTAAAAGCAAATGTTTCGATATTTGATATGTGTAGTTTTCCCCAACAATGAAACAAGTTGTTGCAAGCTCTTCAATCCCAGCCTAGCACTCCATTAACGGACACTCAACAAGACCCTGAAATTAATGAAGCCAGTATCGGCGGGAAATCCAAATCCCGGACATTGCCTTTTCTTTTAACTTTTGAAATATTCAATCACAATGTGCACAATTGTCTGGTAGATTCTGGAGCATCTTCGAATGTCATGCCACTTTCGATCTGTAAGAAGATTAACGGTCAACCAATTCCATCTCCCCCTTAGATTATTCAGTTAGATAGGACTGTTGTTAAAGTTATTTGGGAAATGAAATATGTGCTCATTAGGTTGTCGACAGATTCTAGGGTATGTCAGTTCATTGATATAATGGTAGTTGACATTCCTGAGACCTATGGTTTAATCCTAAACAGGGACTGGTCCACAAAACTAAACGGTTACTTTGCAATTGATTGGTCCCATTTATGGTTACCATATCAGAATAGGCAGAATCGGATTAAAATTTTGAGGGAACCACACATGAAACAAAATGTAACTCAGCTAGAAGGAAAGAACGAAGTTGTAGCCTTCTCATCTTCAGCTTTGGGGAATTATTTCTTAGAAATTGATCTGAGTAATTATCAATCTGAAACTATTAACCATGAGTCAGATAAACAGTCCAATATCCTTCATTTTTCTCGGACTAATGATATTTATTGTAACATAGTTATCTTAGTCACTGACTTAGATCATAAAGATACTAACTTAGTTAAATCAAACAATGTTTTTTGGACTTTATACTTTGATGGGTCCAAGACTCTAGAAGGGTCCGGAGCTAGTTGTATTCTAGTGGATCAAGTACTTATTGTCTTGTAGATTAGAATTTGAGTGTACTAATAACACTGTTGAATATGAAACTTTAGTCCACAAATTGAAGAAAGCCATTGGTTTTAATGTTGAGTACCTGAAAGTTTTTGGTGACTCAGAAATAGTTGTAAGACAGGTAAGAGATACCATTCACTGTCTTTCACCTCATTTGAAAGGTTATCAGGATGAGGTATAGGATTTAGTTACGCATTTTGATGCCTTCAATATAAAATATTTTCCTAGACTGCAAAATGCTGCGGCTAATTTATTAGCAACTTCCGCTTCCAGATTGGTACCGACTAATAACAAATGTTCAATTGAACTGGTTTTCAGGCCTTCTATCCCAGACAATATCACAAATTTCATAGTTTTAGATGATGACGATTAGATCGTCATTTTTCTAACAAATGAAGACCTGTTCCAAGAAGCTGTGATAGACGAAGAAGAGCATGATGTTGTTTTACAAAAGAAATATGCGGCTAAAGGAAATTTCATCCCCAAAGGGGTGAGGTCACTTGAAATGCTTTTTGATTTATGAAGTAAGTTCAAAAGGCCAGAAAATACCAAGACCAATAGCTCATTTATGCAGCACGAATTAGTAAATATGGGCACCAAAGCTGAACCTAAATTTGTTAACCTTGGTAAATGTTGTTCACCGAGAGAAAGAGATAAGCTCATCAAGATCTTTCGACAATATAAGGATGTTTTTGCATGGACTTATGAAGATCTAAAAACATATGACACCCGCATTATTCAGCATATCATACCAATGAAAGAAAGCACTGAGCCATTTCAGCAGCAATTGAGGAGGATGCACCCTAATCTCGAACCTCTGATTCAAAAGGAATTGAAGAAGTTACTTGATGCTAAGATAATCTTTAAGGTACGGCATTCCGAGTGGGTTTCTAACCTAGTTCCCGTAAGAAAGAATTCAGGAGAGATAAGATTATGTGTTGACTTCAGAAATATGAACAGAGCTTCAGATAAAGATAACTATCCCTTCCCTTCAATGGAACAAATTCTCCATATGGTATCAAGATTGAAACTTTTCTCTCTACTTGATGGTTTCTCTGGTTACAATCAAGTAGTAGTAGCTGAAGAGGACTGTCTTAAAACTACTTTCCGCACCAAGTGGGGAACTTTTGCATACCGAAGAATGCCATTCGGCCTAATAAACGCAGGAGCCACATTCCAGCGAGCAATGGACATCGCTTTCTGAGGATTGGGTGGCCATTGCGTCGTTGTCTATCTACATGATGTGATTGTTTTTTCAAAGAAAAGAGAAGACCATGTTTTTAATTTAAAACATATTTTTTATCGTTGCCGTAAATATGGTATTTCTTTAAACCCCAAGAAGAGTGTGTTTGTTGTTCTTGAAGGTAAACTTCTAGGTCATATCATTTCAAAAAAGGGAATTTCAATAGATCAAGAGAGAGTGCAGGTTATCAATAAAATTCCCATGCCTCATAACAAAAAATCCATTCATTCATTTATGGGCACTATCAATTTTGTCCGAATATTTGTCCCCGATTTCGCTCAAACTGTTAAGCCTTTGCAGCAAATGGTCAAGCAAAGCACATAGTTCAAATGGACAGAATTAGAAAAGGATGCTTTTAGAGATATTAAAGCAGCCATAGCTAATGATCCTTCCTTAAGAAGCCCATATTTTGACAAAGATTTTATCTTGTATACTTTTGCTTCAGATGACTATCTCGCAGCTGTGCTCACGCAAAAGATAGAATTAGGAGACGAATACCCAATCTCGTTTATGAGCACTGGTCTGCAAGGTGCTGAACTGGACTATCCTGTCATGGATAAACAAGCGTATGCAGTATTTAAAGCAGTAAAATAGTTCAGACCATATATTCTTAAGAACATAACTAAAGTTATAGTTCCCCACCCAGCTGTCAGATCCCTTTTCCTTCAAAAGGAGTTGGGAGAAAGAAGGGGAAATTGGGTCACAACTC
Organism: Larix kaempferi; assembly: GCA_027924585.1. Classification (NCBI taxonomy): domain Eukaryota; kingdom Viridiplantae; phylum Streptophyta; class Pinopsida; order Pinales; family Pinaceae; genus Larix; species Larix kaempferi. The sequence goes on from BSBM01000632.1 coordinate 7,656,247, forward strand.
TTCAAGAATATGACTTGGAATTTAAACCGACCACCATCATTAAGGGACAAAGCCTATGTAAATTGCTTATTGAACATACAATTGATGAAGAGCAGGATTGGAAGAATGAAGCTGAGCTGAATTCAGTCGAAGTATGTCCCATTTTCACAGCTCTTGAATCATGGTATAGGGATTTAGTGCATTACTTGCAACAAGGGTACCTACCGGAACACTGGAGTTCTAAACAAAGAAGGGCCCTCCGTTTAAAGTCAGCATCTTATCAGATCCTTGACGGAATACTTTTCAGAACAAATTATGATGGAATTTTTCTCAGATGTTTAGAGAAAGAAGATGCAGGTAAATTCGTCAAGGAGTTACACGATGGCCCTGCTGGGGGACATTATTCAGGGAAGACAACGGCTCACAAAATACTGAGAGATGGCTATTACTAGCCCACTTTATTCATGGATTCCCATACTTATCCACGAAACTGTGATGTATGCCAAAGGAATGCTGGAAAATTACCTAAGGTAGCAGGACCCTTGCAGCCGGTTATCATCTCAGAACCTTTTGAACAGTGGGGTGTAGATGTCATCGGAGAGATAAAACCAAATTCTTCCCTGCAACATCGATACATCCTGACAGCCACTGACTATTTCACCAGATGGACAGAGGTTGCCCCATTGCGCAAGATCAATGAAGTTGCATTCATCAATTTCTTAAAAGAGAACATCATAACCAGGTTTGGGGTTCCAATTTCCCTTGTATTTGATAATGCCACTTATTTATCGTCTTTTAAAATAAATGAATTTGTTTATGAAAGGGGAATTAAATTGCATTATTCGGCCAATTACTACCCCCAGGGAAATGGACTAGCTGAATCTTCAAACAAAAACCTCATCCAAATTCTCAAGAAGACTGTGATTGAAAATCAGGGAAGCTAGCATATAGCTCTCCCAAACGCCTTATGGGCAGATAGGGTGACTCCAAAGAATGCATTAGGGGTTTCCCCTTACAAACTTGTCTATGGCAAGGAAGCCATCCTCCCTCCCAACATCTTACTTCCATCCTTGTAGTTGTCCCAATCCCCTCGAGGGTCTGGTAGTCAGGTTTTACAATCTAGGATTAACACCCTGCTTCAACTTGAAGAAGCCCGACAGAAAGCCAAGAACCAATTCCACCAACACCAAGATATAGTCAAAAGATGGTTCGATAAAAGGAAGTCTGGTAAATTAATTTTTGAAGTAGGAGATTTAGTTCTGAAATGGGACCATCCTCGCGAAGGCAAGGGAATGCACACGAAATTCCAACACTTATGGGTAGGCCCTTACCAAATTTCTGCAAAGCTCGGCCTATCCACTTACAAGCTAACAGACCTCCAGGGAGGGGAAGTAACCCTTCCCCTCAATGACCTCGCCTTGAAACAATACTTTGCATAGTCCCGTTGATGTTTTCTGTACATAAATAAATAGTTTCTTTGTTCTTTTGCTTTCTTTGTTGATTTTTTGTTTTGTTTTGTTTAGAAAAAATATCAGTAGTTAGGTTTGTCTTTTTCACTCACTTTTTCATCTTAGTTTCCTCTTTTTCTAGGCTAATAAAACCCAGCTCGACCCCTGGCTTAGCGGTAGTACAGAACTCTTAGCAATATCAAAATCTTGAAGGAAGAATCTCATTTGTAAAGAGAGGGAGGCTCTGTGACTTTGCTTCCACTGATCATCCTTTGAAAATGGGGAGATCTCTTCCTGTTTGGTCAAAATAACACCAGTTAAATGACTAATGATCCAATGTTTCTCTCTCACTATCTCGCGTCTCCACTCATTTTAACATTAATTCATGTCTCAAGGTTTCCTTGCTATTATGGAACCATGGAAAGGAAGCATGCTTCACAGAGGTATGGTATTTAAATGATCCCATGCTACAAATAAAAGCCTAAAGGCTTACATCAAAGGGTCTGATTTCTAGAAATTCTCGCCTCAATCAAAGCATGGCTGAGATAAAAGAAAAATGTTCAAGTCAAGAAAGCTGTTCAACAGACTTAGCTCAAGCTAGGTTCTTCTCTGTCCATGAAGCTTGATAAATCAAATAAACTCTCTCGCTCACACAAAAGGACATTATGGATTGAAGAACCCGAATCAAAGATTCAAATTTTAAGGAAACTATTTCTGGAAGGCTCAAACAGCAAAAGCTGTCAAATACATGAACATCCAAAAGGATGTAGATAGCATGGGAATGAGGAACAAACGAATATCCCTGTGAAGTACTGTTACGATCCTGTGGAGTCCTCTTTTGGTCAGGACGTCATGAATACAATCCCTAAAAGAATTAACTCCATACTCTATCCTTGAGAGAGTTTGAAGGAAGTGCAAGTCTTAGCCTCCTTTCTCCCAAAGACCAAGATAAGAAAAGAGATCAATCCATTCTTAAAAGTTGAATTATGGGGCATTCTTGTTGTGCTTGGAGCTGTGATTTTAAATGTCATTCTAAGTCATGACTGGATTTTGTTTCAGATATCTGTGTTCGCCAACGAATCGCCAATTGTTGTTGCTGCAACATCCCCCCAAAATGTTTGTAAATATTGGGTCCCTCCTATTCTTTTTGGTTTAAGCACTTGTTTTGATCAAATCTTTCTCACTTAATCTTCAACTTTTCCTAAAGTGCTGACCCTTCTAGTTCTTTTTGATTTTTTGACTACGACATTTTTTTCCTTCCATTTAGCAGTGCGTTGTGTTAAAGGTTAACTGTTCGCGCACTCAAAGCGCAGATTGGAAGCGTATATTTCTACACTAAAGGTGCAATGTTAAAGTTTTAACTGCGCATTTTTTAAGTGCAAACTTTAGGCTTATGTCTTGCGTGAAAGGCACACTTTCTAAGACTTATGCTTCCGTCTTGTTGCCAAAACTTGGTTTTTTCAGCGAAGTTTCCCCCCGCAAAGTAAAGGTTTAAAATCTGCACCGTATTAACGCATGATTCTTTCGCAAAGTCTAAGTCTATCTCGGCCGCCATCGGCGCAATTCCTAATAATAGTACAAGCACTTTGGCACAGGATTTGTCCTTAAGAGTGCTAACACAAAATCTCGTTGGCGCAGTTCTCGTTAGCACATATTTTGTGACTAAAGTTGCGCCAAAGGCACAAGGCTTATCCATATATATCCCACTTCCATATCCGCACCTCATCTTGCCTCGAATTCTAATTTTGGCGCAGCACTATCATCGCAGAGCTTAATCTTGTAATTGCCACTTGGGCGCAGGACTTAACGTTATGATCTCCACTTTGGCACAGGATTTAATGTTGCGTTCGACGCTTTGACGCGAAGTTTTATTTTGATGCATGTGCAACCAGGGATTCGGTACGGTCATGAATGTGGCCATGTGTCATTTTAAATGCACAAGGCCTCGAGCCCCATGCTCATTAAATCAACCAAACACCACCTTACATGAATTCAATTGCCTCCCCTATATGAATGCATAGAACGGGATTTCAAAAAATCACTCGACCACTGCCATAGTAGAACGGAGCTCGTTGTTCGATATCGAACTCTAACTGCACTGCTTCCCATCTCAGAACGATCGCTAGCCACCGGGGAACATCGCCAACCTAACAGGTAGGTGCTCTACCCCTCCTCTCTTCGTTTTTCGAGGTTCTCGTTTGGACTTGCACCCCTTTCGTGCCCTTTTATCGACTATATATATATGCAAAACAAACTTATACGCACTAAGCGGTTAGTTGTGAGTCGAAGCCATGAAGACACGGAACCACCGTATGCAAACCAAAGCCTAGAAGGCCCTATCCTCCCATGCGTGATTCAAATATTTCCCACTACCGCGCACTCAGTGTCCTAAGTAAGTTTTTCCACGCATCTTGCCATCTCTGAGTTTGCCCAGTTACACCTTAATGGCCACATATCTTGCGTTCCACACTCAAATCTGTAGCTAATGCTTTGTTTTTCAGGATAAAATGCCATATACATCCCATGGAAAATCGCTTCCAAGCGACGATACCTTTTGCGCCGAGGCCACCTAAAACCCACAGTGTCGGCCAAAACCACCTTAGAGCATGTGAGAAAGACCTGATGGGCTAGTGGTAGGAACATTATGAATAGCTCCGCATTCTACTTATAGAGGCCAACAACCGTGAAAGGGGAGCCCAATCAAATCACCCATGTGTTATTTACATGCATTATTTGCGCGAACTCAATGGTCTCCCCAGGTGCACAAAACATTTTAGGCACTTGCACCTTTCTGTGAATGTCATGAAGTTATTAACTGCTCCCATTCCTTATTCCTCAATTAGTCTGTCTTGGCTGGGTATTTTCATTTAGAAAACGCCTACATATTGAGCAAAAGTAAATAGTGCAAATGAGAATCTTTCTCGCTACCTTGCCACCATGTCATTATCCTTGTTTGTAGACTTCCAGTATGTCTCATGATTTTCAACTGTGAAATGGTAGCTGCAATTGTGGATTAGTTGATCATTTTGTTAAAACAACCTCCATATTATGAAAGTGGCATATTCTGGATTTTTCATAACTGTTTTGCTAATGCTTGAAGGTTATCTAGTTAAAGCCAACTTTGTCATATTTTCTTTCACAAATCTATAGGAGGCTTTGCATTTTAATAATGGTTGAATGTCTACATACGCCTTATTTGTACCGCCCTACTCACCGCAGGATTATCATGCATAGGAGGCATGTAAGGAACAAAGCCATGCAAAAGATCGACTCAGATTCAGACATAGAAATATTGTTGGACACTTCACTTGAGACAATATTTACTGATACACAAGCTACCACCAATGTGCCCCCTAGGAGCTCTACCCTGGAATTCCAATGGGGTGATCTATATAGGTTTATCATGGACCAAAACAATCCTCAAGCCCCCATAGAAGGTTCTATGGTGTATGCAAACATCCAAAGGTCTTACCTCCATAAGGCAACGACTCGTCCTGAATTGTTCCCATGTTCTGAAGTCATTGGCTGGTTGATCCCTCACGTTAGGACTGACACTAGGTTCATAAATGATAAAAATGGGATGAACCTAGCATCTTTTGCTCCTGAGCATATTACAGCCACCTACAAATTACTGTGAAAATCCTCACAGCAGATCTAAGAGATGATGTATACCTCACAAGAAAGTAATTGATTAAGCAAGAAAATAGAAGAAGAGTGGTCAATGTAGTATAATGAGCAGCAGAATAATAATATAGTAGAACTCGGATAGAAGCAAAAATACTTCACACACACCAAATTATTAATCACAAATGGACATATAAATAATACAATGCATGAGGATTCGAATGCCTAAGGTGGCAATTCGAATTATCCTTCATGGAGTGATAAAAGGATCACTAGAATGTCATCAGATCACAACTAGTAGTCTATCTCATCATAGGTGGAGTCATCAATGCACAAGTAACTGTCAATTGTCAGTCAAATTGAGTCTAAATGAGTGTGGTAGGTTTAACTGAATGTAACTGTCACATGGAGACACTAACTGAATGAAGGAGGCTCAGTGGAGGGTGCATGAGGAGCTAACTGGAGTCAGAACAGGTAGTCATGTCTAATAGGAGGTCAATCGGAGTGATAACAACAATGAGGAGTCATTCAGGCCTCAAACCAAGGAAATACTGGTGGATAACTAAAGTAAACTGGACTAGTAGGTGAGAGAGGAAGAGTGGCTTCCTTGAATCAAGGAGGAAGGGCGCACTAATCTCTAGAAGGGCTCAAACTGATCTGAGAGAAGATCTCAGGGGCTGGATAACTAAGGGCTAGGTGTTGGACTGATGACTAGAATGCCTGCAAATCCATGCAAACCCTAAATGACGCATGCAAACCCTAAAAGTGCATGCATGACTGAAAATGTAAATGATCAAAATACTGGTGGGACTAGGATGGAGTATAGGAATATCCTAACACCCCCTCTTAATCCATCCCGGGCCCTGGTAACTAAGATGAAAGGTCACCCAATACAATGAATAATAACAGTCAATAATCCAAGGAAGTGGGGAAAATTTCATGGGAAAATTACCCCCCCCTCAAAACAGACTGTAAGGCACACATAAAAAATAAATGCTCCAAACTCAAGCAGGTGTGATGCTTGGTCATTTGTCTGGAGGTATCTTCTTCTTGGGAAGAAGTGGATCATACTCAAAAAGCATGTGCTTGTACTTGCTCTTCAGATCAAATGTGATGAGAACAAATCCAAAAGTATGAGGATGATCCTTGAACCTGTGATTCGAATCAGTTGAGGTAGGATCAAAAACATGAATATGCAGATAGTCTTTTGTCTTCTCCTTCGAACCATCATGGGTGAGATTATGCCAAAAAGAACCATCAAATAATAAATATTGCTTGAAATCCAAATCAGATTTAAGACTTTATGAATAGTTTCTTGTGCTCTCCTTTGAACCAGCAGGGGTGAGATCAAAACCATCATATGCATGAGAAATTATCTCAAGTAGTGTTTTCTTAGGATCTAAATTAGATCCAAGACTTGAATCATGGTTTCTTGAGATCTCCTTTGAACCATAAGAGGTGAGATCAAAACCAGTAAGTGCATGAGAAATTATCTCAAGTGGGTGGAAATGGCCTTATTCTTCAATAACCTTCTAAAAACATGGAATAATGATCATATAGTAGTAAATAAGAGGTGATTGCTTGAGGAGAGTGAACGCATTACCTCCAATAGCTAATTTTTCCTCTGAAATAATCATGTGATCATGATGCAAACCAACAGACTCTGGTGCAAGAGAGGATTTAGGACTTTCTGCAATATCTAGAGTGTGAGCTGGCATAGAAAGAGAAGAAAGTTGGAGCATGAGTGTAGAATCTGCAAGCTCTTTGTGGACAGCTTCAATATGAGATGATACTGGTTCATGATCTGAGAGACCATCAAGGGGAGCGAATACATCACTTTGCTTGCTCTCGAAGGGGTTTGGACCAATCCCTTCATTCTTTCTGCCAAATCTTTCATCCAGGTGGGCCCATAGCTCTTTTGGAGATTCAACATCATCAAGGGAATAGAATGCCAAGCTTCAAGACATAGCAACCATGATGGCTGCAATAGCTCTTCCACCTTCATTTAACCAGTTAATCTTTTCTTCATAGGATTCGAACTCTCTTTCAAAACAATAATCAAAGAGATCATGTCTCTTCAAATATGCTATCATTTTTTGTTTCCATTCAACATAGTCGAATAGATAAAGAGGGGGATCTTCTGAAAACATTGAAGCTATATAAGACTTGCAAAAACAATAGAGAATATCTGCAACTGCTACTGCTACAAAGATGTAGAAACTGCTGCACTCGAAATCTTGGTAATAACATGCAAAAAAATCTCAAGAATGGAGATAAACAATACTCTCAACATGCTCTGATACCATGTGAAAATCCTCACAATAGATCTAAGAGATGATGTATACCTCACAAGAAAGTAATTGATTAAGCAAGAAAATAGAAGAAGAGTGGTAAATGCAGTATAATGAGCAACAGAATAATAATACAATAGAACTCAGATAGAAGCAAAAATACTTCACACACACTAAATTATTAATCACAAATGGACATATAAATAATACAATGCATGAGGATTCGAATGCCTAAGGTGGAAATTCGAATTAGCCTTCATGGAGTGATCAAAGGATCACTGGAGTGTCATCGGAGCACAACTAGTAGTCTATCTCATCATAGGTGGAGTCATCAATTCACAAGTAATTGCCAATCGTCAGTCAAACTGAGTCTAACTGAGTTTGGTAGGTGTAACTGAATGTAACTGGCACATGGAGACACTAACTGAATGAAGGAGGCTCAGTGGAGGGCGCATGAGGAGCTAACTAGAGTCTGAACAGGTAGTCATGTCTCATCAGAGGTCAATCGGAGTGATAACAGTAGTGAGGACTCAGTCAGGCCTCAAATCAAGGAAAGACTGGTGGATAACTGAAGTAAACTGGACTAGTAGGTGAGAGAGGATGAGTGGCTTCCTTAAATCAAGGAGGAAGGGCACACTACGCTCTAGCAGGGCTCAAACTGATCTGAGAGAAGCTCTCGGGGGATGGCTAACTGAGGGATAGGTGCTGGACTGATGAGTGGAATGCATGCAAACCCTAAATAATGCATGCAAACCCTAAAAGTGCATGCATGACTGAAAATGTAAATGATCAAAATACTGGTGGCACTAGGATGGAGTATATGAATATCCTAACAATTACCTCAACCCATAGCTTGGTTAGATGATAAATGGATAGCAGAACATCCTATGGACCCGCTGGACGCTGCCAGGAAAATGATGATAGCTGACAGACAGATAAGAAGGAGGAATAACAATGAATATGAAAGCAACCTCCTGAATACTCCTTTTAGACTCATCGTTCTGATGTTGAGTCGGCTCTTCGGCATGCCTAATGGAAATATTTTTAAGATCGGATGGGTGCCAGCAATTTTTTATATAGCCATGAATGGCACCATTTTTAATTGGGCTGACATAGTTTCAGACAGTCTAGCCTCACAGTTAACTGTGGCCCAAGGAGGGATGACTCAGAAGAAGGCAGATTTCTTCATGTCTTCATATTTGATAGACTGCTTATTGAGAAAGCATACCTTCCCAGACTTGGGAAGCTCATGGAAGCCGAAGGAAACGCCTCTATTCATGGCCTATCAACTCACATGGGCAAGTAAATACACAAACTATTACAAGAAGGTTTGCGAGAAATTCATCATGCCTCTATACCAGCTTATGTTTGTAAAGGAACCAGATTGCATGCCAGAGAACACCATGCTCATTATCGAAGCATTTGGCGATTATTATCATAGTATAGAAGGTACCTATATCTGAATGAATGGAGGATCCGTAGCTCCCTTTTTGCTTCCCACATATGCTATAGATTTTGTGATTCACAGGGAAGCCATAAGGAAAATCTTCAGCATTGACGGGATCAGCAGAGTCCTCACTGAAAGGAAGAAAGGGATGTATCCGCCAATGCCTTTCACTATTGGCGCATACAGCCTCACGAAGGCCAAGGAAGGAGAAAACTATGTTCAAGATTTAGACATCTTCCATTTCAGTACATAGTTTTTCAGAAGGCATGACCCTTGTGGTGAAGTTGCCAAACATATTATTGATGTCAAAACCAGCTTCGAGTATGCCCATCTTAAGGACAATGAGGAGGATTTTTTCTGTAGTGCTTGGAACTTAACGGAATTAGGAAAGCGCTACAAGAAGAAAGGTGGTAAGAGCTCTAACCCCAGGCCTGTCGGCCTAATACAAAAGGAGCAGGAAGCATCAGTGTCTCAATCAGGAGATCTGACAGGAATAGAACAAGAGGAAGTTGACAGGATATTACATCATCAAGATCAAGAAGCAACTAGGATTCAAAATGAACAAGCTGCCAAGTTCCAACAAGAAGAGGCAACAAGAATCCAGAGAGAGCAAGCTATTTAGTTACAGTAGCAAAAAGAAGCTGCTAGAGTGCAGAGGGAGCAAGAGAAAAAGGATTTGGAAGATGAGGCTGCTAGAAGCAAGAAGGAGGAAGAAGTAAGGGTCCAAAGAGAAGAAGAAGACAAAATCATCCAGGAACAGGCTGCTAAAATGCAAGAGGAGAAAGAAGAAGAGAGGATTCTGTTAGAGGAGGCAGACAGATTACAAGCAGAATTAGCAGGGCTAGCTAAAAGGCAGCAAAGGGATCAGACTGAGAAAACTCCTGAGCCAAAGCCGTCTACTCCACAAAACATGGATTTGGATCCGCCACTGATAGACCAACCAGGGATAGCTCGAGAAGGGGTTGCTTCTACTGAAGGATTAACATTGACCCCATACAACCCCAGAAAGCAGCGCCAGGTGGCCAACCTGGACTCCGTATATTTTCACGAGCAGAAAAGGGCTATCATTGACAAGAGAGTTAGGAAAATGGAAAGTGCGGAAGACGTATATGAATTCATGGTATCAGAAACTACACTGGTCCAAGGAACTGATGTTGACCCTTCATTCCAGGCCTAATGCATTGTGGCATCAACCGAAGCGAGTAGAGCCAATACTAATCGGTTAATGAATGAGGTAAAACATGACAGAGACCAATGCTTCAAAATAAGAGATGACAGGAAGAGGGAGGTTCTAGAAGCAAATTAATTAAAGAAGAAATACTGGGAATTGACGGAATAGAAGTTAAGGATAACTTTGGGATCTCTACAACTTGAAAAAGAGAAGAATTCACTAGATATGCAGCTGGCCATCTCCGAAGACGAGCAAAAGAACTTAAAGGCTTGGATATAAGAATTGGAGGAGCTCGAAGCCAATAGGGCCCAAGAAATTTATCTCCCTAGGGATCAGTATGAGGGGTTAATCCAAGAAAAGGAGCAGTTGTTGAAACAGCTCAAAGAAGCAGTGGAAAACAAGCAAGACTTGTTCACATTTCACAAGCAAACATGTGACATGCTAATAAAAGGCCATCAGCTGCTGGTGCTGATCTCAGGAGAAATTTGAAACGTGAAAGAAATGATCATGAAATTGACATCCATCGAAGTTGGATCCCTAAGGAACAAAGACAAATTTGCAAAACATGTGGAAGAGTTAAAAAAACAATTCGAGTGGAGAAGAGGAAAATCTAGATTCCCCTCAAACTTGCGCGCCACCACCGAAGAAGAATTTGACTTAGATGCAGGACTCCTTGAATTCAATAAAGATTGTGGTGCCAGGCTAATCTTGGAGATCAAAAAAACTATCCGCAAATGTCACTCTTTCTGCTCCAAAATTAGAGAATCCCATGGCAAGTGCCACTTGGTTCTGCCTGAAACTATCAATGAATTCCCAGAACGAGAACATCGGTTGGTTGAGTTGCAAGGCGAGTTGGACCAAGGATTGGACTATGTTAAAAGGGTAGAGGTGATAACCCAAGATGAACTCCAACAGTTCATTGGCTAGCACGCTGTGCATATCTAATTTCTGGAAGCAATTGCCCAAGAAGCAGCAGCAAGAGCAGCACAAGTCAAATCAGATCTGCGCAAGCATGAGATTGCAGCAAAGGCAACAATATGTGTTCAGAGCAAGATTATCTTGAAAGAGATCAGTCAATGGGCCACCCATATCCAAAGTGTAGATGGCCAAGCATACACAAGTGAGCTAGTTGGTGGGGATGAGTCAGCGAGTCAGCAAAAGGAAGCCAAATAAAATAGAGAAACCATCAGAATTCTTTTTTGTCTTAATGTGAGAAAAGCTAAAATTCCTTTATTGTATAAATGCTTTAAAAGATAGCTAGATCTAAATTTGTCTTATATGGAAGGCTCTCCACGAATCTGTGTTTTTTAATTGTGCACTAAAGGACAAATTAGAAGGTTCTAGAGTTTAGGGTACACCTATCAGCTCAATGTGCAATTTGTAAATTTATAAATAGGAGAATAGAAGAAGAAGAAAGGGCTTTTTGCAGGTGAAAGAAATTTTCTAGCTGGTGCGAACTACTTTGATGCTTGCTCTAAGGACTGGAATTTTTCCTAATGAAAGCCTGGAGAGGACGTTTTTGTCTAGAAATTTGTATTGAATGCTTTCTAGACTACTCCTATTTCATTCACATATGACAGTGAGATCTTTCTTTGCTGTTATGAATTATTTCTGGGTAATGGATGATCCTTCTCTTTCTGTAGAATGATGTCTCTCTCAAATTAGTAATGGAATGTATTAAATAATTTGAATCTATCTTCAATATCTGTCATATTCTACTGTAGGTGCATCTTTATGATTAAATGGCTATCTGTGTGATCTTTAGGTGTTTCCTACAGTTTATTACTCATCTCTACAGTTTGCTCCTTGGATGGATAGGTTAAATTTGCTTATACAGTTTTAGATTAATTTAGATTATCTACCTGCATTTAGATTAGGGCACTTGCATTCCATCTTTAAAGATAAAATCCATAAATGATGGATCGGGCCGCAACTGGTGCAAAAGAATACAAATCTTTAAATCTTACGGTAGCCAGAACCGTTAACTTGACGGATTCCCTACACCAAACGGTGGAGAATCTAATTGGGACTGTTTACCGGGGAGAATCCCTTGCGGCTTGATGCTACGATTTTTGGGGCATCAACACAGCCATAATGAATGAGGTTTTTAATCATGAAGGATGTTGTTACACTGGCAGTCAATGGATCAATGGTTCAACCAATCAAGAGGCGTCATGTCTGTTAAACCTATGCTCTATTTCAGCGACCTGTTACAACTTCACGTGGAGAGATGCAATGTCCCTAGAAAATATGAGGGATCAAGTTAGAAGAATAATAGCTGGCACCATGTATTAGTAATAAACTGCATTGTCCCTAATGTCAGAGACGCCGTGAGCTACCACGAATTAAGACACATAAATTAAAGTAACTCTGCTCTTCATTAAAGATGGTAATTCACAGTCTCAGTTCTCTGTTACAGCCCATACAGAATGATAATTAACGAACCCTAGACTTTGAAAGCCTTCTTGAATTTATACATGAAGAATACAGTTCGTGATCCACCAATTTCGTGCAGCAATGAAGATATACGATCTTCATGCTGTAGAGTTATAGCTAAACTGTTACAAGCATAATGAATGAGGTCATTAATCATGAAGGATGTTGTTACACTTGCAGTCAATGGATCAACGGTTCAACCAATCAGGAGGCGTCCTGTCTATTGCAGCTATGCTCTGTTTCAGCGACCTATTATAGCTTCACGTGGAGAGATTCGTTGTCCCTTGAAAATATGAGGGATCAAGTTAGAAGAGTAACAGCTGGCACCATGTATGATTCTTTCCTAAGGCATTGCGACTGATACACATGTGCTTTGGTCTTAACTTAATAAACTCAACACAAGTTAGCATAAATCAAAGGATAGAATTCATAACCATAACAATCTTAGGCATTTAATTAAATGAAACAATAATGATGTATACCTTGTCAGGACTGCTGATTCATCTGGAAAAAGGCATGTATATGGTTTATGAAAGTACAATGTAACTAGGCAAAACGATGTAATAGGTATGGTAAAAAAGGGGCATTTCCAGGGCCCAACAGAAATCACCCTCCCTTCCTGCTATGTTAAAGGATGCCATAGAAGTAGAAGCAAACATGATGGATTCAGGGAAGTTGAAAGGGAAAGCAAAAGTAGAAAAGAAGAAAATAGAGATCCACACTTCCACTTCCACTTCTTCCTCTTCCAGTGATGTGAAGTTTGAAATGATGATGAAAACCATGGAAAATTGATGGATAGGTTGGCCCTAGATAAAAAAAAACCCTAATAGAGAGCATCCTGAAAATCAAGTGAGGAATCCCAACTTTAGAAGAACACCTCCCCAAAGAAATCAAAGGAACCCTGATGACCAGCAAATAAGGCCCCCTTTCCCTGAAAATATGGTGGATTAGGAAGGGTCGGAAGACCCAATGAATGAGTAGATTCATCTCTTTGACACTATCGACCATGAGATATACATGACTGAAAGAGAGCATGATTTTTTCACCAAAGAGGGTTCTAGTTCCATTCCAGAGTTGGACTCAGAGCAGTATCAATTAGGCTACCAGAATATTGTGGATGACTTTCAAAGAAAGCTGAAGTTAGGGAATAGGGAGGTGAATGTAAACAAGGGAAAACCTAGTCTAAACTAGCCCTGTAATGCTCAACAAAACACTGATAAACAAATGAGAAGCAGCAAGAAACTGTTGCGCAAAAGGGGCCAGAGAAGACAAAGGAAAAGTAGCAGGAGACCATCGCACACAAGAATCCAAAAAATAAAGATTAGCATCCCAAGGAAGTTAGACAGCCCGAACCTATAGACATGTGTAAAGTAGTATCCTCCTTCAGTTTGAAGACTAAGTTGTCAAAGGTGAAGATATCCATCCCTTTTAATAAGCTGTTAAAGAACAATGAGTATAGGGAGAAAATCACCAAAGTGGTCAGTGGTCAAGGTGACTTCCAGCAAGATATTTTGGAAGTGAACGATGATGATCCTACAATCGTTTTTGGGCCCAAACTCGGAGAAGAAGAAGATGATGATGAGGATGTTCCCCCTTTCTATTGGAGTTTAAATATCCATGAAATGACTTTGCACAATGCACTAATAGACTCTGGTGCCTCTCACAACTTAATGCCCAAATCGGTGATGGAGGAACTAGGTTTAGAAATCACCAGGCCTTACAAAGATCTGTATTCCTTCGATTCTAGGAAGGCCAAATGCTTGGGATTGATAAAAGACATGGTAGTGAAACTGACGCATCTCCTAGCCAAAAGCATCGTAATGGATGTAGTGGTGACTAATATCCCTGCAAAGTTCGGTATGTTCTTATCCAGATCCTGGGCATATGTTCTTATCTAGATCCTGGGCATCGAAGTTGAGAGGGAACATGTAGTTGGATTTGTCGTATGCCACCATCCCCCTATTTGGGGGAAACAGGAGATTGTACAGGGAGAAAATATTGGCTTACATGGTCAAAAGTCCAAGCAAACCTGAGAACCATCCCATATATTATGTTGATACATATTTAGGGTCATCTATATTCTTTAATGATGGGCCTCAAGTTGATCCCAAGGTCCCTATACACCTGGAGGTATTGGAAAACAAGGAGTTTGCAGCAAGACATGAAGCTCTAGAAAGGAAACAGAACAAGGAAGGTGTATGGAAGATGCATTTTGATGGGTCTTTGAGCAAGAATGGTGCAGGGGCAGGAGTCTGGATCATCCCTCCCGATCTAGATTTTAAGGCCTTGTCATACAAGTTGACTTTTGAATGCACCAATAATGTAGCAGAGTATGAAGCCCTATTGTTGGGTTTGCAAGCTCTGAAGGATATGGGAGCAAAAAGGATACAGGTGTTTGGGGACTTAGAATTGGTGATAAATCAGGTGAAGGACAATAACCAGACGAAGCACCCCAGGATGAGAGCTTATAGAAATGAAATGTGGGATGTGTTGGGAAATTATTTTTCAAAGTGTAAAATCTTGGTGATACCCAGGATTGAGAACCAGGTGGTAGATTCCTTAGCCACTACTACTATAGGTTTTAAAACCCCGATCTACTCCCAAACAAAGTACGAGGTGGAAATAGTAAACAGGCCATCAATCCCAGACAATTCCAAGTACTGGAAGGTGTTTGATGATGATATGCAAATCAAAAGGTTCCTAGAACTGTCTGATGAGTTCGCTAATGTACAGGTTGACACACAAAATGAGAAACTGGAAGGTTTTGTGGATGAAGAGAAGGCCGAAGGCGACGAAACTGGAAGTAAGAAATGGAAAGGTATGTTAGGTAAGAAGGATATCATCCAACTGAAGAGTAACTATATCCCCAAGGGCTTGATACCTTTGGAAAAATTGTTCGACCAAAACGATGTGGCTAAGAATCCTAAAGTCGAGCCCGCTAGTGACGCCATGAAGGACCAGAACCTAGGTGTTAGGATATTCCTATACTCCATCCTAGTCCTACCAACTTTTTCATCATTTGCATTTTCAGTCTTGCATGCACTTCTTGTTACAACGTAATTTTCCACCTTGTGAGTATCAGCATTCTTTGGCCTACAAGATCCATTTCTCTGACTCAGATCCACTCTATATCCTTCAGACACTAGTTTTCCCTATTTTTTCCCCTATACACTAGCTGCATCATTACAATGGGCGTACCCGCGAGTTGCATCACTATAGCCCTCGGGTAGCATGTAAAATGGTAAAAATCACTAGTTTATTACTTTTTACTCCCAAAAAGCGGTTATTGGGTGACCTTTGACTCTTCATCTACCCAAGAAACGCCTCGATGTGTCCTTTCACTTACCTTCGAGAGGACTATATATTGAGCACATATGGCTTATGGACGGGGGGAGAAAGAAGAGAAAGAGAACTCTAGTGGATTTTTTCCCTATCTTGAGTCTACACGCATTGATCCTTGTAGTTGTGGACCCCTTATGTTCACCTTCCAAACTCCTACCATAGTTTGAGTTTTCCATTCATGGAGGATTGAAGTGGTGGAGGCAAAAGTGGATTGATCCAGATCTTGGTTCAGATTGGTTGCCGACAAGAGTTCGTATTACAATGTACTTCTTCTTGTTTGTTAATAGAAATACTCATATTCTCGTCCATTAATGTTGTGAATGTTGTTTATTCTACATTGGGTTGCATTTACTTATAATATCGTGGACCATTGCTATTGATGATGTTAATGTCGTTTATATATTATATGTGCTTGTTGTATATTAGCTGTCAAGACTAATTTGCATATTCAAGTGCACAGATTGAAAGCTCCAACGGGGATCTACATCAAACGTTTGGATCAAGGTTGGTTACATTCTTCATTATCTTGGCCTTGTCATTTATATAGCATAGTACTGAGAATTGAGTTAATTTCTGGTAGTTAGCTGTCTATTGTGGTATACCCCAAGCCATAGTGAGTTTTCTCCAATACAAAAATGGCGACTCCGCTGGGGAAAACATCCATGTTTGGGGATTTTTTAGCATTAGTCCTTAATTAGAGTTGTTGTTTATCAAAGCTCTGTGTCACTGATTGGACGTTGAGATACACTATAGAAAACTTGCTTTTTTTTGAGCCATTGAAATCTTTATTTTCCCATTTTCCTTTCCTTACTCGCGGGCTAGCCTGCTCTGCCCGCGTACACCCGCCTCTGTTTACTCTACTGCTCGTGGGTCCCCACAGGCTTTCCTTCGACAGTAGTGTACAACTCCGGATTTGGTTGATTTATGACTTTTGGTTGTTGTTGGGTTGGCTTTGGATGATCCTGAGTCTTTGTTGGCCTGTTTCTTCACTGTTCCATGCCTTGGTTGTGACCATAAGTCTTATTTTCTCTTGGTTGAGTCTTGTTGGCTTTTTACCCATCTTTGGATTTAGCCTTGTTGGTTTTTTCCTTTTGAGCTCATTCCTTTGGCTGAGTCTTACTGTTTGGTGTCTGCCGAGTTGTCTTGGTGATCTCCTTGGCATATTAGTGACTAGATAGTAGGATTTTGCTTGCATTTTTCATTTCTTTATATTGAAAAATACAAAACAATATATATGTAGTTTTGCATTTTCTTTTTTCTTATAAGAGAAAATACAAAAAAAATTGATTTCATGTACTACATCTTGCATTGAGTGCTTACTGCCTTCATTTAGATTCTTCTTGTGCACCAAAAAATATAAAAGATTGCATTTTATTTCAAAACGGTTGGGTTGATTTTGCATGCTAGTGACATTGTTTTATTGGATAGATGAGTCTAGGATTTGACGATTTTGCATACTATTGAATCATACACATCACTAGTTTCACGACCATATCCCTTGAGTAACCACAGCCACTAAAATTAATGCTTAATATTAAAATTAATTAGACCGATTTTATTTATAGGGTACACCAACTAGCATAGGTTTAGAGTCTTGGAATAGATCATTGTGAGTTAACAATCCAAGACTACTAGATGAAACATTAGGTGTCTGAACGGGGAGTGGAGGAATCCATGGTATATATCGGTGTTCTCAAGAAGCTCTACTCAAACCAGAGTTAAGCTCGAGGTCACGGGAGGCTGGTTGAAGGGATATCCCTCTGATACCAGCTGAACGTGGGAGATATTTCCAGGATTTGTTTGTATCTGGGGACTCTTGGGGGATTTGACCCTCATTGAGTTTCGGGCTCAGCTACTCTGCCCATACGATAGATCCCACCTACGACTGTCCCCCTGAGCATTGGTTATATTGCGGTGACCATATTTTCCTTACCTAGGTATCGCATAGGGTACTTGCAGTGGTTATTCTGTTTGTGTCTTGACTCAGATAGGGATTGGACAACACAGTTGTTTGTTGCCGAGGGTTATAGCCCTTGGCACACAGTGAAGCCTGGGTGTCTCTATAACTGATTCTGCTACCTCCGGCTATAGTTTGGGAGTCTCAAGCCTCTCCTAGGCGAGACATACCGGCTCTAGTGTCGGGAGCTCATTTAGCCACTCTATTTGTCTACTCTTAGCTATAGTTTCTCCAGGTGTGTGCTTTTGATTTACTGTTTTTTATCAATAGTTGGAATTTAGGGGACGTTTTGGTTTTATACTCTTTTCAGAGATATCGTGGTGCGGAGTCCTGCTCTCCATCGATCCCATCGGTTGGCTGGTTTGCATCCCACCGAACTTTCACGTCGCATTTCTAAAGGATACTGGCGGGCTCCCTCCAAGTCTTCATATTCTTACGAGACATACGTACTAGACGTCATGACCACTGCACACTCTGACACGGGAGAAATCCCTACTAGTCCATCGGGTAGAGTTGAGAACACTTTAGACACCCCTACTCCTCGTGAGGGATGGGGAGGTGATCCACCTGAGACCCGACCTAGTTTACTTGGTCTGGATCCACCCAAGGATGACCCGTTCGATCCTTCATATCCGCATAATTATTTATACGGCATGCCAAAGGTCCATGATGATACAGGCCCTATAGTCAACCCTACCACATTCTCATATGGTATGCCGGATTACACCACAGTTGATCCCTCCACTACTTTTGGTAGCCATGCTGGCACCATTCATGGTGTTAGCAACATTGCACCCACTGGGGACAATACCCCTGCCCGGGGCACCACATTGTCCACTCACACACATAGTATGGGGACCAGTGGCATTCCTCCTAACAATGCTAATGTTGGAAGACGACCGCCTCCTAGGGCTATCCAACCTAATAGGAACACTGTTTGAAACACGACTCGTCATCCACTACCTAACACACATATCGCTACCCGCCAACCAATGACCACTTTTGCGAATGTTAATGCTCCTCCTAACCACGGAGGTGGACATATACCACACACTTGTGCGTCCACCACTGCTACTAGTAATACTAATGTAGGAGGTGGAAATATATCTTATCTACATGGTCATAATGCCACCATTCCTGCTACTAGTAACACCAACATTGGGGTTGGGAATACTTCTCATACTTTGGTTCACCACACGACTGCTCATGCTGATTCTAATGCTGGGGGTGGGAACATACCGCACCATTATGGTCATTACAACTCGGTTCCCACCACGAATAGTATGTATATGCCCCATACTTATGGTGGCAAACCTTACTACAACACAGTCTGTGTTGGACACCACTTTAACCCACCTCAATATGGTGCCCAAAATACTTATATACCTACTTACTCTCAAATGGGTCAGGTCGGAGGAGGTTATCAACCTTATGGCCATGTTCAAGCTTATGGTTCGCCAGGTCCTCATTATCAAGCTTTCCAGCCGCAGCTCCCGTTCCTTGCACACTTGAATCTTTCGGATCTTTCGAAGCTCATGAATGATCCAGTCTGTCACGACCCTAATTGGCCCCCGATCCCTACCAAGCTCCCTTCGCACATTCCTAAGTTTGAGGGGAAAGGTGGTGAGGACCCGGGTGATCATGTCACAACGTTTCACCTTTGGTGCTCCTCCAACTCGTTGAATCACGATTCCATTAGATTACATTTATTTCAACGCACCCTCACGGGGGAACTGCAAAGTGGCATGTTGAGTTTCCTGGGAACACCTATAGGGGATTCAATGAGATCGCTTTGGTTTTCTTGGATCATTTCCAGTTACCAGTTCGCTATGATACTAGTACTGAACTTTTGTCTACCTTCCGTCATAATAAGGCCACACATATTTCTTACCACGTTCAAGAGTGGCGTCGGCAGAAGAGGTTAGTGAAAGCCAACATTCCTCCAGAGTTTCTGTTGGAATGGTTCCTCAAGTATCTACTCCCATACATTGCTAAGGATGTTTCGATGTCCGACATTGTGACTAAGGAACAAGCTATCTTGAAAGTCCAGCAGTTAGATCTACTATACTCTCAGTCTACCATTTTGTATGACATTATTCCTGATGCACCGTGAACACGCCATGAGCCCAAGTCAATTCCTGGACCACATGCCGATGGCATCATGGGATCCGCAAGTACTCACCCTGTAGATTTGGTGGCCAATCAAATGCAAAATTTGTCGCTAAACCAATCTACTCCTGGACAGGTTCACACCTTGTCCACTTCCACCCCATCTTATGATGTACACAATGTGCAATCGACGAAGCCATTAGGTAACCAGCAACCTAGTGGTAAGAAAAAGGGGAGAAACAATCATAGGGGTGGAAACAATCGGAATAAAAATAATAGCAATCGCAATACCCCTCGTAAAGAGAATGCCAACCCTCCTCAGGAAGGTGGAAATGCTGCAGAGGACCATAAACCTAGGCGTAAGGTGAATTTTCCTTGCAATCTCTGTGGGGAAGACCATCTTACTCACTTATCTCCTCGAATTGAAAAAGCATCGAAGCATTTGGCACAGAGCCCAGCTGTGTTAAAGGATCCCCTTCCTCATCATCAAAACATGGCTTCGCATGCTTCAACCACTGGATATGGACCTACTGAGGCGGTAACATCTTCTTCCAATACTAGTGGTTATGGATGTGTGAATATGGTTCAATCGGAGGTTAGTGTTGCCACTCATCAACGTGATTATGGTGCACCACAACCTAATATGGGGAGTGAGCCTCCCCCTCCTCCTGGCAATTCCTTGCATATCGAGATTCCCTCTAATATGTTGTGGATACCGAAAGGTGTTCTCAAGTGCTCTACGCAATCCTAATGCTCGAGCTGCCCATAACTACTCCATTGTGGAAGATTTGGGCCAAACTCTGTGTGCCATGTCGTCTCTTCAAGTTTTGCAGGCCTGTCCTTCTCAAAAGCATGCCCTTTTGAGTGCATTAGGAGTTCAGGATGGGGGAAGAACTAGTGTTATCAAGTTCAACACTACTGATGTTAAACCTTGCTTACCTTACCACGTGGCTTTTCAAATCTAGGTGGCGTGCCTTCATAATTTTGTCAAATGTACAATGGTTGACGAAGGTGCTTCCGCGTCAGTAATGTCATTAACTTGTTGGAAATATCTCGGCTCTCCTCCTCTACTCGTGTCTAGAACCATGCTCACTACATTCAACAGTCGGTCATTTAAGCCGCATGGAATTATCCCTTCCCTTGTTGTCTGCTTGGGAGATAAATCTGTGCCTATTGAAGTCGAGGTGGTTGATGCGCCCATCGACTACAACCTTTTACTGGGTCGGAATTGGATGTACGCTATGAAAGCTGTCGCATCTACTGTATTCAGAGTTATTTTCTATCCACATGAAGGAAATATTGTGACAATCGATCAACTGGATTTCGTTAATCCTCCTCCCACAACATCCACGGGATTCGTAGTCCCACAGGTTACAGATTCTTAGCCGGCAACTAGGAATGTGGGTGTTGGTATGTACCCTTCATTGATGGGATCTTATGATTTCCCTGCACCCATTAATTTTATTACAACCATTTTCGACAATGTGTCTCCTCCTTTGCATAATGTACCGTTCTGGACTTCATATTTTGATGATCCATGGACTTTACCATCCATGAGTTCTACGTCTAGAGACATTGCACACGTCAGGATGTCTATGCCACTTTCTGTTGTTGAGCTTGCTTAACAAGATATTCAACAAGCCACTTCAGAGCCGGATCTCTTGTCTTCACAAACAGGGGAAGAAGATCCCGTTATGTTGCCCATGTGTGCAGTCGACCCATCTTGTTCACATGATTGCCTCAATGGTATTCTACCTTCAGATGAAATTTTTATCGAGGCCATGAAATGTAATGACAAGCCTTGGGAGGATTCTCATCATCAATTTTATTTCCTTCCAACCCTTTATCTTATTGAACAAGATGAGTCTAGAATACAGTCTGCCATACATTTTGATCTAGGCATAGTTTTTTCTAGTCCCGGTTTGATATTAAAGTCCGATCTCCCTGGTGATGAGTCTGTAGAATCTCCTATAGATCCGCAAATTGGTGATCCTAATGAGTTCGATTCTACTTCTAGAATTTCCAACTCCCGTGATGATGAATTTGCCATTGTAGATTCCTCCACATCCTTCAACTTTGCTCTTCATTCCGAAGTTGATCATCTTGGTCCCTCGGGTGTTGGTACAATGGCACCTTCAGTGGTTAGCTCTCCCTGCATTATGTCTGAGGGTGATAATAGTGAAGTTGAAAATTTTTCTACCATAATGACCTGTATCATATTTTTCTTTACGTACATTTTAGAGATGATCTTGGTACTTATGTTCTTTGGAGATAGGATTCTTAGTTGGACTTATACTTGTTTACTGGTCCTTTTTGACATTTGCTTCAGTCATGGTAGGAATATTCGGAAACTTTCATATAGGTTTAGGCCTCCCCATTGTTATGATGCATTTGAACCTTTTGCCATCCGAATTCGCAGACACCCCCTGAGTGTGCTTATCTTGCTCATGTTCCTTGCATTATGCACAGCTTTGTCCCATGTGCTTGGAACTAGTATCGCATGTCCCTGACACTCACTCTGATTATGAGCATTCTTCCATCTCTCCTTTGAGCTCGTTAAAAACAATAAGGAGGTCACGAGTTTACTTTTTCAGGCTCGTTAAACCTTTACGAAAAATATTTTTATAAAGTCTTTTTTAAGCCCTTGTTAGACTTTTTCAAATCAAACAAGATTGCCGAGTATACTTGTCATTTCAAACTCGTTAAAGGATTTGAAATGACATTCACTTAGGTATAAGTTCACCCCTTTTCCGGACCTTTGTGGATTAATTATGAAAAAGGTATACTCTAGTCATATGTGACTAGAAGAGTTCTTCTCTCATTGTTTTACACTTTTTCGGGTGAGGAGACTAACTTTACGAAAAAGGAATTCCCTTTTATGTCGAGTTGTGATTGCATTGCATTATCCTACTTGCCACTTGAGCCTTGTTCCGGCTCCCGCTTACTCACTTATTATCCATGTTCCTGAGCACTTTACCTTCCGAGCCAAACAGAGCCTTAATTTATTTTTCGCATCTTGATGACCCTGTACCTGAGGGAACATTCCCCCAAGTATCCAAATCCTGCACATGCTTCCCTGCATTGATCATAGGTATGTTCCACTTCTTGGGACTAGTCTGCTCGCTATTTGACACTCGTTCCCTCACTTGTTGAACTATAAGCAATTTTATTATTTTTGAAGCTTTCCCCAAATATGAAAAAGTCCAAAAAAAATCAAATATTCCAAAAAGACGGACGGGATTATGGTTACTAATTCTTATTGGCAGATATTGTGTCACCTTTGAACAAAGCATTCATTCCACTCCGTACATTATGAGTTGAGACTATAGTTGGACCTTAGGAGCTGTACTTGTTTCTCAGTTTACTCCACTGATTGGTTAAGCTTTCAGTCATTATGGAGCCCTTTGTGGTGCCTCCTACATCACACAGTCTATATTGAATCTGTGCTGCCTGAGTCTATCCATCTGCTCATGCTCTTGTTCAAAGGAAATCCTGAAACCAGAGTCGGCCAGTCCTCAGATCTCTTGACTATTGCATGTCGGCCATCCTTATTGAGTCCGTCTGTTACACCTAAGATCTTCCAAATCTTTCAGCATAGTTGGTACCTCATGCTGGTTGATGAGGGATTCCTTAATGCTCTCCTTCCAGCGAGTCTCATTCCGTCGACTTCAACCCATTTATTTCGAGACTTGAGGATTAGATTTCAGTTGAGTACCTTGAGGCTTGCAGTCATTAGTGGTAGGTTCTCTCGCCATCAACAGTTTTGGGAATTCATCAATGTCCCCTGATCGATGGATTCATATAGTGTTCAACTTCAACACATCTATTCACACTCCGATGATTGTGCTCTTTGTCTTGATGCCCATGTTCATTATTGGTGGGTTATCTCACGTCTATTAATGGTATACATCATTGACCGATAATCAGACGATGTCACATCATGTTCGACCCCAACTCCTTTATTCACTTGATGGGACTTGCACCGTCGAAGACTTGTGTAGAAGACCCCAGGCAATAGTGGCATTCAGTATGCTACTTATGACTATGACTTTACATCTGAGATATCACCTCTCAGATATCAGTAGTTTGTACCTCCAGTTTGCACCAGTTGTTTCCTTTTCAGCAGGAGACCATATCTTACTGTAGAGGGATCACGGCTATGATCACTTATGAAATCTATTCATTATGTACTGCCTATTCATGGCCATTGTATCAGATTGTTGTACTATACCGACATGTATTTAGGGATACTATTGTATTGTGACAAATGAGCTGCTCCTTCCACTTGTGTCTCCATCACTCCACTTCTGAGATTTATAATATATTTCGGCCATCGTAGCATCAGTCTCTGACCTCACACATTAGGGGGCATCTGTTACAACGTAATTTTCCACCTTGTGAGTATCAACATTATTTGGCCTGCAAGATCCATTTCTCTTACTCAGATCCACTCTATATCCTTCAGACACTATTTTTCCCTATTTTTTCCCTTGTACGCTAGCTGCATCATTACAGTGGACGTACCCACGAGTTGCATCACTATAGCCCGCGGGTAGCATGTAAAATGGTAAAAATCATTAGTTTATTACTTTTTACTCCCAAAAAGCGGTTATTGGGTGACCTTTGACTCTCCATCTTCCCAAGAAACGCCTCGATGTGTCATTTCACTTACCTTCGAGAGGACTATATATTGAGCACATATGGGTTATGGACGGGGGGAGAAAGAAGAGCAAGAGAACTCTAGTGGATTTTTTCCCTATCTTGAGTCTACACTCATTGATCCTTGTAGTTGTGAACCACTTATGTTCACCTTCCAAAATCCTACCATAGTTTGAGTTTGCCATTCATGGAGGATTGAAGTGGTGGAGGCACAAGTGGATTGATCCAGATCTTGGTTCAAATTGGTTGCCGGCAAGAGGTCGTATCACATTGTACTTCTTCTTGTTTATTAATAGTAATACTCATATTCTCGTCCATTAATGTTGTGAATGTTGTTTATTCCACATTGGGTTGCATTTACTTATAATATCATGGACCATTGCTATTGATGATGTTAATTTCATTTATATATTATATGTGCTTGTTGTATATTGGCTGTTAAGACTAATTTGTAGATTCAAGTGCACAGATTGAAAGCTCCAACGGGGATCTACATCAAACATTTGGATCAAGGTTGGTTACATTCTTCATTATCTTAGCATTGTCATTTATATAGCATAGTACTGAGAATTGAGTTAATTTTTGGTAGTCAGCTGTCTGTTGTGGTATACCCCAAGCCATAGTGAGTTTTCTCCAATACACTTCTACATGTAGCATGTATTCTGCATGCATCCCAGTTATGAGTCCCATCACCTAGCCCTCAGTTAGATAGCCCCGGTAGCTTCTCAGTGATCAGTTCTATCCCTACTAGAGCTTAGTGCACCCTTTTTCCTTGAATTAAGAAATCCATTCACCCTCTCTCACCTACCATTCAGTTTTACTTCAGTTATATTTAGTTCTTTCCTTGATTTAATACTAGACTGTCTCTCAACTAACTGTATCACTCTGATAAACCTCCAGTGAGACTAGACTTCCCATTCTAACTCCAGTTAGCTCCTCATGCGCCCTCCACTGAGCCTCCTTCATTCAGTTAGTGCCTCCATGTGCCAGTTACACCTACCATGCTCAGTTAGACTCTGTTTGACTGATGATTGACAGTTCCTTGTGCATTGATGACTCCACTGATGATGATGAAGACTTCTAGTTGTGCTCCGATGACACTCTAGTGATCTTCTGATCTCTCCATGAAGGCTAATTCGAATTGCCACCTTGGCATTCGAATCCTCATGCATTCTATTATTTATTTTTCCATTTGTGAATAATGAATTAGTGTGTGTAAAGTTATTTTGCTTCTATCCGAGTTCTACTGTATTATTATTCTGTTGCTCATTTTACTGCATTGACCACTCTTAATCTTATTCCTAAATTCTTTCATTGTGAGGTATACATCAGCTCTTAGATCTGCTGTGAGGATTTTCACATGGTATAAGATCATGTTGAGAGTATTGTCTATCTCCATTCTTGAGAGTTTTTTGCAAGTTATTATCAAGATTTTGAGTGCAACAGTAGCAGTTGCATACTTTTCTATTGTTTTTGCAGGTCTTCTACAGCTTCCATGTATTCAGAAGAAATCCCTCCTCTTTCTCCATTCAAATATGATGAATGGTAACCAAAAATGATAGCATATTTGAAGAGCCATGATCTCTTTTGATTATTGTTTTGAAAGAGAGTTCAAATCCTATGAAGAAGAGAATGACTGGTTAAATAAAGGTGACAGTGTCTATGCAGCCATGGTGTTTGCTATGTCTCAATGCATGGTACCCCACTTCATTGATTATGTTGAATCTCCAAAAGAGCCATAGGCCCAACTGGATGTAATATCTGGCAAGCAGAATGAAGGGATTGGTCCAAACCCTTTCGAGAGCAAGCCCAGTGATGCATTCACCCTCCTTGTTGATCTCATTGATCATGAATCAGTATCAAACATATCTCATATTGAAGTTAGCCACAAAGAAGAAGAACTTGCAAATTCTACACTCATGCTCCAAATTTCTTCTATTTCAAATTATGTGCCAGCTCACACTCTAGAAATTGCAGAGGTTCCTAAATCCTCTCTTGCACCAGAGTCTGTTGGTTTGCATCATGATCTCATGAATGTTTTGGAGGTAAAATCAGCCATTGGAGGTAATGCATTCGCTCTCCTTGATCAATCACCTCTTATTTACTACTATATGATCATTGTTTCATGCTTTCAGAGGGTTACTGAAGATGATGGCCATTGCCATTTGCTTGGGATAATTTCTCATGCATTTACTGGTTTAGATCTCACCTCTAAGGGTTCAAAGGAGATCTTAAGCAACCATGATTCAAGTCTTGGATCTGATTTGGATTCCAAGCAATCACTGATATTTTATGGTTCTTTTGGGCATAATCTCACCCATGATGGTTCAAAGGAGAAAACAAAAGACTATCTGCATATTCATAGATTTGATCCTACCTCAGTTGATTCGAATCACAGGTTCAAGGATCATCCTCATACTTTTGGATTTGTTCTCATCACATTCGATCTGAAGAGCAAGTACAAGCACATGCCTTTTGAGCATGAACCACTTCTTCCCAAGAAGAAGATACCTCTAGACATATGACCAAGCATCACACCTGCTTGAGTTTGGAGCAGTTATTTTTTGTGTGTGCCCTACAGTCTATTTTGAGGGGGGGTATTTTTCCCATGAATTTTTCCCCATTTCCTCAGTTTATTGGCTTTTACTATTATTCATTGTATTGGGTGACCTTTGGTCCTAGTTACCAGGGCCCGGGATGGATTAAGGGGGGTTGTTAGGATATTCCTATACTCCATCCTAGTCCTAGCATCTTTTTCATCATTTTCATTTTCAATCTTGCATGCACTTCTACATGCAGCATGCATGCATGCAATTGCATGCATCCCAGTCATCAGTTCCATCACCTATCCCTCTGTTAGATAGCCCTAGGAGCTTCTCACTGATTAGTTTTATCCCTCCTAGAGCTTAGTGCACCATTCTTCCTTGAATTAAGGAAGCCAATCACCCTCTCTCACCTACCATTCAATTGTACTTCACTTATCTCCAGTTCTTTCCTTGATTTAAGGCTAGATTGACTCTCAACTAACTGTATCACTCCGATAGACCTCCAGTGAGACTAGACTTCCCATTCTGACTCCAGTTAGCTCCTCATGTGCCCTCCACTGAGCCTCCTTCATTCAGTTAGTGCCTCCATGTGCCAGTTACACCTACCACACTCAGTTAGACTAAGTTTGACTTATGATTGATAGTTACTTGTGCATTGATGACTCCACTGATGATGATGAAGACTTCTAGTTGTGCTCCGATGACACTCCAGTGATCTTTTGATCTCTCCATGAAGGCTAATTCGAATTTCCACCTTGGCATTCGAATCCTCATGCATTGTATTGTTTATTTGTCCATTTGTGATTAATGAATTAGTGTGTGTGAAGTTATTTTGCTTCTATCTGAGTTCTACTGTATCATTATTATGTTGCTCATTTTAATTCATTGACCACTCTTAATCTTATTCCTAAATTATTTCATTGTGAGGTATACATCATCTCTTAGATCTGTTGTGAGGATTTTCACACTGGGCACCAAAGAGGAACCTCAAATTATAAAATTGTCCAAGAAGCTCCCTGCTAAAGGGAAAGATGAATATGTGAAATTGATGAAGAAGTACATGGATGTTTTTGTCTGGAGTTATGAAGACCTAAAGGAGTATGACACTTCCATTATTCAGTACTCCATCCCACTCAAGCCAGGAGAGAATCCTTTCAAGAAAAAGCTGAGAAGGATAAACCCAAAACTGCTGTCGGTGATAGAGAAAGAGATCAGGAAATTATTTAATGCCAAGATCATTGTCACCCTGAGGTTCACAAAATGGATAACCAATATGGTACCTATCAGGAAAAAGAATGGAGAAATCAAGATCTGTATAGACTTTAGAAACCTTAACAGAGTGTCGCTAAGAGATAACTATCCCCTGCCAAAAATGGAGCATATCCTGTAGAAAGTGGTGGGAGCTGAGAGGATCTCAACCATGGATGGGTTCTCCGGATATAATCAGGTCAAGGTGTGCCCAGAATATCAAGAGAAGACCGCCTTCACCACGCTAAGATGCATTTTGGGATAATGAATGCATGGGCTACATTCCAAAGAGCAATGGACATAGACTTTGCTGAAGAAAAGGACAAGTTTGTGGTGGTTTATATGGATGACATAACAGTATATTCTAGATATGACAGAGAACACCTTAAGCATCTAGAGAGGGTCTTCATCAAATGCAGGAAATATGGCATTTCTCTTAACCCAAAGAAGTCAAATTTTGCACTGGAAGAAGCTAAACTCTTGGGCCATATCATTTCTAAAGATAGTATCAAGATTGACCCAGAAAAAGTGGGCGCAATTCAGAAGTGTGGAGAACCAAGAAGCAAGAAAGAGGTGCAGTATTTCATTGGGCAAGTAGGTTTCCTGAGGAGGTTCATCCCCAGTTTTGCTGAGATAATGAGGAGCATTACTAATATGTTGAGAAATAAAAATGAGGTAAAGTGGACAGAAGAGGCCAGAGAGTCATTCAAGGGAATTAAGAAAGCCATCACCGAAGCCCCAGTGCTTGGAAGCCCATATTTCTCTAAATATTTTCTGATTTTTTCCTATGCGTCTGAACACACAATAGTAGGGGTCCTATTGCAAAAGAACGCCTAGAATTTTGAACAGCCAATCGCATTTTTCAGCAGAGTGTTGAGAGATGGAGAGCTCAAGTATGCCATAATGGAGAAGCAAGCGTATGCTCTGGTGAAAGCATTAAAGGATTTCAGATCCTATATCTTACATTCACATATTATTGCACATGTCCCAAATAATGATGTGAAGAGTATCCTCAACCAGCCAAACCCTGAAGGGAGAAGAGCGAAATGGATTGTTGTTCTATTGGAATATGACCTAGAGATAAATCCCACCAAACTGATCAAAGGGCAAGGGTTGGAAAAGCTAATGACCGAGGCCAATTGTGAACCCTTGGATCTAAATTTCCTATCTAGCCACTCAAACCCGTTGTATGCAGGTGTGAAGGTAATTCCTAGATTTTCTATGTCCCCATGGTATGCTTATATTGTGTATGTGCTGCAAAATTTACAAGCTCCCACAAGTTTGAGCAGGAGAAGGGCTAGGTTTGTAAAGTTGAAAGATGAAAAATTATGTGTTGTAAACCAATACTTATACTGGAAAGATCCCGGAGGTATATTTTTGAATTGCTTGCTAGAGAATGAAGCCCAGCGGACCATGAAATATTTTCATAAGGGATACTGTGGGGGCCACCATTCATGGAAGGTGACAACCAACAAGATTTTGAGGGTTGGGTTCTATTGGCCTTCTCTATTTGCTCATGTGTACAAAGAAACAGTTACTTTCCATCAATGCCATATTTTTGAAGGGGAAAGGAAGCTAGTTTCACTCCCCTTGAACTCGATCTCGGTGGAAGCACCTTTCCAGCAGTGGCGATTAGACTTCATTAGGGAGATCAACCCAAACTCTTCTGGCCAGCACAGATGGATCCTCATAGATACAGATTATTTTACTAAGTGGATTGAGGCTATACCCACTAGGAGGGAAACGAAGAATGTTATCATGGATTTCCTGGAGGAGAACATTTTGGCTAGGTTCGGGTGCCCCAAGAGGATTGTGACAAAAAACACAGCTGCTTTTAAGTCCAATAAAATGATAAATTTCTGTCACAAATACCACATCATCCTGAACTACTCCACATCTTATTATCCCCAGGGAAATGGGATGGAAGAATCCTCCAACAAGAGCTTGGTGAGGATAATTAAAAAATTGCTGGAAGAAAACAAGAGAGCCTGGCACACAAAATTGAAGTATGCTATGTGGGCCAATAGGATCAGTACTAAGAGAGCCACTGGGGTGTCACCCTTTCAGTTGGTGTATGGAGTAGAATTTGTTTTCCCCACCTCATTGGGACTTCCAGTCATGAAAATGTTGCAGGGACAGGAGGATGAGCCTAATCATGTGCAAATAAGGATAAACCATATTATTGAATTAAATGAGCTTAGAGACAGAGCTTATGACAAAGTGCAGAGGCACCGAGAAAACATGAAGGACAACTTTGATAGGAAGGTGAAGGAAGAGCAGTTTCAGATTAATGATTTGGTTTTGAAGTGGGATGCCCCTAGAGAAGATAAACATGGAAAATTTGATCATATGTGGGTTGGACCATATATCAGTGCAACAAACAGGGGTATGAACTCTTTCATAATAGAACATCAAGACGGGTCTCCATGGACAGGAGATCCAGTGAATGGAAGGTTTTTGAAGCACTACTTGTCCTAATCGGTGACAGGTAACCTTTTGTATTATAAACTTGTATATATCTGTGTATAGTTTTTTTAAGTTGAAAATAAAAGATTGATGGTGCGCCAAAGGATCTGAAGCCCTGGGTGAAGGCCCTGTGATCTGGAAGAGGCAACCATTGTTTTTTTTTGTTCATATGTTCAGAATAGACCAGATAGAGAAGAATGTGTAGTTTTGTTTTGCAAAAAGGGTGTGATTTTCTTGAGTGAGCCCAATGGATTAGGCAATGATCCATGGAGGGGTTCTTTTCTACCTCACAGGGAGGATAACATCCCCAATAGGAGCTTGTTGTTAGCACTAGAATTGTGCTAAGTAGTTGGGGGAGGTTTGTGTGACTGGAGGAGTTGCAAGACTATGAATATTTCTAAAGGAAAGCCCTACTCTCGGTCTGTATCCACTCAACAGTGAAAACCGAAGCCCCGCACAACAGAACAGGGCCGGAGATGAGGTATATGAGAAAATTCAAGATTAACAGTGGTCGAGGAAAGACTGAGTATGAACAAGGGCGTCCACATCTCATGCCTACCAAGATGGACTTCTTTGATTAGAAGTGATAAAGATCCACAGCCAAAACCCCTCGTTGCAAAGTAAGTTGCTGGTCTTTTAGGCATGAGCGAGGCACTGGCTGGCAGGCACGTAGAAATTAGATCAATGACATGAGATGAAGATCAACGGCCGAAAATTAGTTTGTTGTTTAAACTTGCACGGAAAGGGTCGCGATCAAAATCTGGGAACTTTATTTAAAGTGCTACACATTTCAACGGTGCAAATTCAAGGGGGAACAGATCAACGACTCGTATTTTGTTTGCAAATGTAACTTGTGCACCGGGCTAGCGTAATTCAAATCTGTGAACATGGTAGAAGCCCCATCCCTGGAAGGACATGATCTAAGCAAGGGGGGGCGATCAACGGTTGGAAAATTTTAAGTCGATCAAAGGTGCTACCGAAGTGGTATGTAGTAGAGTTGGAAGCTGCAGGGTGGTGGAAAGTAAAAAAGCGAGAAAATCTATGGCTGAAGATTTCCAGTGTGGATGGATGGTTGGCATAGTCCTATCGCCATCATACCTATGGGGATGATATGGAAAGTATATTATAAAAAGCTGTCCCGCGCGGGGATCCACACCCCTTTTGTCCCGTGCGTGTTGGAAAGTGAGGGAAGCTGGCTGTGCAGAGACGACCAGCTGACCAAAAGCCGAGAAAACCCTCCAAGCTATCGGGTGACCAAGTACGCCATTTCTTTCACCGCAAGCTATTTAAATGGCAGAAGTTATGGAACCTATAGGTTTTGATTCACCCCAGTTAAGCGACCTAGTAGAGGATAAGAATTATGATGTTTTTGACACCATGTTGATTAGTTTCCCCACAGACACCATTAAAAAAAGGTTGGAAGCTCTAATGGTCATCCAGATAGATACCCACAATATTTACCAGTCCTTTTTCCATTTATTTTATACAGTTCAAACCCTAGTTGCCCCGAGTTGGTAGACTGGTGCGTCGGCCATTACTATCAAGAGAAAAAAGTAGTCATGGATGCATCAAACTCCAAAATCCTATGCTATATAAATGCCCATGCTGTTAGAAAAGCCTTGGCCGTCCCCCAAGAGTTCTGTTAGAAAACCCAGGATTACAAAATGAATTCCCTCATCCTTCACTTTCGTCAAGCCCCAGACGACCTCAAGAAACGTTTTTACTAGGAATCCCTGCTACCTAGTGTTTTCCCTCTAGAAACCCCTTTCCCTAGTGAGGCCGACCTATTTAAAGAGGATTCCAAGTACGTTATCTTTGTGCTATCCTAGTTCCTAGGGCTAGACAGCGACAAATACATAACCGAACCCCTAATTAGCCTCATGTTCATCCTGAGCACTTGTCCCATTGAACCCTCATACCCCAATTCACTAGCTCAATGCGCCTGTCTAAAGTTTGATGAAGCCCTAGCAGATAGCATTCATTCCCAACTCATAGAGTTCCCCAAAAATAGGTCTTTTAGGTTCCAATCTTATCTACTAAAATTTTTCCTGGCAGTACAGAAAGAAAACCTACAAGGACCAGAGCTGCAGATCACTGAATAGATGTTCTCCAATTACACAGTTTTCATGAATGATCTCATGGCATAGGTTTATGTTGTTTTATTCCCAAAAAAACTGCCTAGAGTGTTGCCTAAGATGAAGGATTTGTTGCAACCCTCCATGGAAAAGAGGGTTGGGGATTGGTTTTTATTAAAGAGGGGGACTGTGATCAGGGTGTATGGTTATTCTTATTCTCCATATATACTACCTGCTTTCCTAACCCCCAGGATGCTCACCCTGGAGTTCATAAGGCAGAAGTTGAAAGTAGAGTGTCAACACTTCCTAAATTACAAGAAATCTTCTAATATCAATTTCTTCTGGGTGTTGGGTCCCTTCGTCATAAAAAATAAAGCATCCCTTCCCAGCATTGAGCTGATGATGAGTGATCTGGGTTTCTCCTCCAAAGCTGCAATAAACTATGACCCTCACCATATAGTCTCAGAAAGGAGAAAGGGAACAAATAGAAAAGGATATGAGCACTTTGAGCTCCCTAGCTTAGCGAAAAAGGAAAATTGGTTGGAATACATGGACAAGGGTCAGATGGATATCGACCCACCAAAAATATCCCTCTCTTTCACACCTAGGAACACACCTTCTGTCCCTAGTTCACCTGGCATAACCCCAGAACTATCAGCAGCCTTGGCCCTCACTAGTATTCCAGAGAAATCCACACAGCAGGAGGGTGGAGAACCTATGGACATGGACAGTTTGACTGATAGAGCCCCGAAGAGGCAGAAGGTAGAATACTCAAGGTAGCAGTTGGTAAAGGTAAAGCAGCCTAAAAAGAAACAAGTCAAGTTCTCGGTACCATCCTTTGAGATCAAAGAGCATGTTTTCAACAAGACACTTGTTGTATCTGCCACTCCAAGTGTGAGAAGGACTGCATTATTAGAATTTTATGAAGAAGATCCTGAGACACTATCAAAAGAAGCAAAATTATATGATGATGTTAGGAAAATATCCCCAAAGGATGTGACTCTAGTAGCCAACATAAACCTTGTGCAGAATACCTTGATTCTTTCCTTAGCTACCAAGAGTAAGGAAATAGCGCTAAAAGTGAACCTGGATGACATTCCAGTGCCTGACGTAATCAACCTGCACAAAGAAACATGATAATTTATTAATGACAAGCTACTAAAATATGACTTAGACATGTCAAAGGAATAGACCATCAAAACTAAAGTGTAGAGCCAACTGAGGATAGAGAAGGTGGAGAACAAAAGTTTGAAGGCACAGGTGAAGAAATTCTAGGCCTCATTGCTAGCCTCTGAGCCCATTGAGAACAAAAGGAAAATCATCCAGAATCTATTAGAGGAGAAGGATCGGGAGATCCTAAAATTGAAAAAGAAATTAAAAATACCAGCTGCACAATTGGTAGATGTAGTTGAAATTGTAGAGCTGGAGGAAGAGAAGGAAAAGGTGCAGGGTGAATTGACAAACTGCAAGGCCAAGCTGGTAGAATTTGATGAAAAGGAGAAGAAGTGGTAGGGAGACTTAAAATCAGTAATGGACAATGAGGAAGCTTTGAAGGTCAAGGTCACGAAGCTTGGAAAGAAGCTAAAGGATAAGGAGCAAGAGATAGAGGCCATGGTCATGCACTCCATAGAAGCTGGAGATTTCTCTATAGTGGAGAAAATAGCCAGGACCAGTTTGGACAGCGCAGAAGTGGTAATATTGAAGAAAAAAAAATGCCAACCTTAAGGCTATGAGGGACACTACTTAGAAGGAGAAAGAAGATGCAAAAAAAGACAAGAAGGCTTGGGAAACCAAATATCACGCCATGCAAGATGAATATGAACGATTAAAACAACAAGTCATAGGGAAAGAGGAATTACAGGAGGTGAGGAAAATCATCCGGGGTGATATCATTGTGCATGTAGAGAAACTCAGACCATACTTGGACTTTATAGTAGATAAAGAGGTCGTGGTAAAATTAGCAATCCCAACAGTCGCAGTGGAAAATGAGAAATTAAACAAAAAACCCCTGGGTTGCACTCAGAATACAGTGGAATTTCTAAGCAGTCTGTGTGAAGACTAGATGAAAGCGACAGACATCAAATATAGGGTGACCATCATCATATGGGACATGAAGGTGATACTAAAACATCAACAAGTGAGCTTCATTCAGACAAGAATAGATATCTTGACCGGTAAGGTGAAGATGTTCAGAGAGGTATTCGATCCACTATTTAAGAAAGGTTTTCCTCTATTCTTGGAGGAAGACGGGCCCATGATGACAAAAGAAGAATACCAGGAGAAATTGGATGAATTCCAATCAGACCAGGAGTGTTTTGCATATTTGGAGCAGTCCCAGCAAGGTAAAGTGGTGGTGGAGAAGCTAACCAAAGATTTCGAGCTCCTCACAACATTCAAAGAGGCCCACACACTCCTCGAAGGTTATTCCTATAGAGAACACACTAAAATGAGAGTTCTCCTTAAAGATCTCAAGTCCTTAGACTTACCAAATACAGAGAAATGGAAATTGATTGAGAAATATGGTAAGGGAAAATTAAAGTTGGGTGCGTGAAGGATTCAGGGAGGGTGGAAGCGGTCAGTTGGAGCAGCTACCAAACCATTTTTTGTCTTTTTGTTGAGTCGACAATCATCTAGTAAAACAGACCAATAAATTAAAAAAAGGTAGTTAAGCCGATTTTTTCCAGCTCTGTCCTACGGTAGTAGTGGCGAATATGCCCAGGTTAGGTGTCATCTGAAGCTGTAACTATTTTCGGTTCAGACTAGCTCGAGCTCGAGAGCTCAAGAGGATCTATAAATTCAATGTAATCAAATGAAGAAGGGTTGAAAATTTTGGAACATATGTATTGTTTTGTACTGAACATTTTGAGACTAGTTTTATAAAATTGGCAAAGCTTTGCAGGCGTTTTCTTTAGAGATTCATGTGTCATCATATTTACAGTTTGTTTATTTCTTTTCTCATGTGAATGTGTTTCTTTCATTGTAAAGTCATTATGTTATGTTATTTGTGCTTGGACCAGTGTAGTATTTGAATAGGATTCATAGTGATTGTTCCCTCTTCTTATCGTTCCAAGTATTTCACGATGTGTTCTACTAAAATCGACGTGGAATTCATATCTTTATGCTCCATATCATTGGATTGTTTCCCTTTCTTATGAATCACCAATTTAAAAGCACATTGATTGTAGATTGGTGGCTTCCTTGCCCCTGAATAAATGTATTTGCAAAGCATTGTCATAATATTTATCAGCTGTATGTTTTGACTCCAATGCCCAATGGAGATCCATGTTACTTTCAACCAAACAACAACTTAAAAACAATTTGTCCCAGCAGAAATCTGACCTTCTGAGTATGCTTCGAATGATTATCTTCAGTAATAAGAATTATGTATATTTGTCATTGTCAAATCTGTGATTATTTTCAGTTTTCTTGAGTTTAAAGAGAGATCCCTCTCTGACTGTGTTGGGCCAGTAGCATCAGTCTAAAGTGGTTTTGTGGTTACCCTATTTTGGCCTCTCTGCAACCTAGAGGTACGATTTGGGTGCTAACAGGTAGAAGTGGTTCCAAAAAATGAACATGTTGCACAATTGAAACCCTAACCTAAATACTACAATGTTGATGGTTTTGAACCCCAACCTTATTTACGCACTTAGGATTTAATTTGATAATTAAAGATTTAAGGTGTAGATCGGGTGAGTCGAAAATCGAACCCTAAACTTCTGCATTTTTGGATACTTGTACCATTCGTTTTGTAAATTTTATGAATGTACTGACCATTTGGGTGAGCCATTACGGTCTCGAACCCTGGTCTTGTATTGGTTCTTTTAGACATTTAGTAATGCATTTTTATATGTGTAAGCCTTTATAAAACTGGGAGATGCCTTCTAAATGACTCGAGCCCGTACTGTTACTTACTACTAGGTTAGAAAAAGAAAAAATATACCAAAGCGTATATTGTATTATGAAATATTAAAAGATACATAGTAATGAATATTTTTCAAATGCTGTGATTGTTAAAGTATATTGAAACTTCCAGAGTTGTGTTCTCGATGTTGGATTTGTTTTAAAATTATCTTATATTATGATAGAGGATACTACTAGGGTTTGATATAACCATAGTTTATGAAAAGAGTTAGATTTAAAGAGTTTCATGTGCTAGTTTAAATGGTATTTGATACTGATACTTGCAATAATATTGTTTAGAATTTATTTATAAAAGAAATAATGCTATATGTGTAACATAGATTTATTCCGAGTGTAAGCTAGATTTAAGATTATTACTTCTGTATAAAACATTGAAATGCTATGTAATGTTGTTCAGTATGAAGGATGATTCCTGAAATTTAGCCTACCTTGTAATATTTATAATATATATAGTAATGTTTATAAATAAGTAATACATTACTGCATATAAAATGGACTGGTTTTACTGATACAAATCTTTTTAAAATAGTTTTCTATCTATGATAAACAATCATTCTATTCTATTCATAATTTTAACTTCTCTGTACTAGAGTACGACACTTTAAGTGTGTGGAAAAATACAGAGAAGTATTTTTTATTCAATCATACTGCATGTCTAATCTATTTCTTCAGCTATAGTATAGAATCACATTTATAATTATCTTCTATACTAGCTGAAATAAATATGCAGTTTCTAATATACATAAACATTTCCAGAATTTGATATACAGTAAAAGACTTGGATCATTCAGAACTAATATGACAAGAAATAAATAAGATAACACAATGAAAACCTATTAACAACAGAGGGTGACAAACATCCAAAGGAGCCTGTTCCACCTAACCTTCTCGTGAAGATAGCCAAATCACTTTTCTTAGGACCCTCGATCCTGTTCACTGAACCACCAGGACGAAGATGTTGTGTGGAGAATGGAATAAATTCCTCTGCAACTCAGCAGTAGTACTTAACAATAATACTTCTACCTTTAGCAATATTGAACTCAGCAATGTGGTTGCACTAGTTCAGAATGCAGTCTTAACTCACTCAATCACTTACTAGCCTTCCCTCATCGAATATCTTGTGCTCTCTTGTCTTTCTCTTCGGAAATTGTCACACAGTAAAAGCTGAACAGCCTCCTACTGAATTCGATGGGTATTTAAAGTATTCCTAGGTCTTTGGTCAGTTTCTTTAGTTAATGAGCCACCTGCTCAGTTCCACTTTATTGGGGAACATGACCATAAAAATAGGGAAGTTTCCCCCTACAACAGCTAGAAGTGAATTGAGGATACTGCCAAGTGTCATTTTTCTCTCCACCCCAGTCCATTCCTCCTAGTGGGTCAGTGAACACTCATTCAACAGCCTCCCTTGGATATTTGTCTCCTCTTTTATTTATTAATAATAAAATATTCAGAGTAATTAATTATAGTCATCCTTGACCCCACTTGGTCAATGATCATAAAAATTTACAATAACATAAAACATAATGTTTTTCTCACAACATGAAATGTTCAGAATTTGGGTATGTGACATCTGTATTTTCTTCTTCTCATGTGAATGTATTCCTTGTTTCTCTTTTCCATATTGTATTCCTTTTCATGCTTGGATAAGTATAGATTTAGACAGAATTCATGCGCTCATGCTCTGTCTTTTTAATTTAAAGTGTTCATGAAGCTCTTCCACTAAAGTTGGCATTAGATTCACCCTGTGAGACACCCATGCTAATGGAATGTTCATTTTGTAATGTCCCCATTTTGACCCTCTTTGTATTAAATCGTAAATGATGTAAATATTGTAATTTAATCATGGTGAGGAGCTCAAGGCCAAGGCCCCACCATTGATTTAGCGTTTCATGTATCGGCAATTAAAAATAGATGCCTGTGGTTCTTGTGCTAGATAGGCACAATGTAAATAAGACATCATGTAAATACGAATTTTAATGAAAATACCCACAACTAGCTATGCAATGCAACAAAGAGATGGGGCGTGATTCTACAAGGAATAGGGAGGGAAATTATTCAAACCCTTGAGCCAATGGTGTTAATCCATGTGTCAATGAGAAAACCCATAAACCCTCAACTACCCATTTTGGGTTATGGACCCAATCATTTAATTCTTCCAAGAGTTGGTTGAGGCAGTTAATGCCTTGGGAATGAAGAGGTATGGCAGCCAATTTCGTGCATGGGCAAGCCATCAACCTAGGGATTCATATTTTTGCTTCTTGGGCAAGAAAACACCCACGAAATGGTGCCCAAAGCCATTCTGAACCAAGAGTCTTTTCCCTCTCACGCATTCTGAACTACTGGGCCTTTTTCCCATCACGTTTTTCACCATTTTTCCTGCATTTTCCATGCCTGGGAGATCGTTTTTGCATTGGATAGCAGCTGGGAGAGAAGGGCCATGATTTGGGACTGTTATGGAGGTCTTTTTTGCCCCAGAATGTCCATGGACGTTTTTCTAAAAATGGATTTGGCTTCCCAGGGTTGTTCCCCATCTTCTAGTTTCATTTTTGGGTTTCCCACATTTTTCTGAAGTAAATGAAAACCCCATCTCTGGGCATCTGACTGTAAAAACGTTTCTTCATGCCCAACACTTAGACTTCTGTGGTTATGTGCATCCCTGTTTTGATTTGAACCTGTGAGCAAGAAACTTGGAGTGGTAGTGGACAGAATTGGCTTGATAAACCTAGTGAAGGGAGTAACCTCTCAAGAAGATCAAGAGGGCTGGCTACTCTTCTATGCACACCTGGGACACTCTAGAATTGGAAGGTATGGCCTGAGGGACTGTGAATTGGTGAAGGGAATACTTCCTTGAGTAGGGGTGTGTAGGCATTGTGGGTGCCAAGCTAAATAGATCTTGTAGAGGTATCCATAGCTCTGTGGTTGAGCTCACTAGCTTAGCGATTCTTCCTTTCCATTTCCTAGCATCCTGATAAACCCAATTGTAGATTGGCTTAGCTCATCTTGGTGTATGCTTAGCTATGTGTGAGTCTGTTGTTCCCTGGTTCCTTATAGAAATCATGCCCAGCTCGGGGGGTGGCAGTTGCATCAAGAGGTTGATAAGCACAACTGGCCTATGGTTGGGTGGAACGTTGCAGTTGCATAGTCAGTTGCTTGGGACTACTGTTATAAGATAAGTATTCTCTTGTGTTAACTCCCCAATTATTATATGATGAATATCTTGAATGTATGATGGATGTGTTATTGATATTATTTCCACCGTGTTTTTTCTTATAATTACACACTCCATATGTCTTTTATATTATGTGAATGCTTGGTTAAAATTTTATGGGGCTAGATGCCCAGTTTTAGTATCACGATCCTCTCTATCATGCTGGTATGATGGGAGGGGACTTTACACATCTATTCTTCCTTTACCACCAGACAACAACCTTTTGACTGTAAGTGGATGGCTATCTTGCCTCTGTTTCTATATTCTATGCAGCAACACTCTTATTTGATATATGTGCTATGTTTTGACTCCACTGCCCAATGGTTCCTCTCGTGATTATCTTACCAAAGCTTTAAGAAACCAATAGCCCTGCAAGAAATCCGACCTTCTGAATATGCTTGATTGAACACCTTGAGCTAGAAGGGTTTGTAGTAGTGAGAGATCCCTCTCTGATTGTATTGGGTCAGAAATGCAATCTGAAGTTGTTTTGTGTGTTACCTCAAGGAGACCTTTCCACAACCT
This sequence comes from Larix kaempferi, assembly GCA_027924585.1. NCBI lineage: Eukaryota > Viridiplantae > Streptophyta > Pinopsida > Pinales > Pinaceae > Larix > Larix kaempferi. Next base: position 7,696,696 of record BSBM01000632.1, read on the forward strand.
TAGGGTCAATTTGGGTGTTAACAAGATTTAACATCAGGTTTCATGGGTATGTTGTGATGCATGCTATTGGTGTCAACAATTTTGAGCTCATCATATGTCCAAGCGAACACATCTTTGAACTCTTTTAATAGTTTAATGAAATATTTATTTTCCTCAGGAGAGAAGTCAATTCCTAAATTTATGAATCGAGGGTTTTGATCAGTTCCTAAGTTGACAGGTTCATAGTTGAGGGATGAGCTTTGAGTTTTGCAGTTTGTCTTATGCTTGAATTTATCTTGCGGGTCATACTATTTTTCCATATTGATAACTGATTTAGGAATGAGATTAGAAGGGAGAGTAGGACTAGATAAAGACTTCTCATGCTCATTTTCATCTATTGCCACATCCTGAAAAAGTGTCCTAGGCTGTGAGAAAATATAAGATATGTTGGTCATCATCAAACACCTTCCAACTAGTTACATTGTTAGGAATCGAAGTTCTGTACATTAATTCAATAGAAAAGGTGTTAGGAGCAAACCTTCTAGAGGAATCAACCTGGATGCAGTGTTAGCTAACATGTCTGCATCAAAATTCTGGGACCTAGGGATTGACTTAATACTGAATGCAAAAAAAGAATTAGTGAGATCCTTTAAAAAAATTTGATAATTAATCAAACATGGAGGTAAACAATGGATTTTATTTCTCACCTGTTTTACAATAATTTCAGAATCCCCATAACATTCAATTACATGGGCGTCCATGTCAAATTCCTTATTAATCCCCTGAACCAGAGCCTCATATTCAACAATGTTATTGGTGCATTCAAATTATAGCCTATGGAAAATCATTATTTTGGTCCCCTTTGGGTCAATCAAGACACATCCTCCACTAGCTCCATCTTTATATATTGACCCATCAAAAAACAGATTCAATGCATTTAAGTCTATCCTAAAATTAGTATTTACATTATATACGTTATGTACAACAGTGTCGTAGAATGGTATAGAAGTAAGATTAACAATTTGGGACTGATTCTGTGCATTCTCAATAGGTGATGAATCTGCAAGCAGATCCCCAAAAAATGTATCAAAGGTGTAGTGTTCTACATGTGAGCTGAAATAAGCAGCAGGCTCACTAGAATCATTTAAATCAGTAACAATTTGTTTCATGTAAAGTTCTCTGTTGATTTTGATTCTATTTAGTCTTCCATTATAAGGAAGCCATAAGTGGGACCAGTCAGTAGAGAAATAGCCTTTGATATTTTCTGACCAATCCCTGCTCAACCACATTCCATACATTTCAGGGATATCAGCCACAGCAATGTCTACAGTTTGGTGAATCCTTGGGTCAACAGACAGTGTCAAAAGAACATTCTTCAATTCTCCCACTACCCTAACTTTGGATCGATCAAGTTGAAAATTTTGAGTAGGGAAAGGCTCCCAAGAGGCATTGATATTTTTTCATACAGATAGAGGCATCACATTAGATGAATCCCCTAAGTCTATCATACAATTATGGACATTCCTATTGAAAATTTCAAGAGTGAGAAAGAATGGAGGTGTCTTCTTACTACCTTGTCTATGGTTTCCAGGTTTTGAATATGTCTCTAGATTGTTTCTTTGAGCCTCCCTAGGTTTGTTAACAATCATGCTTTTGGGTAGAATGTCTCTCATGGCTGGTATTTTCAGAAGCTCAAAGAGAGATATGTTGGCTTCCACTATTTTCAAGTCATCAATCAAACTGTATTCTATTTCAGGAATGACATTGTCCTTTTTTGTTGTTGTTTTACCTCTGTTTGGGGTGGATGTTGAAGGAGAAGCTTCCTATGTGGGGTGTCCTTTACTTCTTGTATTATATGGATGTTGGACATTGAAAACAGCCTCAGGCTCATCTTCCTCTTCAGCCATAGGAAGTTCTGAAAAGTAACTTATAGTCTTTATCTATTGATCCTCTTCTTCATCTGGTGGTTCAGGATCCTGATTCTCTTGTGGGTTTTCATCAGGGTGATCAGGAGAATTGTGAGATTAAGAAACCAAAGCTTTAAATATTGAAAGAATTTCTTCAGAATTTAACCCCTCATCAGGAATAGGTGGAACTTGATTTTGTGGGGATTGAGAAGGCCTCTTAAAAGGTGTTCTATTGAATCCTCTATTGTTGTTCAAGTTTTATGTGTTGGTCTTCTTTAGGTCTACCATTTCATTAGATATCTTTTGAAGAAATTTTTTCATGTCATTCATTTCAAAAGGGTCCTTACTCAGCATAGTGGGTTTTGGAGGATTATCTTGTTTCTTGCGAGAGGTAGAAGGTTGTTCAGATGAAGCATCAGGGTTATATTTAAAGCAGAACATATCCTTTTCAACCTTGATAGCTTCAGCAAAAGCCTCCTACAAGTTATCTTTGCGTGCTCTTTTGACCCACATAGCAATGGGATGGGTAAACCTTTAACATAATATGCAACCATCAGTTCTTCAGCAAGAAGAACATTGGCAGGGATCCTATTCTTTAGGTAAGAGAACCTTTGGTTATAATCTTTGACCCTTTCCTTGCCTTTAATTTTCATTGAAGACAAATCTTTGACCAAGTCCTCAGGGGTTTTGTCATCTCCAAATTTATGGATAAACATTTTTTCGAAGTCATCCTAGGAAGAAATAGATCGGGATTCCAGGGCAAATTACCAAGTGGATGCTTTTCCCTCGAAGGTGTAAGGGAACAGTCTACAAACTACATCTTCATGTATGACACTCCTAAGTCTGATGGCCTGCATGAAAGTTTTAATGTGGTCTAGTGCAAGTGATTTATCATTAGGATTGAACTTAGGAAGCCACTTTTCAAGGTTCTTAAGGCGCCTATGTTGTTCCCCAACAATGAATACATCACCCTTGTCCAGCCTGTGAAATTCAATCACAACAGATCTATGGAACAAGAGAAACTATTACAAGAGATGCATAAAGAATAATATGTGAAAACTGTGCAAAAGACTTGCAGGATTTCTCTATTGATTTACTCAAAAGTATAATACAATACAATAATGTTTCAATGACTGGATGATTCGAATTAACCAAGGAGGTCATTCGAATAGCCTGCATGGACGTGTAGTTAGTCTGCACTAGGATTCCTCATCATCAAATCAGTGGTAGTGTCATCAATACACAAGTAATGGTCAACCAGGTGTCAAAATGAGTCTAACTGAATGTAGGTAGGTGTAACTGATGCATGGAGCACTAATGTAGTGAAGGGGAATCCAAGGAGGGCGCATGCGGAGCTGTCAGTAATCAGAATAGTCAAACTAGTCTCTCTTGATGTCCATCGGAGTGTTTCATTCAGTTAACTAGTCAATCTGTCCTCAAATCAAGGAACAGATCCACAACTCATGCAACTAACTGAGTGTGTCATTTGTGGTAGGGAAGAGAGGGCGCACTTTTCCATAGGAGATGAAAACAAGATGCATCATGGACTAGGAGGGTTGGAACTGAGCAAACACAAGCACCCGGGGCTAGTAAACTAGGGACTAGGTGCTGGGAGACTACCATACTGATGTCTGGATGCATACAAAATGCATGCAAACATAAAGATGATGGTTAGAAGATCCTAACACCCCCCCACAAGCTATACTATGAGGTAAAAAATAAAATATAGGGCCTTGGTAACTAAGACCGAAGGTCACCCCAATACATAAAATAATCCAAAAATGCTAGAAAAAATATAAGTGAGGAAAGAGGGAAAACCAAGTGGGAAGAAATCCCCCCCTCAAGATGAACACTGAAGGATCTAATCTATCTCCACCATAGTATAACTCACCTCCAACAGTGAATGGAGGTAAGAGAACTTCTTATCAGTGAAGCTCTTGGTGAAGATGTCTACAATTTGCTCTTCTGTAGGGCAATATTGTAGTACAATGGTTCTGTCATGCACAAGCTCTCGGATGCAGTGAATGTGGATCTCGATATGCTTGATCCTTTGTCTCTAAACTGAATCCATCGATATATTGATAGCACTCTGATTTTCACAAAAAATGATAGTATAAGTGGTGCTACCAATATCAAAGTCTGCTAGAATACCCTGCAACCAAACTGCATGAATGCAACCATTGACCGCTCCTCGATACTATGCCTTTGCTGAAGATAAGGCAATGGAATCCTACTTTTTGCTTGACCAACAAATAGGACCTTTTCCAATCATGAAAACATATCTGGAAGTGGACTTCTGATCAATGATATCACCCGCCCAATCTAAATCAATAAATCCCACTAAATCTAGCTAGGAATCTGCAGCATAGTGTATGCCAAAGTGTGTAGTACCCTGCACATAGTGCAAGATTCTCATGGATTTCCTCCAATGAAGCTCATGGGGCTGCTACATATATCTTGACATGGCACTCATGGCATAATAAATATCAGGCCTAGAATGTGTCAAGTATAGAAGACATCCAATCAATTGTCGATAAAGTGTCAAAACCACCAATGGTGTGGAATCACCATACTCAAGTCTTATTCCCTAGAGGAATGGGAATGTTGTTGCCTTACATTCTGACATATTAAACTTGTTTAGCAGGTCTAAAGCATATTTTTTTGAGATATGGTGATCCCATCAAAATTTTGAGCAATCTCTAACCCAAGGAATTGCTTCAACAAGCCCAAATCACTCATGTCAAAAGCTAGATTTAAAACAGTTTTTGTGTTGCAGATTGAAGCAAGATTGCTTCCAGTTATCAAATGGTCATCAAAATAAAGGACAATGATAAAAAAAAATACCTTCATGTTGCTTTAGGTACAAATTTGGATCTGATTTGCACCTTGCAAAATTCTGTGATAGAAGGAAGGAATCCATCTTTGCATACCAAGCTCTTAGGGCATGTTTTAAACCATACAATGATTTTTCCAGTCTGCACACTAATGTCGGATCTGATATGTAACCTTCAGGTTGCTTCATGTAAATCTCTTCCTGAATATATCCATGAATAAATGCACTCTTCACATCCATATGGTGCACTTCCCAGTGCTTAGATGCAAAAATTGTGAAAACTAGGCGGATAGAATCCATGGTTGTTTGCCATCTCGGATCTCGGTGGCCATGATAGTATGATTTAGGATCTGAACCTATAATCAAAAAAAAAAATTGAGACAGTAAAGGATCAGAATATGAAATATCCATACATGCTCTTTGAAATTTTGCTCAAGTTCTTCTTGGATCGGCAAGATTTCCATTGTTAGAACCAACAGAATTGAGAGTCTTTTCTGCCCACTTTGGAAATGAGTGGGCTCATATGGATCTGAATATGAACTTGATATTTCATGTTCATTAATGTCTTATAAAATATCAAAAATATCAGAACACAAAATTTCATCATCTTCTTCTGAATATTCTTCTTGTAGAGGCGGCAATTCAATAGTTTCTTCCTCGACTAGTTTTAGATCTTGAAGCGGTTCTTCAAATTTGACACTTCGCTCGATGAATATCTTTTTGGATCTGATATCCATGAGTTTGTATCCTTTTTATTCTTCAGAATATCCAATGAGGATACACTCATTACTCTGTGGATCTAAAGATATTCTCTTCTCAGTCGAAATTCTATCCCATGGAGGCTTTTTGAGCTTCAAGTTTTGATCAGTGGAAGCTAAATCAGGTCCAAGAATTGGTAGATGGTTTCTTGTGATCTCCTTTGAACCAACAGGGGTGAGATCAAAACCAAAATCACCAAAATTTTCTTTAGACTTGAACCCAAGCGAATGGTAGTTTCCTCCATCTTCAATGAAACTTTGAGAACATGTGTCAATGATCGAACAAAAGTGCATAGGAAGCATGTGATCAAGGAGGGCGAATGCATCAACTCCAAAAACTGATTTAGCCTCCAAAACATTCAATAGATCATCATTCTGCACACCAACAAAATCATGTGAAAGAGAGGATTTAAGGACCTCTTCAGATTCTAGAGTATGAGTTGGCTTATCTTGCTCCGAATTTGAAATAGAAGACATTGAGAACACGAGTGTTGAATCTGCAGTTTCTTCTTCATTTTGAACAACTTTATCTTGAGATATGGTTGAGGTCGAGACATATTTAGAGAGAACACTTGATGAGGTATCATTGGGATTGTTCTCCAAATGGCTAGCATGATCCTCTTCTTTCTACTTTCCAAATTATCTATCCAAATTGGTCCAAAGATCTCTTGGATGTTCAGCAATATTAATGAGGTAGTGCATACTAGGAGACATAGTAATACACATTTCTCCAAAGGCTCTGTCAAAATCATTTAGCCAATCATTCTCCTCTTCGTAGGAAGAAAAATATCTCATGATACCAATACACATATCAAAAAGACATTGTCTCTTCAAATATGCTATCATCTTTGGTTTCCACTCATCATAGTTGAATGGAGAGAGAGGAGTAATTGCTTTCAGATCCATCGAAGAAGTTGTAATCTTTGAGAGAAACCTGCAGTCACAAACAAACAAGAACCATTAGGTCGACAACCTGCACTTTTCAAGTTGCATCACACCCGACATAGACTATCAAGAAAGCTTGAAGAGTCAAGAATCAATATCCAGGAATTATGTGGAAACTCTCAGCTTTTGGTGCAAAATTGGAAAATAGATGCAAGTGCAGAATATGCATGCAGTGCAAAAACGTTGGCTTGTCCCTGCCATGGCTCTGATGCCATGCGAAATTCAAGCACAACAGATCTATGGAACAAGAGAAACTATTACAAGAGATGCATAAAGAATAATATGTGAAAACTGTGCAAAAGACTTGCAGTAATGCTCTATTGGTTTACTCAAAAGTAGAATACAATACAATAATGTTGCAATGACTAAATTATTCGAATTAACCAAGGAGGTCATTCGAATAGCTTGCATGGTGTAGCTGGTCTGCACTAAGAGTCCTCATCATCAGATCAGTGGTAGTGTCATCAATGCACAAGTAATGGTCAACCAGGTGTCAAACTGAGTCTAACTGAATGTAGGTAGGTGTAACTGATGCATGGAGCACTAATGTGTTGATGTATATGTAACTTCGGAATGTATTTCATCTCTGTATATTGTACTCCTATAGAGATGTGTTATTCCTCTATAAGGAAGTGTCGTCATTTGTATTAACAAGTGTCGCAAGTGTCATAACTTGCTGATGGGTTATTAGACCACCATGTGTGGGGTCGACCCTGATTAAGTTAACCATGGGTTATTGTACTAAGCTCGACAAGTCGACCCCATAAGTTTATTGGGAAATCAGGACAAGTATAAATAGAGATCTCCCGATCTCTATTTTGATCACTTCATTACTCACTTATCCATCACTCAGAAAGTGGTGCACATGTGAGGAGGAGGATCAACTGCTAGGAGGAGTTTATCTCTGTGTACTTTAGTTGTAATTTGGTTGTACTATTGCTCTATCTATCTCTGAGGAAGTTGTGGGGTTTTTCACCTTAGGGTTTTCCCCACGAAAACTCTGTGTGTCTATTGTCTCTTATGTTTGCATCTTGTGATGATTAATATGCTTGATATGCTTGATATGCATTGATATACTGTACATGTTATTCTCTCAGTAAAGATCCTAGATTATATTGAATTAATGCTCAAAAATTAACATGGTATCAAAGCTTCCCTGAGAAGAAGACATTGTGCAGTGGAAGAAACTACGGTTTCTTATTTATTGGGTTTCTCTCCACATATTTTGGAAACGTAGTAAGGTAGATTGACGCTACTCATCAAGGAGAATCTATCTGTCCAATCAAAATTCAGTTCTGAGCACTTTCAGTTTTGGTCCTAAAAATTAGGGTTTCCACAAAAATAGGAATTTCTGAAATCTAAAGACATAGCTCGAAGCGCCTTGGAAAAATCGAATTTTAGAGCTTTGGATCGAGATTTTTGGTTGGGTGAAGCTCCGAGAAACTCAAACCCTAATTCAGGGTCCTCCTTAGTGAACCCGGGAAGACTAAAAGGCAGTTTTGAAGGGTGAAGCTTTGCAGATCTCAAATTCTGAATACACCAGGCTGATCAGATCATCAAGGCACATCTTCCTATCCTTTCAGAAAGTTGAAATTCACATTTTGAATTTTTAGGGTTTCTCTGACAAACCCTAATTCAGGACTAGATCTAGTTTTCAGCAAATCAAGTGGTAAGACCTAAATCTTTTCTATTTCCATTTGAAGTACTCTTTAAGATGTCTCACCACACCAAGCTTGAGGATAATCTTGAAGGGGATGATAACTTCCGAGCATGGAAGTATAGGATTGGGTTAATCCTGGAAGAAAATGAGTTGGACACTTACATAAGGGATGAGGTCCCTGTCCCAGAGGAAGAAGAGGCTAAAGCCCTCTACAAGAATAACTTGGTCAAGGAAAAGAGGATCATTGTTGATTCTATCAAGGACCATCTCATCCCACATGTGTCATCTCTAAAGACACCCAAAGAGATGTTTGATTCCTTGACCAAGCTATTTGAAGGGACGAACATAAATCGGAAGATGACCCTGCGGAACCAATTGAAAGGGGTAAAGTTTCAAAATGGAGAAACCATTCAATCTTATTTTTCTAGGGTCTCTCAGATCAAGGAACAACTAGAAGTGGTGGATGAAATGGTGGAGAATGGTGAAGTTGTCATGACCACTCTGAATGGCCTACCCAAGTCATGGGATTCCTTTATTCAAGGAATTTGTGCAAGAAGGAAGTTGATCTCCTTCAACAAACTGCGGGAAGAATGTTCTCAAGAAGAATCTAGGCTCGTGGCCCGAGAAGAAAATATGGGAAACGAAGATCAAGCTCTCACAGCACATACCAAGAAAGGTAAGTTCAGAAAGGAGCCATCTCATAACAAAAGACCTTCTCACCACCATCACCAAAAGGGTAAGAAGGATCTGAGATGCTTCACCTATAATGAGAAGGGACACTTTGCTATAGATTGTCCCAAGAACAAAAAGGGTTCCAACAACAACAAAAAGAAGGGAAACAAGAAGAGATATCATGCTCATGCTGCTAAGGATGATGAACCTCCCAAGAAGAAGGCTAGAGCAGAAAGTGACGTTGACTCATTAAGCAAAGAAGAGTATGTTCTAATCTCTGCTCTCACAGGTACTATTTCTCATGGTTGTAATGATTGGTTAATTGACAGTGGGGCTTCTAAACACATGACTGGGTTTAAAGAATATTTTGTAAATTTATCTAAACATGAATCACCCCATAAGGTGAAACTTGGAGATGATTATCAATACCCTATCAAAGGAAGTGGGGAAGCCTCCTACAACCTAGACTCTGGAAAGTCTTTGAAGATGAAAGATGTCTTATTTGTACCTAGGCTCAAGAAGAACCTAATCTCCATCTCTGCATTAGATGCAAAGGGCATGAGGGTTTCATTTGTAGATGGCCAAGTCCTAATGTGGCCAAAAGGTAAAACTATTGATGAAGCAGTGGTGATTGGAGAGCAAGAGGGAGGATTGTATAAATTGAAGGGACAACCTGAACATGCCATGGTACATGAATCCATGGAGCCAAGTGAACTTTGGCATAGAAGGCTTGCTCATGTGCACTATAGAGCACTCCCAATTTCAAGCAAAGATGTAGAGGGTCTTCCTGAAATCAAGACCAAACACGAAGGTATTTGCAAAGGATGTGCAAAAGGAAAGAACATAAAGAAGGCATTTCCAAGCAGTGAAAGCAAGGCAAAAGGAATCTTGGAAATCATCCACTCTGATGTATGCGGTCCGATGTCATCCAGTTCTCTGAGTGGGTATGTTTACTACGTCTCTTTCATTGATGATTTCTCCAGGAAGACTTGGGTTTACTTATTAAAAGGCAAGGATGAAGTGTTTGATAAATTCAAGGAATTCAAAACCTTGATGGAGAATCAAACCGATAAGAAGATCAAGACATTCAGATCCGACAATGGCGGAGAATTCACTTTAGGAGATTTCAAGAAATTATGCAGTGATTCAGGGATTAAGAGGGAGTTGAATGTTCCCTAGAATCCACAATAGATTGTAATTGTAGAAAGGAAGAATAGAATAATCATGGAAGCAGCACAGGAAATGCTACATGACCAGGATCTACCCATGCATCTATGTGCTGAAGCAGCTAGGACAACTGTGTATGTGTAGCACAGAACACCCCACAAGATATTAGACAACAAGACACCAGAAGAGGTCTTCTCTGGTAAGAGACCTGACGTCAGCCATCTAAGGATATTTGGTTGTCTAGTATATACACATGTTCCAAAGGAAAAGAGAACAAAGCTAGATCCTTCAGGAAAGAAGGGTATCTTTGTGGGTTATAGTGAAAGCTCGAAGGCTTACAGAATATACTTTCCAGGGTTCAAGAAGATTGAAGTCAGCAGGGATGTGACATTTGATGAAAAATCAGCATTCATCAAATCAAGGAAGACACCTGTTGAAGATCATGAAGAACCAAAGGAAACCAGATTTCAAGACACTACTATGACTGAAGCAATTCCAGATGTTTATCATGAAATTGAAGATCCACAAGAACCTGTAGATCCACCTCGTGAGAAGGACTCTCACAAGAGGAAACCTACATGGGCTAGAGAGCTCATTCAAGATGCAGAAAGGTATGGCATTACAGAAGAAGAACACAAAGTAAATAAGAGAACTAGATCACATACCAACTATGTTGCTTTACTTTGTGATATCATGAACAAAGAACCTTCCAGTTATGAAGAGGTAGCGGAAAAGAAAGAATGGAAGGATGCCATGGTCGAGGAATACCAATCAATAATGAAAAATGATGTTTGGGATGTAGTCCCAAGACCTCAAGGGAAGGCTGTTGTGACTTCCAAATGGATCTACAAGATCAAGCATGCTGTAGATGGCAGCATAGAGAAATACAAAGCGAGATTTGTAGCTCATGGCTTCTCCCAAAAAGAAGGAATTGACTATGAAGAAACTTTTTTCCCTGTAGCTAGGTACACTTCCATTAGATCAGTACGTGCTCTGGCTGCAGTGATGAAATTGAAGATACACCAGATGGATGTCAAGACTGCTTTCGTGAATGGTGTAGTCGAGGAGGAAGTGTATGTGGAGCAGCCACTTGGTTTTGAGACACATGACGGGAAGTCATATATGTGAAGAACTTGGTATGGTAGGATGGACATTTTTCTATCCAGCTTGGGCTTTACCAAGAGTAAAGTGGATTCCAACCTTTACTACAAGGTTGAGGAAGGCAATCCTATGATACTACTCTTGTACGTGGATGACCTGTTTGTTACAGGTAATGATAGCTTGATTGTTGATACCAAGAGGAAGCTTGTTGTCGAGTTTGAGATGAAGGACTTGGGGATGATGCACTATTTTCTAGGCATGGAGGTGTGGCACAGTGCAGGTGATATCTTCCTTGGACAAGGGAAGTATGCAGTAGAGATCCTGAAGAGGTTCGGGATGATGGAATGCAAGGCCATGGCCACACCTATGGCATCAAACCTGAAGCTTCTGTGTGATGCTTCATCTAATCCGGTTGATGTCACGGTGTATCGTCAGATGATTGGGTCCTTGATGTACCTAATGAACACGAGACCGGATATTTGATTTGTGGTGAACACATTGAGCCAGTTCCTGACAGATCCGAGGAGTGTTCACCTAGTTGTTGTAAAGCATATTCTGAGGTATCTGAAGGGTACAGTTGATTATGGGCTCAAGTATAATGCGAATCAAAAGTTTAACCTGCAGGGTTATGTTGATTCAGATTGGGCAGGTAGTGCTGCAGATAGGAAGAGCACATCTGGGTGTTGCTTTAGTATGGGATCAGGTGTGATCTCCTGGTTTAGCAGGAAGTAGTCCTGCGTAGCACTCAGTACAGCCGAGGTAGAGTATGTTGTAGCATGTTTGGCTAGTTGTGAGGCAATATGGCTCCGGAAGCTACTGTCTGAGTTATTTGATCTCCCGCTGGAGGCTACTGGTATCTTTTGTGACAACTAGAGTTGTGTGAAGCTTTCTTAGAACCCGGTGTTCCACAACAGGTCAAAACACATTGAGATCAAATATCACTATATCAGGGATATGGTGCAGAGAGGAGCAGTGAAGCTCCTGTATGTTGTGGCGGATGAACAAGTTGTAGATGTGTTGACAAAACCACTAGCCAAAGTGAAGTTCGAGTACTTCAGAGAGAGGCTTGGTGTTCTTCAGATTGACGACATGTCGAGGAAGAAGTGATGGAGACATTTGCTGGAGCCATTCCTGAGAGGAGGATCCTTCCCATGGCTATGGATATAAGCGTTGGATGATGAGCATCAGGACGATGCTCCAGTTACTGCTCTGTATGTGCATCATGTTGGATGCTTGGATATGATCAGTTGGATCATTTATATGTATATGTATGTATGCATCATGTTGGATGTTGGATATGATCAGTTGGATCATTTATATGTATATGTATGTACGCATCATGTTGGATGCTGGATATGATCAGTTGGATCATTTATATGTATATGTATGTATGCATCATGTTGGATGTTGGATATGATCAGTTGGATCATTTATATGTATATGTATGTACGCATCATGTTGGATGTTGGATATGATCAGTTGGATCATGTGTATGTATTTGTAGATGTATCAGGTGGATACATTGTATGATGAGGTAGATCATGTATGTTGATATGTATCAGGTATGATCAGGTGGATCATGTATTTGTATATGTATCAGGTGGATACATTGTATGATCAGGTAGATCATGTATGATGATATGTATCACGCAAATACTATGTATGCATCAGGTGGATGCATTGTATGATCAGGATGATCATGGATGATGAACTTCAGGATGTTGCTCCAGATGACATGCAGTAGTATGATGTAGTGTTGATGATCAGGATGATCATGTGTACGTTAGGATGATGTATGGTGAGTATTAGGTTGATACTCTGTGGCCGTGGATAGGTTGTGCAGATGAGCATGTAAGTAGACCTGGGAGATATGGACAGGATGAAAAAGGCCTCAGATGATCTTTCGGGGCATTGCTCCGGGAGGACATGTAAGTAGACCTAGGAGATCTAGACAGGATGAAAAAGGCCTCAGATGCTCTTTCGAGGCATTTTCCTATGGCATGTAAGTAGACCTGGGAGATCTGGACAGGATGAAAAAGGCCTTAGATGCTCTTTCGAGGCATTTCCATGACCACATGTAATCAGACCTGGAGATCTGGACAGGATGAAAAAGGCCTCAGATGCTCTTTAGGGTTCTTGCTTGGAAAGACACCCTTTTAAGGTTTTGTGGTAGGAGCCACATGTAATCAGACCTGGAGATCTGGACAGGATGAAAAAGGCCCCAGATGCTCTTTAGGGTTCTTGCTTTGCAAGACACCCTTTTAAGGTTTTGTGATTGTCACATGTAAAAGATCCTGGGAGATCCTATAGGTCGGAGTTGTGTACCCGTAACAGCCTAGGATTCTCTTTCGAGGTTTTGTGACGCATGTAATAAGTCCTGAGGATTCCATAGTATGGATAGTGATGATGAAGACCTGCAGGTGGTGGGCCTACACCGAGTATGAAAAAGGACTGGCTCTATAGAACTTCCTATGACGAGTAGATTCGGAGATTGACTGATATAGCAGCAGTAGTGACGAGGACGATGATTCGTTGATGATGATCCAGAGAAGAAGACTTGTGCTAGTAGATTTGTGTCAAGAAATACCTTCCTAGTTAAGAGGGATTGTTGATGTATATGTAACTTTGGAATGTATTTCATCTATGTATATTGTACTCCTATAGAGATGTGTTATTCCACTATAAGGAAGTGTCATCATTTGTATTGACAAGTGTCGCAAGTGTCGTAACTTGCCGATGGGTTATTAGACCACCATGTGTGGGGTCGGCCCTGATTAAGTTAACCATGGTTTATTGTACTAAGCTAGAAAAGTCGTCCCCATAAGTTTATTGGGCAGTCAGGACAAGTATAAATAGAGATCTCCCGATCTCTATTTTGATCACTTCATTACTCACTTATCCATCACTCGAAAAGTGGCGCACATGTGAGGAGGAGGATCAGCTGCTAGGAGGAGTTTATATCTATGTACTTTGGTTTTACTATTGCTCTATCTATCTCTGAGGAAGTTGTGGGGTTTTTCACCTTAGGGTTTTCCCCACGGAAACTCTGTGTGTCTATTCTCTCTTATGTTTGCATCTTGTGATGATTGATATGCTTGCTATGATTGATATGCATTGATATACTGTACATGTTATTCTCTCAGTAAATATCCTAGAGTATATTGAATTAATGCTCAAAAATTAACATAATGTAATGAAGGAGACTCCAAGGAGGGCGCATGAGGAGCTGTCAGTAGTCAGAATAATCAAACTAGTCTCTCAGGATGTCGATCGGAGTGTTTCAGTCAGTTAATGAGTCAATTTTTCCTCAGATCAAGGAACAAATCCACAAATCATGAAACTAACTGAGTGTGTCACTAGTGGTAGGTAAGAGAGGGTGCACTTTGTCATAGGAGATGAAAACAAGGTGCATCATGGACTAGGAGGGGTGGAACTGAGCATAAACAAGCTCTCGGTGCTAGTAAACTAGGGACTAGGTGCTGGGAGACTATCATGTCCCAAATTTGGCATTGGGTCACAATGGCCTAACCACATTGGCCATATTCATTAGAGTTTGTCAAATTGATGCTAAGGGTCAAATAATTGCCAAGGAGGAAAATTACTAGTTTCCTAGGTTTGGGGTGGAAGCTTTGGTATTTAGAATAAGGGGAATAATAAATAATTTTTGAACATTATAATGGAATAAATATTTAATGAAGGAGCTAAATAAATATACAAAAGTCAAAATCAAAGTGGCATTTGATCATGAAGACACATGGAGGAAGGGGGGGCCACATATGGCTATATTTCCCCACTACACTTGGCATCATTCTCTCACCAATTCGAATTCAAGGTGAATGGTAACATACTTTGGGGAGTTCAAAAGGTATTATTCATTGCATGACTCATCCAAGGTCGAGATGTAGAGGAAGAGTAACTCCCATGGAAGAGGAAGAGGCAATTTGGAGCTAGTGAGACACTTGGGCTAGATTCCCTAACTCTATGACAACAATGATGAAGATGCTATGACACCTATGACACAAATCAGACCTAAAGGATGACATATGACATATATGACATCTCAGGGATAAAAATAGACTCCAAGAGGGCGCTCAAGGGAGTTATGGAGGCTAAGATGCTTCCACATGTGATTTGGTGGAAGTGGGAGACTAGGAATTGTTGTATAAGTGGCGTTCTTTGGAATCTCTTCCCAACTCGAGTTGGAATGAGTCTCTTGGAAGAAATTCGACCCATGGAGGACATTAGAAGTTTGTAAATGTCAATAACAAATAATGAAACTAGCTTTTGATCATTTGAGAAATTTGCAATTGCATTTGTGAAGAGGGAGAGCTAGTGGATGACTAGTTTCTTGCCTTAGCCAATTTCGAGGGTGAAAGATTCCCATCCAAGTTGGTAATTGTTGGGCCCTGGAAATGCCCCTTTTTTACCATACCTATTTCATCATTTTTCCCTATTACACCCTACATTCATAAACCATATACATGCCTTTTTCCAAAAAAATCAGCAATCCTGACAAGGTATAATTTATTATTGCATCATTTAATTAAATGCCTAAGATTGTTATGGTTATGAATTCTAGCCTTTGATTTGTGCTAACTTGTGTTGATTTCATTAAGTTAAGATCAAAGCACAGGTGTATCAGTTGCAATGCCTTGGGAAAGAATCATACGCGGTGCTAGCTGTTACTCTTCCGATTTAATTCCTCATATTCCAAGGGACAACGCATCTCTCCATGTGAAGTTGTAACAGGTCTTTGCTAAAACAGAGCATTGCTGCAACAGACAGGATGCCTCCCAATTGGTTAAAAAGTTGATCCATTGACTACCAAAGTAATAGCATCCTTCATGATTAACGGCCTCATTCATTATGGCTGTAAAAGTTTAGCTGTAACTCTACAGCACGAAGATCAGAGATCTTCATTGTTGCATAAAATCAGTGGATCACAAACTGTATTTTGCATGTATAAATATGGGAAGGCTTTTAGAGACTAGGGTTGGTTAATTATCATTTTGTATGGGCTGTAACAGAGAACTAAGACTGTGAATTACCATATTTAATGAAGAGCAGAGTTATTTATATTTCTATGTCTTAATTTGTGGTAGTTCACGACGTCTCTATTAGAAGTCCAGTTCCTGCCTTCGCAGAGAGATTGCCGAGTTAAGTAGGTAGTTAGATTTATTCATTTCCTGTTGTGTGTTGTGGAATTGCATTAGGCGTATTACTGATAGCTGCAACAGAGAATTTATAATCGCATTCTTTATTGGTAGTTTATTATTTTGCATCTTGAATAGCTGCAACTATGTGGTGTGATAGTCGACTGTGTAGGTTAGTTTGATTAATGCATGTGTGTTAGAATCAGTTGTTACAACCAAGCTCAACTCCAATTCCTTTCATTCATTTATGCTTTCTAGGATTTTCAATGATTATCAATTTAGAGTTCAAGCTTATTTTCCAATTCTAGTTGCTGTTGTATCTTTATTGAATTCATAGATTAGGAAGATTATGATTGAGTTACAGTAGTTGCTGGATGAATCATTTTGGTAAAGATTGAATATTGTAGTTTGATAATTATAGGATTTAACTTCTTGCAAAATTAATCTAGTTCATTTCTATTCTTAGATCAATAAATGCTAGGTTGATTTTTGTAGGAAGGTAGCTGCACTTTGAATTCTAGATGTATGAGTTAGATTAGTTTTCTTTATGGAATGAGTTTGGCTGAGTAGGTAGGTAGGATTATTATTTCCATTCATTTAATCAACTACTTGAAATGTTTATGCATAGATTGTGCTTATTTCCATTGAAATAAAAGACTTCCCTGGGTTGACAATTCATATTGAGCATCCTGTGTGTTAGTTGTAATTAATTAGCATATAGGGTGGACCAACATTTTGGTGTCGTTGCCAGGGATGGTAATTGATAGACATAGTTAGTATTTGATTTTATTGACTTCCTTTTGGTTTAATCATTTACAGCATGCATGAATACAAGAAAAACAAATCAGGAACCCCCTTTGAACACTAACACTGCAAGTGGAAGAGGTCGAGGTCGCAACGCAGGTATGGGAAGACAAACATTCATCAACAATATAATTTCTAAAGCTGATTCTTCCACCAGACCACCGCAGACATCTACAGGAAGAGGAAATTTTGTTCTTCCCAATCTTCATAGTTTAGCATCAACGGTGGAGAACAAAACCGGACCATCTACTCCCAACGCAGAAAAGAAACCTCCTGAGGACAAGGGAAGTGTTGTGGGAGCACCGGATAGAGAGGAGATTTATCATATTAACGGGACCAGAGTTACTAAGGAAGTGTGGTTGGAGCATCGCCGAGGAAGAAAGAAGGAGAGAATAAGAGAGAAGGAGAGAAGAAGAAGCAAAGGTAGAGGAAGAACAAATAAAGGAATCCATTAAATTTGGACTAACAACATGGCTAATAGAGAAAAGGAATACGAGAATGAACATAGGGAGAACTGGGAAGAAGAAGTAGAAGATAATATCCTGGTAACATTATGACCACATTAGAATTCCCTATCCTCCAGACACCTAGAGCAACTCCTATCAAAAACATCTCACTATCAGTTCTCCCAAATTTCGATGGTAAATATTCTGAAGATCCTGATGAATTTCTTTTCGAGTTTGATATCCTCTGTTGCAGCTATGACTATACCTCCAGTGCTTAGAAGCTGAAACTATTCCCATCCATCTTGAAAGGAAATGCTCTGCACTGGTTCATGAGTCTAGGTCGTAAGACCATTACTACTTGGGACCAAATGAAACACACCTTTCTTTCTAAATATCAAGAATATTTTAGAACCAGGGATAGAAAGGAGGATTTGTTTAAAATGGTTCAAAAGGAAGAGGATAGATTGGAAGACTTTGTGGAAAGATTGTTGTACAAATTACAAAGGTCTGGGCACACTGAGATTGGAAAAGATGTACTTAAGATTATTTTGCTACGAGGAATTAGAGAAAATTTCCTTGATATGTTGAATTTGTTGAGGAAAGGGGACATCTTAAAGGAACCCTTCGAGAAGATCGTTGAATTATGTCGAAGGTACTCAAGGGGATCCTCTAGAACTAACAAACGAGACAAAGATTGAGACCAAGATGTCTTCACTAGGACATAGAAGTCAGCTAGTGGAGGAGCCACTCGAGCAGAAATAGGAAACTTACTGGAGAATTTTAAAACTGATATGATGAGTTCCATTTCCTCAAATTTAGATGTTTGGAGAGCAAAACAGAGGCAAGCAGTAGAAGATCTTACACTCAGTGTATCCTGTCCTAAATGTAGAAAAAAACACCCAGTAAAAGAATGCTCGTTGGACAAGGCGGAGATATGTAGGATATGTGAATTGGAACATGACACCAAGGAATGTCCTTCATTACCCAAATTCAAAGCAGTCCTGCAGGAATCCACTTCAGATGTGGAACAAGCTTAGTTTATTGCACAAAAGAAACCTTGGCAGCCTCGCAATCAAGGTATAAATCCAGATCCATCAATTTTATTGAATAATATGAATGGTATGAACAATATGAACAATATGAATACACAATTCCCTTCACATTATTCTTGTAACCAATGGAATCCATCTCAGAACCCAATGCAAAATCCTAATTCTTGGACACCATGGTCGCAACAGTTAAAAAATCAAGCTTCCTGGAATTCCAACTAGAGAAATTCTTACCAAAGAAATAACTTTCCCCGTCATCAGACTCAGTATCAACAGTACCCTCCTCAACATTATCCTCACCAACAATATCAGTAGCCACAGCTGCAATTCTAAAACAATGTTGCACCTATGAATGCACCACTTCGACCACAGCTACCTGCACAACCTAACCCAAACCTGAATAATAAAGCAGTTCACCAGTTTGAGACTGCCAACATGCCTGCGTATTCCATCTCCCAAGTTCCCTGTAATGATATACAATTACGATCAGGGAGGGTAATGGAACCCATCATCACTAAGGATGTTCCATCCCAAGTGACTGAAACTAGAGTGAATCAACACTATGAGAATATGGTTCATTCAGCGATCCCCATCATTGAGGATGTTGACATTCCTACCGAAACAGTAGCTGAAACTCAGAAAGTAACACACAATGAAGCACAGCCTACACAATTGATGAGAGAGATGCCATACCCTGAACGATTGGCTTTGCATAAAACAGTGGAACAACCTCGATTCAATCTCTTAGGAGAATTGAAAAATTTGTATGTCAAAATTCCACTGTTACAAGCCCTCCATGATGTGCCCATTTATGCTAAGACTATTAGAGATTTATGGTTCAAGAAACCAGGAAGAAATCCTAGGGATCCTCCCAATGTCCATGTTTTGGGAAAACTTTCTGAATTAATAATGGGGAAAACTTCTGTGGCAAAATACAGTGACCCTGGAAATCCTACTGTGATAGTTCACATAGGAAACACACAAATCCCCAACGTCTTGGTAGACTTAGGCGCGGCTATTAACGTTATGACCATAGAAACTGTGAAAAAACTTGGACTCACTAACCTTCGTCCAACCACTACCATTTTAGAACTTGCTGACAGATCAACAATCAAGCCTGAGGGGATCCTAGACGACCTTGTAATCTCTGTTGACTCGTGGGAATACCCTGTGGACTTCTTGGTGTTACAGCCGAAGTATCAGTTGGGGGAACAACCACTGATTCTGGGGAGACTGTGGTTTGCCACAGTAGATGCTTGTATCAGCTGTCAGTTAGGATCCATGACCATCTCAGATGGGACTGAGATCAAAATCCTAACCTTAAACCCTCTAGCTCAACCAAGCACAGAAGTTGAAACTCCACTTTGGGTAGATTTGGAGGAAGAGGAAGGCGTTCAGCCTTTACTAACGATTGGGAGAGCCTTAACCTTTAAAAATGAAACAGAGGACAATACCATTAACAGTTTCATTAGTGAGCCCACCTCCGTCAATAAGCATGTTTACCAGATTCTTGATAGTACATTTGATGAGAAAGAACAAGAAAATCTTACGGAAGAAACTCTAGTCAGTGATGCCAGTATAATTCCAGCTCTCAAGAATTCAAAAAGTATCCCAGTGGAAATTGAGCCAGGGAAAACATTGAACATTAATCCAAACCTTGCACCCAGTGAGCTGGAACAACTAATCACTCTGCTGAAACAACATAAGGGAGCTTTCGCTTGGGAGTACACATACATGAAGGGTATTCCTTATAATCTGTGCACCCATCACATTTATATTAAGAGCGACTCCAGGACAGTATGTCAACCACAACAAAGGATGAATTCGAACCTAAGGGATGTAGTGAAAGAGAAGATCCAAAAACTTCTAGAAGCAGGGTTTATATACCCAATTTCAGACAGTGAGTGGGTTTCTCCACTCGTGATTGTGCCAAAGAAGAATGGGAAATGGAGGGTTTGCATGGATTACAGAGAATTGAACAAAGCAACGCAGAAGGACCACTTTCCCTTACCTTTTATCGATCAGGTCCTTGATACCTTGTCTAGGAAGAAGTATTTTTCCTTTCTGGATCGCTTTAGTGGCTATAACCAAATCCAGATTGCTCTAGAAGACCAAGACAAAACCACTTTCACCTGTCCCTGGGGTACTTTTTGTTAATTTTAAACCAAATAACCAAGCAAGATCACTGAAAGAAGCATAATCACAAGATAGACACACAATATATCCTGGGAAACCCTCATGGGGTAGAAAACCCAGTAAAGCTTTCCTCAATAAGATGAACAACCAAAATACAAGATGTGCTCCTCCTTCCTTTGTCTCCTTAGCTGATCTCCCAAACAAGTGCGCACTCTTCCACAAGTGAGGGAATGATCTAATGAGGAGTTCACCTCCTCTATTTATACTTGACTCTCAACTGACTAAAAGACCTGTTGGGGCCGACCTCACCTGGAGAAGTCTAATAACCCCTAAAATATAACTACAGGGCCGACCCACACATGGTGGGTCTAATAACCCTAGTTAATATCAAACCCTGGAGGAATAAACATCTCCAGATACATAGTAGGATTACCTCGGAGGAATGAAACATCTCCGGAATAAATAATGTACAATTATAATATTCTTAGAAGTTACAATATTCAACACTCCCCCTTAACGAGAAGGATATTATAACAACATCTGTAGGAGCAAGGAGTCATTTACTACATCATCTATATATCATCGGAAGCTTTCTTCATTTCATCATCATCAGTAACTTGACTAGTTACTGGAACATCAACATCGTCATCAGCATCGTCATACGATCATTAGCATCGTCATCACACGATCATCGGCATCGTCATCACACGATCATCAGCATCATCATCATACGATCATCAGCATCGTCATCACACGATCATCAGCATCGTCATCACACGATCATCAGCATCGTCATCACACGATCATCGGCATCGTCATCACACGATCATCAGCATCATCATCATACGATCATCAGCATCATCATCACACGATCATCAGCATCGTCATCACACGATCATCAGCATCATCATCATACGATCATCAGCATCGTCATCACACGATCATCGGCATCGTCATCATACGAGCATCACGATCATCAACATCGTCAAGGAATGATGTAAACCAGTCATGTACCTTTTGAACCGAAGTCCAGGGACGATCCAGTCCTATCATTATCGAAGACATACGTCTATGGCTCTTCTTTCAGACTGAGGTCCAGGAATGATCCAATCCCTTCTTTCTCGAAGACATACGTCTACGGCTCTTCTTTCGGACTGAAGTCTATGAATGATCCAATCCCTTCATTATCGGAGACATACGTCTACGGCTCTTCTTTCGGACTGAAGTCCAGGAATGATCCCAATCCCTTCATTATCGGAGACATACGTCTACGGCTCTTCTTTCGAACTAAAGTCCAGGAATGATCCCAATCCCTTCATTATCGGAGACATACGTCTACGGCTCTTCTTTCAGACTGAAGTCCAGGAATGATCCCAATCCCTTCATTATCGGAGACATACGTCTACGGCTCTTCTTTCGGACTGAAGTCCAGGAATGATCCCAATCCCTTCATTATCGGAGACATACGTCTACGGCTCTTCTTTCGGACTGAAGTCCAGGAATGATCCCAATCCCTTCATTATCGGAGACATACGTCTACGGCTCTTCTTTCGGACTGAAGTCCAGGAATGATCCCAATCCCTTCATTATCGGAGACATACGTCTACGGCTCTTCTTTCGGACTGAAGTCCAGGAATGATCCCAATCCCTTCATTATCGGAGACATACGTCTACGGCTCTTCTTTCGGACTGAAGTCCAGGAATGATCCCAATCCCTTCATTATCGGAGACCTCACGTCTACGGCTCTCTTTAGGACTGAAATTCCAGGGATGATCCCAATCCCCTCAACTGTCCACTAAGGACTTCATTCTCAGAGACCTCACGTCTACGGCTCTCTTTAGGACTGAAAGTCCAGGGATGATCTCAATCCCCTCAACTGTCCACTAAGGACTTCATTCTCGGAGACCTCATGTCTATTGCTCTCTTTAGGACTGAAAGTCCAGGGATGATCTCAATCCCCTCAACTGTCCACTAAGGACTTCATTCTCGGAGACCTCACGTCTACGGCTCTCTTTAGGACTGAAAGTCCAGGGATGATCTCAATCCCCTCAACTGTCCACTAAGGACTTCATTCTCGGAGACCTCACGTCTACGGCTCTCTTTAGGACTGAAAGTCCAGGGATGATCCAATCCCCTCACATGTTCATCAAGAACATGTATCCTCATCATCATAACATGTATCATCACAACATGTATCATCAATATTAAAACATGTATAACCACAACATGTATCATCAACATCAAAACATGTATAACCACAACATGTATTATCATCATCATCAACATCAAAACATGTATAACCACAACATGTTTCATCAACATCAAAACATGTATAATCAACATCAAAACATGTATAACCACAACATGTATCATCATCATCAAGGCATGTATAACCACAACATGTGTAACCACAACATGTATCATCAACATCAAAACATGTATAACCACAACATGTATCATCATCATCAAGGCATGTATAACCACAACATGTGTAACCACAACATGTATCATCAACATCAAAACATGTATAATCAACATCAAAACATGTATAACCACAACATGTATCATCATCATCAAGGCATGTATAACCACAACATGTGTAACCACAACATGTATAACCATCATCAAAACATGTATAACCACAACATGTA
The DNA here is from genome assembly GCA_027924585.1 of Larix kaempferi. Lineage (NCBI taxonomy): Eukaryota > Viridiplantae > Streptophyta > Pinopsida > Pinales > Pinaceae > Larix > Larix kaempferi. The sequence goes on from BSBM01000632.1 coordinate 7,719,958, forward strand.
TAATCATCATCAAAGCATGTATGCATCTGTCATTAAAAAATATCTATCTATTATCAAGAGCATGTATACATATAACCATCAAAAATAAAGAATATAGGAGTCCTAAATCTAAATAATTCTAGGTGAGTAAGTGCAAAGAAAAAAATAAGTAACCTCATCATTGATGAGATAGGCTTGTCTGTCTCATACTGTGCTACTCCCCCTTTTGAGGAGGGTTCTTCTGAACTACACCAAGCTTGTCTCAGAAGTGTTCAAACTTTACTCGAGATAGAGGCTTGGTCAGGATATCAGCAATTTGATCCTCAGTGCTTATATACTCTAGCTTGATAGCTCCTTTCTGCACCATATCTCGAATATAAAAGTAATGGATCTCTATGTGTTTTGACTTATCATGAAACACAGGATTTTCAGTCATCTTGATGCAGCTTTGATTATCACACATAATCACAGTGGGTTCCATTTCTAAGTCAAACACTCCAGACAAAAGTTTTCGAAGCCATACTGCTTCACAGCTAGCAGAACAGGCAGCTATGTATTCAGCTTCAGCAGTACTGAGGGCCACACTTGATTGTTTCTTGCTGAACCATGAGATCATGGCATATCCAAGACCATAACATCCACCAGAGGTACTTTTTCTGTCTGAGATACTTCCTGCCCAATCAGAATCTGAGTAACCATGTAATCTGAGTTCATGATTTTCAACATAAAATAAGCCAAAATCTAATGTACCTTTTAGGTACCTCATTACATGCTTTGCAGCTATTAAGTGAACCTTTCTAGGTTCTACTAGATACTGACTTAGGGTATTTACAGCAAAGCATATGTCAGGCCTAGTATTAGTTAAGTACATCAATGATCCAATGATTTGTCTATATAAAGTTATGTCCACTAGTTCTGATGAATCATTAACTAATAACTTTAAGTTGGAGTCCATGGGAGTGGCCATGGCTTTACACTCCAACATATCAAACCTTTTGAGAATCTCCACAGTGTACTTACCTTGATTTAGAAATATTCCTTTTGGTTCTTGCCATACTTCTAAGCCTAAGAAGTAGTGCATCAGTCCGAGATCTTTCATCTCGAATTCTGAAGAAAGCTTCTTCTTGCTTTCAATAATATGATTCTCATCTCCAGTTAAGAAAAGATCATCTACATATAACAGCAATATAACTGGTTCATCATCCATCACCTTGAGATAAAGATTTGGGTCAGCTTTACTTTTGGTAAAGCCCATGCTAGTTAAGAAATTGTCAATCCTTCCATACCAAGCCCTTGGAGCTTGTTTCAACCCATATAATGCCTTCTTCAATTTGCATACATGAGTTCTTCCATCATTAACCTCAAACCCTTGAGGTTGCTCTATGTATACTTCTTCTTCAATTACTCCATTCAGAAAAGCTGTCTTAACATCCATTTGGTGTAATTTCCACTTCATCATGGATGCAAGAGCCATAATAGTTCTAATTGAAGTATACCTGGCAACTGGTGCAAATGTTTCTTCGTATTCAATTCCCTCCTTCTGAGAGAATCCTCTAGCTACAAATCTTGCTTTGTATTTTTCAATGCTTCCATCTGCGGCATGTTTTATTTTGAAGATCCATTTGGAAGAAACCACACTTTTATCTTTTGGCTTGGGAACTATATCCCAAACATCATTTTTCATTATTGACTGATATTCTTCTGTCATTGCTTCTACCCATTCTTTCTTATGAGCTGCCTCTTCATAGCTAGTAGGTAGTTGATCCACAAGGTCACACATTAAGGCCATATAGTTGGATACTAGCTTTGGTTTCTTTCTTTCTCTAGTGGAGCCTTCAGGAGCTCCGTATCTTTCAGCTCCTTGGATAATATCTCTAGCCCATGCTGGTCTTCTTTTCCTGGAAAGTTCTGCAACAGGTGGTTCTTGGGGTTCCAGCATGTCATGATCCTCTGGTGTAGCTTCTTCAGGGATGTGAACAGTCTCTGAATCTCTGGGTGATGAATCTTCTTCATAAACTTCTTCAAGTTGACACTTTCTGGATTTCTTGAGAGCTGCTTCCTCATCAAAGGTTACATCTCTACTTATTTCTATATGATGGAAACCTGGTATGTAGATTCTGAAGGCTTTGGAAGTTTCACAATAACCAACAAACATTCCCTTCTTACCTGAGGGATCCAACTTGGTTCTCTTTTCTTTTGGAATGTGGATGTACACGGGACACCCAAATATTTTAAGATGACTTACCTCAGGCTTCTTACCTGTAAACACTTCTTCTGGAGTTTTGAATTCAAGAGCACTGTGATATAATCTATTTTGCACATAAACTGCTATCTTGGCTGCTTCAGCCCATAAGTACATGGCAAGATCTTGGTCATGTATCATGGTCTTCACAGCTTCCATGATTGTTCTATTTTTCCTTTCAGCCACCCCATTCTGTTGGGGATTGTAGGGAGTAGTTAGTTCCCTTTTAATTCCAGCTTCTTTGCAAAAGTCCTCAAATTCCTTTGAGGTGAATTCTCCGCCATTATCTGTTCTGAGAGTTTTGATTTTCTTGTCTGATAGATTTTCTATTAGAGCCTTGAACTTCTTGAATTTTCCAAAGACTTCATTCTTCCCTTTTAGGAAGTATATCCAAGTTTTCCTTGAATAGTCATCTATGAATGAAAGATAGTATTCAAACCCACTTAAGGAAGTGGTGGGCATTGGACCACATACATCTGAGTGTATAAGCTCTAAAATGTTCTTAGTCTTTGTTTCACTCTTTGGAAAGGGGTTTTTGATATTTTTCCCTTTCTTACATCCTTTGCATGAGCCATCATGATCAGCTTTTAAATCTGGTAGTCCTATGACTACCTTGCTTACATAGGGTAAGGCTTTAAAGTTGATGTGGGCTAATCTTCTATGCCATAGCTCACTGGGGCTAGAGATCTCATGTGCAAGGGCAGCCTCTGGATGACCCTTGAGTTTATAGAGACCTCCTTCTTCTTCACCAATAACAACTGCATCTTTAATTGTCTTCCCTTTGGACCACATGAGTACTTGTCCATCTATGAAGGCTACTCTGAAGCCTTTCTTATCTAGAGTTGAGATGGAGAGAAGGTTCTTCTTTAAACCTAGAACATATAAGATGTCTTTCATCTTCAAGGGTGTTCCAGAATCTAGCTTATAGCTAGCTTCACCAATTCCTTTGATGGGATATTGGTAGTCATCTCCTAGAGATACTTTCTGTGAAGAAGACTTTTCTTCAAGAATTGAGAAGGTCTTCCTTTGACCTTTCATGTGCTTGGAAGCACCACTATCAATGAGCCATGTATCTTCTCCAGGAGATACAGATCCAGAGAGTGCAGAGAATAGAACATATTCTTCTGGATCTTCTTTCTTCACCTTACATCTTTTCCTTTTGGGTTTTACCTCTACCTCTTCTTCTTCATCATCTTCTTCCTCTTCATCTTCTTCACTTTCATTTTCTGCCATATGTGCATGATGTCTTTTGTGAAAGACTTTCTTCTTTTGAGAAGGACAATATCTGGAGATGTGTCCCAATTTATGACAACTGTAGCATTCTACCGTAGAATAATCTCTTGCTGAATCTGGTCCTCTTCTCTTGTTAGATCTAGAGAAGTGTTGAGATCCTCTGTGATCAACTCTCTTGAAATGACTCATTCTTCTTCTTTTGGTATGAGTGGCTAGGGCTTGGTCATCCTCTTTGAGAAGGGCTTCTCTATTTGCAACCCTAGCTTCTTCTTGAACACAATCCTCCCATACTACATCAAACTTCATGCTCTCTTTCCTGGCACACATGGTTTGTATAAATGACTCCCAAGATCTAGTGAGACCATTGAGGGCAGTCATCACAAGTTCATCCTCATCAAGGGTATCACCAATTGCATCTAGTTGTTCCTTGATTTGTGAAACCCTTGAGAAGTAGTCTTGAATGGATTCTCCTTTGTGCATCTTGGTGCTCTTCAATTTAGACCTCAGATTCATCTTCCTATTGATGTTCTTTCCTTCATACATTTTTCCTAGGGCATCATACATTTCCTTTGGAGTCTTCTTGGAAGACACTTGGGGAATCAAGTGGTCTTTAATGGAATCAGCTATGATTCTCTTTGCCCTAATTAGATCTTTCCTATGCTTTTCTTTGGCTTCATCTTCTTCTGGTTCTGCAACTTCCTCCTTGATATAATGAGCAAGGTCATTCTCTTCAAGAATGAGACCAATTCTGTATTTCCATGCCCGGAAATTCTCTATGCCTTCTAGCTTGTCTTCAAGCTTAGTATTTGGAGCCATCTTCTCTTGGGGGAGTCCAAGAGACAGAGTAGACTTACTTGAAAGTTACTTTTTACTTTTCCGGAAACTGAAACAGAATTTTATCGCACTTTTGGTAGAATTAGGGTTTGCAATTCCCGGAGTTCTACCCAACCAAAAAGTTCGATCTAGGGCTTAAAAGAATGCTCTTGATAAGGGCTATCCAACCATGTAATCAGAAACCAAAAATTCCAACTTTTTTCTGAAACCAAAATCTGACGTATCGCACTTTTGGTAGAATTAGGGTTTGTAATTCCCAGAGTTCTACCCAACCAAAAAGTTCGATCTAGGGCTTAAAAGAAAGGTATTGAGGAGGGCTTTCCATCCATGCAACCAAAAATCAATAATACCAACTTTGGGCTGAAAACCCTAACTTCACCAAAAAGAGAGAGAGAGAGATAATCTTACCTTGTGAAAGATGTCCTATTCAGTCTAGCTCTGATACCATGTTAAGTTTAAACCAAATAACCAAGCAAGATCACTGAAAGAAGCATAATCACAAGATAGACACACAATATATCCTGGGAAACCCTCATGGGGTAGAAAACCCAGTAAAGCTTTCCTCAATAAGATGAACAACCAAAATACAAGATGTGCTCCTCCTTCCTTTGTCTCCTTAGCTGATCTCCCAAACAAGTGCGCACTCTTCCACAAGTGAGTGAATGATCTAATGAGGAGTTCACCTCCTCTATTTATACTTGACTCTCAACTGACTAAAAGACCTGTTGGGGCCGACCTCACCTGGAGAAGTCTAATAACCCCTAAAATATAACTACAGGGCCGACCCACACATGGTGGGTCTAATAACCCTAGTTAATATCAAACCCTGGAGGAATAAACATCTCCAGATACATAGTAGGATTACCTCGGAGGAATGAAACATCTCCGGAATAAATAATGTACAATTATAATATTCTTAGAAGTTACAATATTCAACACTTTTGCATATAGGGTACTTCCTTTTGGGTTGTGCAACTCACCAGCCACATTTCAAAGAGAAGTGATTGGAATCTTTTCATAGATGGTAAATGATTGCATGGATTTTTTTATGGATGACTTCACTCCATAAGGTAGTAGTTATGAAGAAGCACTAAAAAATTTAGAAAAGGTCTTGAAGCGTTGTGAACAAATCTAGCTCTCTTTAAGCATTGCAAAGTTCCATATGATGATGAGCGAGGGCATAGTTCTGGGGCACTTCATATATTCTGATGGTATCCAAGTAGACCCATCCAAAATTAAGGTAATTGAAAATATACCAACTCCTGGAACAAAAAAAGATGTGCGTAGCTTCTTAGGGCATGTTGGTTATTACAGAAGATTCATAGAAAATTTTTCCAAACTAGCTTCTCCTTTGTTCACCTTGTTGATGAAGGATGTACAGTTTGTTTGGAATGATGCATGCCAAACATCGTTTACTGAACTTAAGAAAAGGTTGTCTACAGCACCCATCTTACAAGGGCCCAAATGGGCTCTGCCTTTTCATTTCTCTTCAGATGCTTTAGACACTGCCATTGGAGCAGTTTTAGGATAGCAGGAAGGTAATGCCCCTTATGCAATTTGTTACATTAGTAAGAACTTACCACCTGTTGAGCTTAACTATACTGTCACCGAGAAAGAATTCCTTGCCATAATTTATGCCATCAACAAATTTCGACACTACATTACTGGATACTCCACTTTTGTGCACACTGATCATTCTGCCATCAAATTTTTAATGAATAAACCAATCACGGATGCTATAGTTACTAGATGGTTGTTACTGTTACAGGAATTTGACATCACAATTATTGATAGACCAGGGAAGGAAAACGTTGTTGCAGATTTTTTATCTCGAATTACAAACAGCGATGACAATTTACCAGTCAAAGATTCCTTCTCTGATGAGCATTTGTTTGTAGTATCATCTCATTCCCCATGGTATGCAGATATTGCTAAATTTTTGGCTGCAGGTAAGCTTCCAACACATATTTCGAAGAGAGAAAGAAGAAAGATCATACAACAGAGTGCTAGCCAGTATTGCTAGATTGACGGACATCTTTTCTACACAGGGCTTGATTTAGAAATCAGAAGATGTGTCAGAGAAGATGAAATTTTCAGTATCCTTAAAGCTTGCCATGATGAGCCCTGTGGGGGATACTTTGCTGAAAAAATGATGGGTCATATGGTCTTGAGAATGGGTTATTTCTAGACCACATTATTAAGGGATGCAAAGAAGTATGTTCAGGCATGTGATAGATGCTAAAGGATGGGCCAACCCAACAGATTAGATGAAATTCCTTTGCAGCGACAGCTCGTGGTTGAACCATTTGATTGATGGGATATGGATTTCGTAGGGCCTATCAACCCTCCCTCAAAACAAAAAGTTCACATCTTGGTTTGCACAGATTACATCACCAAATGGGTGGAAGTTGTGGCCTTGGTTAAAGCTAATGATAAGGTTGTAATTGATTTCCTATATGAACAAATTTTTACTCGATTTGGAGTACCTAAGGAAATCGTTACAGATGGTGGACCACAGTTCGTGTCTCACAAATTGGAAGCCCTATTACAGAAGTTTCACATTCAACACAAAATAACCTCACCATATCATCCACAGGCCAATGGCCAAGTGGAAATTTCGAACAAGGTAATCGAGGCTATTTTGACAAAGACAGTGAAAAGCCATCGTAAAGATTGGGCCGAGAAACTTCCAGAGGCATTGTGGGCCTATCGCACTACATGGCGTAACACCACTGGTTTTTCCCCATATGAATTGGTGTATGGTAAGAAATTTTTTTCCTAATTGAATTTGAAATCGGAACTTTGAAAACAGTTATAGAAGCAAATCTTGATTTATCAAAAGCACAAAGGAACCAACTCAATCAGCTCAATGAATTGGATGCGAAGCGCACATCCGCAATGCATCAAACAAATTTGATCCAACAGCAGTTCTCAAAATGGCATGATGGATTTATAAAGAAGAAATTCTTCCGAGAAGGATACTAGGCTCTGTTATATGATTCTCGGTTCAAGACGGATTTCAAGGGAAAACTACGCACTCGTTGGTTGGGACCTTATCAAATAGATCGAGTATTTGACAATGGAACAGTCTGGTTGATCACCATTGATGAAAACAAGACACCATTATTTGAAAATGGTCATTTGCTGCAACTGTATCACACACTGATCTCAAAATATGCTTTTGTTTCACATGTTGCAGCTGATCCAGAATATCAGTTAACACCAGGGCAGGGATTTTTCTCAACCCATGTGAATTTTTAAGAACTACAATTTCCACACATAATTTGTACATAAATAATTTATTTTTCATTCTGTATTTTATTTATTTTTCATTTTGCACTTGATTGGGTTTGTTTTGAAGAATTGTGTGTAGGAATTAACTTGAGGAGCAGCAGTCGTCACTGGGCCAGATGATTGCAGACACCTTACATTGTTTTCCTGATCTAATAAAGCTCTCTAAAAATGATGGATGATTCGTCGGCTTTCAGCAGCCAGCTGAAAACTTGCCTTTTACTTCATTTTGCATAGCTGCAACTACTTACCTTGCTCATTCTTCCAATTTTCACAGCTGTAACCCCACTATTTTCCATTCACTTCACTTTTCCAGCAGCTACGACTCCACTACTTTTTCCCATTTTTCCAAGCTCACAGCTGGGACTGCACTATTTTTGTCCATTTCACCTTTTGTCGGCAGCTGCGACTCCACTATTCTTGTCTATTCTACCAATTTTCGCAGCTGCAACTCCGCTATTTTTTTCTATTCTCCAAATTTTTGCAGCTGTGACTCCGCCATATTTCGCCAAACTTTGCTGAAGTCTTCATTCTTAGCTCCTCTTATTCATGAACTGCAACTCCGCTAGATTGTTTGTCTCCTAGAACAGTCTCGCCACTAATGATTTGACCATACTCTAATTTAAATGATTGTAGCTAGGGTTTTCACCCTAGATTTTGCAAATGAGCACCTACTAAGGAGAAGGGACTCCTTAGTAGCAGTTCAGTAAAAACAATAACAGCAAGAGAGTAAATGAAAACAGTAAATTTAAACTAGCATGTGCATGAGACAATAAAAGAGATTAAAAAATGATTTTTGTATTAATTATACCTCCAATGTGACGTTGGTGAAGCTCTTGCAGTAGTCCAGGAGGGTTTCTTCTAAGCTCCAGTGTTGTTCCTTCTCCTTCTTCAAAGGGTTTTGGATATGGGCCAAAGGGGCACTCAAATGTGAAAATAGCTCAAAAGGGTGAGCTAGGGTTTCAGGAGTGATTTTGGCAGAGTAAGGATAGGGGTGACTGTGGATGTGAAATGGGGATCCTCCATTGTGAAATTAGTCACAGCAGATCTAATGAACAAGTAAATCAATCACAACAGATGAACATAGAAAATATGGTGCAAAACATGCAGCAGTGCTCTCTATCCCAGAAAGGGTGAATGAATTACAATACAAACTGTCACAATGACTGAGCAATTCGAATTGCCTAAGGAGGTCATTCGAATCACAGAATGGAGTAGCTTGACTCTGTCTAGGAGTCCTCATAAATCATCGGTGGTGCTCATCAATCACAACAACCAGTCATCCAGGTGTCAAACTGAGTCTAACTGAGTGTAATAAATGTAACTGAAGTGTGTAGCACTGATATAGGATCTGGAGGCTCAGTGGGGGCGCATGGGAGGCTAACTGGAGTCAGAACAAGTCACCTAATCGAACTAGAGGTCAATCGGAGGTGAAACAGTCAGTCAGGAGTGAAACTAGCCTCAAATCAGGGAGAATCGGAGCTAACTGAATGTAACTGGAGTGAATCTGCAGTGGTAGGTGAACAAGTGCGCCCTTCTCTGGAAGTAGGTGAGAAGAGGGCGCCTTTCAGCTTAGGAGGGCTAAAACTTTGTGGTAAGTGGCTCCCGGGTGCTAGAAGAAGGTGGATAAGGTGCTGGAGGCATCAAACTGGTGACTGGGATGCATGCAAGTGCATGCAGCTGCATATCCTGAAATAGATCATGCAAGATCCTGAAGTAGATATGTATCCTGAAATAGATGATCCTGAAATAGATATGTATCCTGAAATAGATGATGTGGATATCCGAACATCCATCACCTATTTATAGGTTTTTTAGTGGTGGAGTGCTGACCCATGGTTTTGGGCACCATATGGTTTAGGTCAGCTGTATAGGGTTGTTGCTTCATTTTTTCCCTCTTTTTCCTCTTTTTTGTATTTTTTATTCCCTTTTTAGAGGGTTTTTGCTAATTTTGGAGGAATTTAACTTATTTTGGGGGGGAAATGGGGTTTTGGGCCTTTTGGAGGCTTTTTTAATGGTTTTTTGGCCTTTTGGAGGCTTTTTAATTGTTTTTTGGGGTTTTGGAGGCAAATATGGTAGGAAATATGGATCAATGAGTCATGTCATGGGGTAGATGAGGTAGTGAGAACTTTTTGGGTGTTAACATATTTCCCCCTGATGTGTGAGGGCAGGAGCTCATTGTATGGACGATAGACATCATAGGTCTTTTATGGTTTTCATGGGATGTGGATAGGAGAAGAAACGAACTAGAGCCCGGAACAACAGTCCCGAGCAAACTGCAAAAAATGAAAGTACATGACCTCAATAGTGAATGAGGAATAATCTCAACATATGGATGAGGCTGGCATTCCCATGCTTGTATCAAGATCTATAACAATAATAATGGGGTCCAAAAAATGGGGACCTGAAATATACATGGCCTCAAATAATGAATGAGGGAGAATCTCAATATATGGATGAGGTGGGCATTCCCATGCTTGTATCAAGATATATATAAACAATAACAATGAAGCCCGAAAATGGGGACCTAAAAGATACATAGAGAACCACTGTGTACATCATAAGGGTTTAGAGGGGACACAGAATCTGGGATGTACTACTGGGATGACCATGTCTGGGCTGAAGAACTGATGCACTGGAATAACAATAGTGTTGCTGAGTGTGGTACCAGAGAAACTAATGAACTGCTGGATCATAGTGATGGGGAGTCAGACCCTCAATGGTACGCTGAACAGGAACTAAACTGGGTACTCAAGGAAGCATATAACTAGATGGCTTCCGAATACAATCGCCAAAGCAACCCGGACATCCATGGGAACATATAACTGGGCGTTCTGAAGTGACTCACCAATGTGCTAGAGTCGGGGGAAATCCGGGGTCTTCGACCAATAACTAAAGGGATATATACCCTGCGTGAGTCTCAATGATGCGATCAAGGTGTTGAAGTCGAGCATGTGAGAAACAACCACTCAGAGAGGCGCTGATGACTCCTCTCAAAATGGTCCGTAGGCACTCACCACAGATGGTGATGGGTCCAAGGCGCAGGGACCTCTAGGTCTATCCTCTTGAATAGATGGGCTGTCGTCGACAGAGGGAGACCTGCAACTAGCAAGGCAATGATTTTTCCTTGATAGGAGCACGAGGTGACGAACCGAAGTGTGAGAGTACTGATGGTAGGACTGGCATACTGTGGGGGTGGGGGATAACTGGGAAAGTAGAGTGGGTGGACTCAAACTTCCTTTGTTCACAATATGATGGTGGGGATGATCGAGAAGCATATGAAACTGACTGGTGGGAAAGGGATCATAGCTGTAATGGATCAAGGATAGTGACTGGGATGAGTGATACTCAAGTTGGTGTAAGATGGCAGGAGACTGCAGAATAATCTGAACAAAGGCGACCTTATTGGGGCTGCTGCCGAGGTGATCGATCATAGTGCCGAGAGGCACTGGGGGGATTTCTTCATGGGTTAAGGAACTAGAAGAAGTGTGTTCAAAACGGTACTGTCATGTGGATTTATACGAGCCCAGGATAGTTCATGCTCGCGATTGCTTTCAATTTTAAGGAGTCTGAAAGTGATAAGAAGACTTTGAAATAATGGAATGGTACCATCGTGTGGATTTGTATGAGCCCAGGATGGTGCGTGCTTGTGGTTGCTTTCAATTTTAGAGAGTCTGAAAGCAATAAGAAGACTCCAGGGGGGTGCTTTTTCATGTGTCAGTCTGTAAGGCCCGAAGAAGCATAAAAGGATGCAATGAAGAACTCTTCTAGCCGGTGTGACTAGAGTATTCCTTTTTCGTAATTAGTCTACCAGGTCCGGAAAAGGGTTAAAATTATACCAAATAGATGCCCTTTCAGGCACTTTAACGAGCATGAAAGGAAGCAAGATTGCTCGACGATCTTTTCATTCTTTTAGGAGTCAGAAAAGGGATTAACAGAAACTCCCTAAGTGCCTTTTTCGTAAAGGACTTGTCTGGCCCGAAAAAGGGATAAAATTATACCGAACAAAAGGAATGGTCAAGCAAGGAGAGAGTGTTCAATCAAGGGACATCAATGAGAACCAAGAACAAGGGTTGGGGGAGAACACTGGTGGGCCTCCTTGCAGGATGATGAATGGTGGAAAAATAATGAAATGATTGCAATATGAATGGAGTGAATGGCTCATGTAAAAATGTGAAACAATTCGATGACGGTCGATGTGGCACACAAACCGAGGCAGCAAGGTGTCGGGACACAATGTTCATATTGGTCCTGGTGAGAGCGAGAAATGATCTCAAGCATCATCACAAGCATAGAAAACTAAATCCGATGATTTTAAAAAGTGTCCAAAAAAGGAGAATGACCGAGGTGGCATGCAAACCAAGGCGACGAGGGGCGTTTTGGGAAAAATACCTGAAAAATCGGGGTGTGATAGCGAGAAATGATCTCAAGCATTATCACGGGCTCGGAAAAATGAATCCGATGATATAAAATATATCAAAAATGGGCTACGACCGATGTGGCACGCAAATCGAGGCGACGAGGGGTGTCTTAGAAAAAATGCTCAAAAAATGGTGTGGAAAAAATAAGAAAACGATTCAACCATCATGACAATCTCATTGTACTGATTCCAGTGGTGGAAGCGGTTCAAAAAATGGACTCTGTATGGATTCAGAATGGCCAAAACAAGAAACGTCAACGGAGTATAAATAGTAAGTGGGCCCAACATGAAAAGTGTCAGTTGGACTTGTTGACTTTGACTAAAAATCAAAGTAGACCAGAGCTCAGTTTTTGTTTCTGGACAATCCGGCCGGCCGATTTTAGATACGGGATTTGCAGGTATTCCGTTAAACTCATACTTGCATTTTGTGTTGGGTTCGGGGGGGTGGTGGGTCCCCCGAGAGGTCTTGTATGGTCCACGAGGGCGTGGATCACGGGTTTCCAAGGTGGAATCGCAGTCTGGGACCGCGAGTTCCAAGTCTGAACACGCGGTCCTAGACCGCGAATTCCAGGGCTGAACACGCGATCCTAGTTCGCAAGTTCGGCTCCTACAGTCGCAGTCCCGGATCGTGACTCGGATCGAGAAATCTGTGGTCCGCATTCGTGACTATAACCCTGACAGCCACGATCTGGGATCATGGCAAGGGGCCCTAAAGCCGCGATCTGGATCGAGCTTTAGGGTTATCCCAGGGGGGAAAGGGTTATTTATTTGATGTGGGTCTGATGAGTTTGCATTGTGGGATTGACAGGATGCCAGTAGTGCTATGGCGAGAGTGGGAGGTCCTAGATGACATAGTGGAGGTCATCCAGAGGGATCGGCATGTTCGGTCTACTTTGGGGTTGTGCGGACTTCTGAAGTTCACACAGGTTCCCATGATGCATTTAACAAGACTACTGTTGAATAGGTTGGCGGGCTTCTTGGATCCCGACATACAGGCTTTCAAGGTGCAAGGGGAGAGGGTGGATCTCACCCTTGCAGATGTATATATTTTGACGGGGTTGCCCTGTCTGGGTAGGGTGGCTAATACGCAGCCACGAGTGTGTGCAGACGTGGACATGGAGGATATGTTGGAGCATTACTGCGTTCTAGAGGCTATAGTGCATAGGAATGCACTCCGGATTGTGGACCTGCAGGAGCCATTAGTGCGGGCGATCACAGCGTGTGTGGTTCGATTTTTGGGGTCTCAGGTGCCCGAGTGGGTGTCAAGGGGGAATATGCAGCTGGTGGAGCAAGTGCCGGATGGTATATACTTCGTGTGGGGCCAGATGTTCCTCACCTGCATTCAGCAAGAGATGACCAAGGTGAAGGACGCTGGCAAGGGATTTTGCTACGGTTCATTTCTCTATGCCTTCTTCATGGAGCGGGTACCTACACTGCAACTGCAAATGTCGATCAAGGCAGGAGGACTTAGGGAGTCGTGCATGTTGCGGTGGGGAGAGATGATGCATCGACGGGGTGGCGGTTAGGTCGGGAGATAATTTACCTAGGAGCTCTATCTATAGTGGTTGTAGATGCCACTGACGCTAGATGATTATCCATATCGAGATATGGACTACACAGGAGATCCGGAGGCACCACGGCCTCCATGGAAGGCATGGGGACCAGATGGTATTTATCGACTTGCTTGATTGTTTTTTATGTCAGATGTTGTGTATAATAAGTGTGAGATATTGATATGCTGATACTGACTGATGTATGATCTGCAGATGTTGGACCGAGGCCACCAACGGGACATATAGACCGTAGGGGGCATGTGGTTATACCAGCCCTACCAGGCTGAGGGGAGGTGCGTCGATGGGATATGGAGGGGACTCTGGAGTCCTTACGAGTGCTTCTAGATCATTTTCTGGTTGGAGTGACCGATGAGGGGTGACGGGACCTAGATCAGGAGGTGATTCAGGATTGTCTCGGGGCACCACGGGTTTCCGATCGATCGGGATTCAGGTGGCCATATTGGCAGAGAGGGGTCGGGCACAGGATCTGGAAGGGGATAAGAAGCTGCCAGAGGAGGAGCAGGGTGAAGACCCAAAGACAACCAATGCAGGTAGCGACGGAGGGTATGACTCTCAATAGGGAGTACAGAGGAATCCCCCCCGATGTGTATGGACACTCAGGGTTTTTTGTAGCTTACAGCTTGTATTCTATGAGGCTTGTCAATGTATATACAATTTTTGTATAGCTGAGTGCTAAGGTACTCAAGACATGTGTAGAACATTGACGTTTATTTTTTGATATATATATGCACATGGATGCATCTTTTGCGATTATGAGGTAGTGTACGCACGTGGATGCGCTTGTGGTTTGTGATATGTTTGTATTGCACGTGGATGCAAGTAGTGTAGGATGATGGGCACGTGGATGCCCCTTGTGTATTTTGTATTATGTATTGCACATGGATGCAATAGTATGTGTTATGATAGGCACGTGGATGCCCCTGTATAGTAATGTGTTTATGTTATTGCACATGGATGCAAATATGTGAGGATAGGCACGTGGATGCCCCTTGTTGTAAATGCAATCGTTTTGGGATTTTTAGATGTTTTTTGATGGGATGATATTGTATGATGATGCATGATGGATGGTTTACATGGTGTGATTTATATGCCAATATAGGATGTTGTTAGCCATTTGATCTGTGACACTATTCTAAGCTCGTGGGACATGGGTGAATGATATGGATTCAAATTGGCGGCTAAGCTGTTTTGTGCACAGGAACTTTCTAAAGAGGCAAGGATCACGCACCTGGTAGCAGTTGTTGAGCTGGGAGACAAGTAGCTGGGAGTAAAGGAACACATGAAGGTGACATATGCCCATCTGAAGGGCAACAGTCAGGAGACCGGTCACAACATCATACTCCACCTGGTTATTGGTAGCAGCGCCTATGCACATTCCGTCAAGGTGAATCAACTCATGTGAAGGGGAATATAAGACCCAGGCTACAGAGGCCAAATTTGGAGACCAGCGGCTTGCTCCATTGGCGAAGCCAATGTAATGAGGTGGAAGATGGTCCATCTGTGATCATGCAAAAATGATGAATGTAAGGTTGCGGTAAGAAAGGTAAAAAAAAAAAAAAGCAAACTGTACAATACGGACCAATGGGGTCGTGGGTTTGGTTAAGGATAAAAACGTTTAAGATACAACCCATTACGGGGGTTGTGCAAAGGGTGGCCTTCGGAGTCAGTTAAAATATATGCCCCATTTTTGAGGTAGGTCTGCATGATGTAAGGGCCTTGCCACATGGATTCAAACTTTCCTTTATCGGTCTTGTCGTGGGCTTGGTCATAAGCGAGAACAAGGTCTCCTTCATGGAAAGTTCGAGGGTGGACATGTTTGTTGTAACCATCTTTGGAGTGGTTCTTGGTAGCTTCAATGGTTTGGAGGGTGGCACGACGGTCTTCATCAGCTTGTTCTAATGATAGCAAACATTGCTCAAGTGGCGAGGTGTCTGGGAGAAGCTCGATGGCGATGTGTAAGGCAGGTATCTGACACTTGATGGGGAGGACAGACTCTACACCGTGAACTAAATGAAACGAGGTAAAACCGATGGTGGTCTTGGTTGATGTACGGTAAGCCCATAATTTAAGAAAAAGCATGTGATGCCAATTATACTTATGCCGATTAACAGTGCGTTGAAGGATAGTTTTTAAAATTTTGTTAATGGACTCTACTTGGTCGTTCCCTTGGGGGTAGTAAGCAAAGGAATACTGATGTTTGAACTTCAGTAGAGTGGAAAACTCACGCCAAATGGAATCTTCAAAATGTGAACCATGGTCTGAGACCAGCTGTTTGGGGACCCCAAATCGTGTAATAACATGGTTAAAAAAGAAATGGGCAGTGGTGTCAGCTTTATAATTGAAGGTGGGCATGGCTTCAGCCCATTTGGTGAAGTAGTCATCGGCGATGATGATGTACTTATGGCCATTTGCGGATGAGGGTTTACATTCCATGAAGTCAATGGCCCATTTGCAGAAGGGACCAACGGTGATGACTGGGTGTAGCAGAGCGGGTGGTGTCCTAGCCTTAGGGGCAAAAAGTTGGCAATTATGGCAATGTTTGACCGCTGTGATGCAGTTGGTAAAGAGTGTAGGCTAGAACTATCCGGCGTGGATGACCTTTTGGGTGGTGGCCATTCCATAGAAATGTCCGCCGCAGGCGTCGCTATGACAATCATTGAGGACTTGTTTGGCTTCCTCGTGTGTAAGACAATGACGGAGAATCGTGTCAACCCCTCACCGGTAAAGGACATCGCCCAAGAGGAGATATCGAGAGGCCGGTGATGGATACGATGGCGTCCATCATGATTTATGTTGGGTCGAAACTTCTGTGTACGAAGGTAGAGCAAAATATCACAGTACCATGGGTCATCGGACGAGATGATGAACAAGTGATTGTTGGGTAACTCATCGGAGATTTGTGGGGATGCCAAAAGGGATGGGAGATCAGTGATGAGCTGGGAAAGCACAAGGGATTTAGTGCTCTTAGGGGTCATGAAATTTAGGTCATATTCTTGGAGGATAATTACCCATTTAGCAACGCAACCTTGTAGAAGTCGCTGGGTCAAGAGATAAACCATGGGGTTGGAGTCGGCGACAACTGTGGTATGACTGAGTAAAATGTAATGTCGTAACTTTTGTACAGAAAAGAAGACAGCGAGGGCCAGCCTCTCTTCATACGAGTAACGTAGGGGTGGTCCAGATAAGGTCTGGCTGACATAATAAATGACATGCTCCTAGCGACCAGCATCTTCTTGGACAAGTACTCATGACACTGCGTGGTCAGATGCTGAGACGTAAAGGATGAAGTCCAGAGAGAAATCCGGAGGGGAGATCAAAGGGGCTTGCGTGAGATATTTTTTAAGGGATTTGAATGCAGCTTGCGCCTGGTCCTCCAAAACAAAAGGGATGTGGGTATGAAGTAGTTGTAAGAAACCATGAACAGTGGTGGCATAATCAGGAATGAAGTGACGGAGGAAATTAGATTTCCCCTGCAAAATCTGGAGCTACTGGAGCGTGCGTGGTGTGGGAAGGTCTATGATGGCTTGGACTTTGAGGGGATCAATAGCAATTCCTTTATGGGAAACAATGAAACCCAACAATCGGCTTGTCAGAACGCAAAAGACACACTTGAGTGGGCTCAAGCAGATCTTATACTTGCGACAACGCAAAAAAACTTGCCAGAGGTCGTTAAGGTGGTCTGATCATTTCCGGGAACGAGCTGTAAGATCGTCAAGATAGACTAATAGGATATGGACCAAGTCGTGAAAACAATAGGTCATGGCCCACTGGAAGGTGGCACGAGCATTTTTAAGGCCGAAAGGAATGACACGATAGGAAAAGGTGCCCCATGGGGTGGTAAAGGTAGTCTTGTATTGATCTTCCCTATGGATCTGAATCTAGTTGTATCTTGAGAAATTGTCCATGAAGGATAAGACCTCATGGCCCGCACACGCATCAATGAGCTGGTCAATGAATGGCGTGGGGAACTTGTCTTTGGGGAATGCTCGGTTTAAATCACGGAAGTCAGTACATACTCTGATGGTGCCTTATTTCTTGTTGACGGGGATGGGGTTAGAAACCCAAGTGGTGTATGCAATAGGATAAATGAATCCTGCTGTTCGAAGTTTCTTAATCTCTGCTTTAACGACGGGGAGCTTTGATGGATGAATAGGGCGTTGTTTCTAGCAAACAGGGGGTACATCGGGCCACGTGTCAATGTGGTGTTCTATGATAGCGGGGTCAAGACAAGGCATTTCGGTATAGGACTAGGAAAAGACATCGTGGAACTCTTGGAAAAGTTTCTTGTACTCTCTGATCTCTTGCTCGGTGCAGGAATCTCCTAACGAAATGATTTCAGGAGCACCGGCTGGGGCAGAGATATCAATGTGGATGACGGGTGAGATGTTGGCCATGTTACCTTCCTCGAAGGTGTCGGGGGCAGGAATGGGGTCTTTAAACCAGTCGACTTTGGCGGGAAGGAAATATTTGGACTCAACCGAGAATTGGGTGGCTGTGGTGGAGGAGGACCCTTCTGGGAGGAAATAGGAACGATGGTGCATGTCTTCCCAGGGGTATTCAGGTGCAGTAAGAGCCTCGAGAATCTCCTCATCATTGTGGAAACTTTGGGTGGTCAAATCGGTTGACAAGGGAGTGCTATTAGAAAAGATCATATAGATGGTATTAATCTCTCAGGTTGGCGGGGATGCTAGGGGGTGGATTTCTTCAATGGTGGGGGAAGCCGTCTTGAGGTCCAAGTTATTCATCTCATAGAGGGCAGCTCTGTAATCTGGGATATCTGGATAGTGATGTGAGTAATGGCCGTAAATACTACATATTGCACAAGGGTGGTTGGTACGCAGTGATTTATCACGAGGCTTAGGGGTAGGGTCCAGTTGGACAACCAGGATGTTGGGGTCGTCATCAAGCATTTGCATGTGTTCTTGTAACGCGGGTAATTGTGGACATTGATGAGTAGCATGGCCTAACTCATCACACAATGATAATTTGGGAGGAGCACGAAACACGGGGGTATTCTTAACTAGTTTAGGCAGGGGTAAAGCAGTGTATGGTTGTGGGCCTCTGCCCCCAGTGTTCTTGATAAGAGGGGATGGATTAGTGGATGAGGAAGGGGTAGTGACACCCGGGGGTGGTTGACAAGTAATGGTGATGGGTTGCACTGGTTGTAGGATGACATTTGGTGTCGGAGGGGTAACGGGAGGCATGATGTACCATACAGGTAATCCTAAAGTTAAACCAGGGAGGCCGAGGGTGGCCATCACCGGGGTGCTTACTACTCCTGACGGGGGGAATAGGAAGGGGATTGTATGGATGGGTGTAACACCAACATGACTAGGTACCAATGGTGGTTGAGGTAGCAAGGGCGTTTGATGGTTGGGTGTTGGTGTATTGTGGGAAAGGGTACATAAGTCAGATATTTTGGTCGCTGGTGACAGTGGTGGAATGGATTGGAATGTTGAAATCATTGGCATATTTGAGTAGACTCTGGGTCCCACTGAGGAAACCAACGAGGTAGCTGCGCCGCAAGCAGGTTGTTCAACCATGGGGAGAACATTTTCGGGTGCAGTAGGGTCATTGGGATCGTAATAGGTGAGTTGATCGACCTTGACCACGCGTATGTCATGGGGGAACATCATGGTATGAAAAATGGATGAGGCAACCGCCCGCATGGCGTACATGTAACTGCGTACAAGTAAGAGGTTATAATCAAGTTGGTTGTTGATGACCTCTATGTCAATGAGCACTATTTTACCAGCCAACTGGATGGGGACATTAGATAAGAGACCTTGGGGTTGAGTTGAATGGCCATTGTAGGCTCACAACGCAGTGGTGGACTGCTGAAGTGTAGGGGATCCCAACTTCTGCCAAATGAATGTGGACATAACGCATGTAGAGGCACCTTCATCGATGGATGATAAGATTACGAACGGATACAAAAACTTGGAATGCTAATGTGGAAGGTAGGCGTGGTTCGGATTGGTCCAAATCGAAGGCCATCATTCGTGAATCATTTGGGTCAATAGCACCAATGGTTGAGAGCAAAGTCTTGCACTGTGTTGGACAGTTTTTTAAGACCTCTAACGCAGACATGGTTGCGGGGGACTAGGCTAAGTCATCTACAATGTTGTAACTAGACGCAGCATGAGCATTGGGGTTATTGTTGATGCGGCAGAGTGGGAAGCGAGGGGCTTTGGAGGCGCCATCTAGTGGGGCCGAAGGTATGCGTAACGACTGATCGATGGGATGAGTGTTGGTATTTTTGTCGGCAGGAGGGGCTTCAGGGGTGGAGCCATATTGGTTCCGACGGGTTTGAAGGTTGACATCGGTGGATGACATCATTAACAAGCGATGGGTACCTGAGTCTATCATGGGTTGATCAGGAGCGGCATAAGTGATTTGTTGTTGTGGTGGCGCATTTCCTTGATGGGGAGCCAATGGCTGAGTGCACACTATGCCTTGGGTTGGTAAAGGGTTTTGTAACACCAAGGGTGGATTCTGAGGTGGTGGGGAGTTGGGCGGTGCTTGAGGAGCCGCGTGCCCTTGGCGGTGAGCATCATTGGTCCAGAGTTGCCGAGATTGCTCCAAATGTGGGAAAGCGTGTGTGTAGTGGCCATAGACCCCGCAAATAGAACAAGGATGGTTTTTTCACAAATTAGGGTTTTTGATATGCTTGGGCGGACGATCAGGGTTTTGGTTGGTAGGTGCCACGTTATTATTGTTTGGGGGATTGGGAGGTTGGCTGCCTTAGTCTGGAGGGGGGTTATTCCCGTGGTTACAGCCTTTGCCACGGTTTTGTTGGCCCTGCTGGAATTGGTTATTTTGGTTGGGCTGTGGATTTTGTTGTGCATACACTTGCCCTTGGGTGGCAGGTGGGTTCTAGGGTTGTGCAGGTGCGGGAGCAGGCTGCGGTGGATAATAAGTGGGTGGAGGCGGCGCAGGTGCTGAACCTTGTGGGGATTGCTGATATGCCTATGCAACAGGTTGTGGGTTTGCCGCAGGGGCTGCCTGGGGAAAATAATAAGGAGAGGGGGCTTGAGAGGATACAGGAGCTTGCACGGCCTGCGGGTGGTAATATGGTTGAGGTACGACCAGGGGGGCGTAAGCGGGGGATGCCTAACCAAAGCACTGAGGTGGACATGAGGGTCCATGGGAATGGTGATGATGTGCCATGGGAGCATACGAATTGGTTGCTTTGGACTGGGATGTAGCCCACAAAAGGTCAGGGCTAGGGCTAGGACGTGCTATGGAAAAGGGCTGGTTATGTGAGGCTATACGGCCAATGATTCCATCTGTGGCATGGGATGCCCCCGTCGCATCGTGTCGAGAAGAATCACCGCGAGGAGCGTTAGGTATGATGGAATATAGATAACCAGACTAGGCGTAAATAAGGTCAAATTGTTGGGCTTTGTGGATGGCCTCTTCTTCGGACTGGGGTCGCTCGGATGTCAATGACAGGAAGGAGAGATTTTAAAAACCAATCTAAGAAGATACGGTCATCTAACTTGATTTTGCATAGGTTGCGGCGTCGACGCCACTCATGAATGTGGTCAGTGATGTGGGTGGACGTGTTCTATTTGCAAGATAGTAGGATCTCAACTCCCGCGTCATAGTGGATAGGTAACTGAAAGAATTGCAAGAAGGTCGAGGCGAGGGAGGTAAAGGTGGCATGGGTACCATTGGGCTGCTCGATGTACCACTTAGCTGCAAAGCCAGTGAGGGTGCACTGTAATAGACGGACTTGGACAGAGTCATCCATTATGGAGTTGGAGGAACACCATAGATGGAAGGAAATAATTTGGTTCTAGGGGTCTTCACCTGCCTTGCCCTCAAACTTAGGGATGTCTAATGGGAGCTTGGTGGGCATGTGAGGCCACGCAGGGTCGTGTCTGATGGGATTGTTAGTCAGTTTGGCCAGGTCAGGAAGGTTGAGACTAGCCATGAATGGAAAACTAGTAGGAGGATGTGACATACTCGTGGTTGTGACCACGTTGGGGCCAATGCCCCCAAGTGGAGGGACTGGGTTCAGGTTGGGGACGTTGCCCCCAGGTGGAGGAACGAAGGTGGTATGGGATGGTCCTGTACCGCCAAGGGTAGTGTGAGTCACTGGTGGAGTTGGGATAGATATTCTAGCCATTAGAATGGGAACAGTGATCGAAATGGTGGCTGTGGGCCCCATCGAGGGCATACCCAAAGCGGGTGTGGTAGCTGGGGTGGTGGTGGATGCTCCGCCAATGGTCCCTACAAAGAAAGGGTTGGAATTCATTCCAGCCATGGGGCTGGTTGGTGCAGTATAAGTGGGAGTCTTAGACTCGGCCTCAGAATCAGAGGTAAAATAAGGGGTGTCAGTGCCGAGGGACAGAGCTCTGCGTCTATGACGAGTGGAGTCGAGTGATGAAGCTCTACATCTATGACGGGTGGTGTCAAGTGAACTGTGTTGCGAGGGCTAGCCTTAGAGGCACTGAGAATGTCTCGGGGACTCAATGGTGACAGATGGTGTCAAGTCTCTGGGGGTTGTGTCGAGTGGAAAACAGCTCAAAAAACCTAATGCAGCCGAGTGTGCAGAAGGAGAGTGCAAAAAATATGGCACTCAGGCCAACAACCAGCTCAAAACACTCACTGTAAAAGTTGTGCTACAATAAGTGGAGCGTCAATAGAAATGGTCAGAATACCAACAAACATCAGGTTTCCTAAAAAAAAAAAAAAATAGTGGACTCGCTAGACCAAAGGGAGGTGAGGGAGCATGCAAACACCTAGCTAAATAGTATTCTGACTCAACCAAACATATCCTCTGCAAGGTGATGAAATCCAAGTTAGAAAATATGGATAGTAGAGCCAAGTGGCTAAAGATATCCCCCTACCGAGAGGGACACCGGGTAGTCAATCCTAGAAGAAAAGCAACTAAGATACCCCATTCATGACACGTTCGGTTGGGTGAATCTGCAGTTTGGTTCTATCGTCGTTGTACTCTCATATGGGTAGTACACCGAGAACTATGAAAGGTATCCTTCGGTTACTGAATGGATTGCGGTATTCCACTCAGGCTTCCGGAAACAGTCTGGCTACTTCAACTCTCCTAGGGGAGAGGCCTTCCTAATAAATTGGTTTTAAACCATGTCAAAAAATACTAGGGGATTTTGGTTCCCTAATATACAACAGCTATGTCTCAAGTGTAAGCGACCGAGGGGTGTTATTTGGATGCCTATCCCCCCGACCCTACCAAACTACAATATTCTTATGTGTTCCCTAAGTGGGGTTAGAATGTTGGTTGTGTTAAGTAGTATTTTAGGTCTCACTTGAATTAGGTGACAGAGTGTGTGCGTGTGAGATAATGAACCCAAGTAAAAGTGCCACGGGGTGGGAAACTTTCTAACTAGCAATAATAATGTAGAAATTTAAACTTTGAAATGCAAAATTTTCTCTTTTCAATTAAAATGTTGAAATTTAAAAAATTCTGTAAATGGAATAGAAATAACACTGCAGAAAAAAGGTTGTAGGTCAGTATGGCTACAGATAGGACAGGTGGCTGTGCAGGTGTAGAAAATATTGCAGCAAATTGCTGGGTTCAAACAGGGAAAAAGTGCATAAAACAGATCGCGGGTCTGCGGCGAAACGACACGATTGGATCACGGGAAACAAGTCGACAGTTGTGGGCGGACCGCAGGAAAATGGCTAAAGGCTGCAAGCAGATCACAGGAAAAAGGCTGAAAGCCGCAGGCAGGTCGCAGGAAAAAGGCTGAAAGCCATAGGCGGGTCGTAGGAAAAAACCTGAAATCCGCAGGCGGATCGCAGGAAAAAGGCTGAAAGCCGCAGGCGGGTTGCAAGAAAATGGCTGAAAGCCACAGGTGGATCGCAGGAAAATGGCTGAAGGCCGCAGGCGAATCGCAGGAAAGGGATAAATAGTCGTAGTCGGATCACAGGAAATAGGCTGAGAGCCGCGGTCATATCATAGGTAACAGACTGAAAACCACGGCGAGATCACGGGAAACATTCTGAGAGCCACGGTTGGATCACAGGTAACAGTCTGAAAGCCGCGATCGGATCACAACTATGGGGACAAAATACACGATTTATGGCAGCAAACCCGACTGCCGAAAGGGACAGCCGAAAGGAAAAAACAGAAAAATATTGCAAAAAACTAAAAACGTCTAAAAACTATAACCAGAAATTCAAAGGAACACTAGTGGAGTCGCCAAAACTATAGCTAGGGTTTTCACCCTAGCTTGTGCAAGTGAGCACCTACTAAGGAGAAGGGACTCCTTAGTAGCAATTCAGTAAAAACAATAAGAGCAAGATAGTAAATGAAAACAGTAAATTTAAACTAGCATGTGCATGAGACAATAAAAGAGATTAAAAAATGGTGTATATTTTGGAGTTGTTGGATCTATTCTTTGGCCTGCACACACCTACTCTCTACCTGTTCAATCATCAAATTTGGTGGACATGCCTTCTCAATAAGGTCCAAAGTGGGAAACTGCAGCATGAACATGATGTTGTCTACAACATAGCATATCCTGCTACAAGTTGCTTGTGCCTTTTTAATTGTTTCTTCAACCATCTAACAAGAATTTTTCCAAGCATACAAAGATGATCCTATTCTCCTAAACTTGAAGCTATCCAAGACTGGTATATCCTCAGGCTTATCCTTAATATACCTTTTCCAATCTGTCATATACTCCACAGCCTTGGAAGCTTGTTTCCTTATCTCAATTTATTGCTCAAGGATAACATAAAGTTTCTCAAAAACATTATAAGTTTCCTGAATTTGATTCAGGGAACTAAACAATTCAGTCAAGAGTTTGTTATGCTCTTGATTAACTTCAAAGGCCAAATCCTTGAACTCTTTCTCAGAGACCCTCGAGAATGAAGAAGTGGTTTCATTAGAAACTGCATCCTTTAGCTGATGTTCTGGTACTATTATTTTCTCAACATTGGCAGCATTTAGGACCTTTGTATTCTGTAGTTGGACCTGGAGAGAATTGTTTTGTTCCTTTAGATCCTTGAGTTGACTTTCATATCCATTTCTCAATTCATGAATCTAAGATTCATGTTCTTCATTAATTTTTACCAGCTGCTCCTGAAGCTTTTTCAATTCTTCTTTCTTGATGGCAATTTCCTTATCCAATGAAGTCACTGAATCATAATTGGCTCCAGCAAATGCTCCCATAGATGCAACATTTTCTAATGCCTCTCGTTGGATGTCATCATACTATTTGGCCCAAATTATCTAATTAAGAACAGGTGCTTGCAGCATAGATGGTTCCCTGCTTCTCTTATTGCCTCTTTTCACCACTACCTTGGATGATTTACTGTAAAAGTATTCTCCAATGGAGACCACAGTATCATCTTAACACTCAGCTATCAACTCTGTTGACGATGTTGCAATATTACCTGTTGCAATTAATGGAGATGTTTGGGTAACAGTGGAATTAGGGATGGACAAAGTGATTTGGGAGGTGGATAGTGAAGAGGGGATAGTTGTAGAGACTAATGGTATAGAAGTTGGAGAAGTAGTTGAAGTGAGAACCACAAAAAGAGAAGTAGGAGCAATGGTTGGTGATGATTGCAAAGAAAGAGTTGGAAACTGGATCTCTGTAACTATTGATGGTAAGGTGACAGGTGGGACTGGAAAGGTTGGATGTGAAGTAGTGATGGAGGTTAATGCATCAAATCATTTAGATATGGTGGATGGTGGTAGTGTAACCTCAAAAGATGAGGTGTAAGGAAGCTCAACAGAAGAGAGTGGGTGTGTAGAAGCTAATGCATCAACAATAGTGCTGACTTTGGAAAAATGGTCATCTGAAGTGGGATCACCCATCACTAAGCTGTCAAGCAAATCAGACATTTCCTGGGAACCTTCAGTCACCTCTTCTACAACATGCATCGCACTAAAAAGAGACCCTACTGGAATCATTTCATCCTCTGCATCACTATCTTCAATGTTCAATGTAGGAATCTGAGAGGCAGGGGTTTCAATTTTCTGTCTTTTGGTTGGGGTACTTGCGGCAATCATCTGAGTAGGTTTTAATTTGGGAATATCCTCAACAAGTCCTTTACCTTTTCCTTCCTCGAGGTAAGTTAACATCAAAGGAGTATTTTCTGTTTATGCTTCTTTCTCTGCTCTGTCTTTCTTGGTCTGTTTCTCAAGTTGCAGTTCCATTTTCCTGTAACTCAAAACCTTAGTCTTGAGCTCCTATTGGTACTGAAGAATGAAAATTTGTTCATCTTTGTAAAATTAGTCACAGCAGATCTAATGAACAAGTAAATCAATCACAACAGATGAACATAGAAAATATGGTGCAAAACTGTGCAAAACATGCAGCAGTGCTCTCTATCCCAGAAAGGGTGAATGAATTACAATACAAACTGTCACACTGACTGAGCAATTCGAATTGCCTAAGGAGGTCATTTGAATTACAGAATGGAGTAGCTTGACTCTATCTAGGAGTCCTCATCAATCATCGGTGGTGCTCATCAATCACAACAACCAGTCATCCAGGTGTCAATCTGAGTCTAACTGAGTGTAATAAGTGTAACTGAAGTGTGTAGCACTGATATAGGATCTGGAGGCTCAGTGGGGGCGCATGGGAGGATAATTGAAGTCAGAACAAGTCACCTAATCAAACTGGAGGTCAAACGGAAGTGATACAGTCAGTCGGGAGTGAAACTAGCCTCAAATCAGGGAGAATCGGAGCTAACTGAATGTAACTGAAGTGGAACTGCAGTGGTAGGTGAACAAGTGCGCCCTTCTCTGGCAGTAGGTGAGAAGTGGGTGCCTTTCAGCTTAGGAGGGCTAAAACTCTGTGGTAGGTGGCTCCCGGGTGCTAGAAGAAGGTGGATAAGGTGCTGGAGGCATCAAACTGGTGACTGGGATGCATGCCAGTGCATGCAGGTGCATGCAAACCCTAGATTCTGCATGCAAACCCTAATTTGCATGCAGATCCTGAAAAAGATGATGTGGATATCCGAACAATCTTTGGTTTTATCCCTAACTAGAACTTCAGAAGAAGAAAAAATTCTCCTTGGTAAATGGAATCATCAGGGGTAGTCTTGTGAACATAGTTGGTCTTCATGTGTTCTTAGGAAAAGTGAGCAGTGAGGAATGCCTTGGGATCATGCATCATTTTGGGAGCTTGTCCCAACTTTAATGAAACAATATTCTTACCCAATACCAGAACATTTGTTTCATTTTGGATAACCAAAGGCGCAAGGTTCAAAGGGAATTTTGGCCATCCTTTTCTTTTAGGCCCAGCTAGTTTGAGGAATACTCCATCTGTAACAGTTTGGAAAGCAATTTCCTCAAGCAACAATTTCTCTTGAACTATCCTTGGCAGCAAATGGACTATATTAATCCCCCAAACCATGACATAGGAGAAGGATTCTCCTACATACCAATCAGCAATGGTGGGAATGAGTGTTTTGGCATAAGCAAAGAAAGATGGTGCGTCCTCTTTGAATATCTTGTAATAAATTGTGCCAAAGAAGTGATCACAGATGACATACAATAAAGGTACATAGTTGTTTTCCCATAATGATGAACAATATATGTGTACTGGAGGGGCTGAAAGATTCCAATTCCATCTTATGGAGGGGTACTAGAAGGTTGAACAGAACACATCAGAAATATAAGCTGAATAGAAGAAAGGATGTTTCTTTGAAGCGGGTGTCTTCTGATAATGCTCAATGGTTGTCTTTAACTTCGCTGACAGAATTGAAGCCCAATTAAATGATTCCCCTGTTGTGAGAACATGATGAGATACAGGTTCCCATTTGGCTTTGAACACAGAACAGTTGGGTAGGCCATAAAATATGCACAACATGGATTCTAGGAGAGAAAATGGTTCCTTGATCCATGAAATGGGATACGAATTATCGAATTTGGGTATGAATTTGGTCGGTTTGTTCATCCATGATTTAATCATCTCAACAAAGTTGAACTGGGTCTTGACTGAGTCTAGAAAGGCGGCATTGAGAAGTTGGGTAGTCGGCCTAAAGGAAAATGCTCTAGCAAAAACAACAGGCAAAAATAGGCCACTTGGGACCCTGCACGGTTGTTGAACGAACGGTCTTTAGGGTATGCGTGGTCAATTATCCACTTCACGGCATCAGTGTATGGGAGGATGGATGATCTAGCTACTATGACATGTAATTAAGAACCCCTTCTTTTCTCATAAAGAGATTGGTTTTCCTGGATTTCTGACTGGTCGTCATTGTCAAATATTGCATAAACCCACAACCAATCCAACTGATAGGTTTCAGACACTCTATCACTGGTATCAGCTAGAATTCCAAAGTTGGGGTCTTTGTTTATCAAGTCTTTCTGGTCTGTTTTGGAATGAGTAACTATCGACATGGTGGAAACTGGTAAAAATAAAATAAAACCAATTAAAACAGTTCAAAATTGAATAAAATCCGTAAAAAACCAACGTGAAGAGAAGGAAAACCAGCCTGTACTGTCGAAAATGGCAGGAAAACAACCTTGGTAAAAATCCACAATGAAAATCTTTGTCATATGTAAATTCACGAAATGAAAATCGTAAAAGAAAATAGAAAAAATCGAAATATTTAACAAAAATCGTGGGATGAAATTTGGACCGTAGGATTAAGACAAATCGACAGCTAAGATTTAAAAGATGATTGCTAAAAACGAGTTACGAGAGTTTATTTTGGCAAATATGTACATATTTTCTGCATTTCGTATTGCGGGTTGCGGAAACACAAATATAAATAATAATGAATCAAAAGTTCTCGCAATTCGCAATTGCAGGTTTCGGGTTGCGGGGACGCAAACAATGCAATTTACAACAATGACTCTTTCCACCTCCGTAATACGATATTGCAGGTTTCTGATTGCGGAGATGCAAAACGCGGATTTATTTCTAAAACACTTTCCGCAATCCGCAATCCACATTGTGGATTGCGGGTTCCGGAAACACGAAGTGCGAATTTATTTTTGAAACTCTTTCGGCAGTCCGCAATTGCGGGTTGTGGAAGAAAAAAAACCAATTTATTCAAAAGCATTTCCGCACGCAGGTTATGCCAAGAAAAAATTTCAAATCCGGAAAACCAAGCATCCATAATCTGCATTGCAGGTTGCGTATTGTGGGTTGCGGAAAGGACAAACTTTGGAGAAAATTCATGCCTTTCGCAACTCACAAAAACACATAAAAATCAATGAATTTTTTGAAGGAAAAATTATTAACTAAATTAAATCATGACAAAGAAATAAAATGCATGATCAATCATGATGAAACTGTTAAATTTTCAGAATTTACTTCAATCTGATCTAGGATCTTAACTGAGAGAACAACATATACAGCAAATCTACAGCATATCAATCATGGACACAATAATGCAAGCACACAAGAGACACAGAGTTTAATTGGGGAAAACCATAAAGGTGAAAAACCCCAATAACTCCTCAGAGATAGATAGAGCAATGATACAACTAGAATACAAGAGATAGTCTTCTCCTAGCAGCAGAGCCTCCTCCTCCACAAGTGCGCCACTCTCCCAAGTGTGAGTGAGAGAATAGAATGTGTAAAATGAGAGAGACACACTCTCTATTTATACACTAACTTGACTTGACCTTTGCTCAACTAGGTCGGCCTCAACTTAACCACTTAATATAATGCTGACTGGGTCGACCCCCACTAGGGTGGTCTAATAACCCTTTGACCCACATGGCCGACCCCCAATAGGGTGGTCTAATAACCCTTTGACCCACATGACTTATACAGGGCCAACCCCAACAAGGTGGTCTAATAACCCATCAAGTATAAGTTATGACACTTACAATATAAATGACGAAACTTCCGTATAGAGGAATAACATCTCTATAGGAATACAACATACATATATGTGAAATACATTCTGAAGTTACATATACATCAACACTCCCTCTTAACTAGGAAGGTATTTCTCGACACAGGTCTTCTAGCACAAGTCATCTTCTCTGGATCATCATCACTGGATAATCGTCATCGAATCATCATCATCGTCACTGCTGCTGCTAACTTAATCAATCTCTGAATCTACTCGTCATAGGAAGTTCTACATAGCCAGTACTTTTTCATACTGGATGTAGGCCCACCACCTGCAGGTCTTCTTCATCACTGGCCATACTATGGAATCCTCAGGACTTATTACGTGCGTCACAAAACCTGGCTGCAGCATCCCAGGCTATTACGAGCACACAGCTCTACCTATCGGATCTCCCAGGAGCACATTACATGTGACCCATCACAAAACCTGGCTAAAGCATCCCAGGCTGTTACGAGCACATAGCTCTACCTGTCAGATCTCCCAGGAGCACATTACATGTGAGCTCACCACAAAACCTGGCTGAAGCATCCCAGGCTGTTATGAGCACACAACTCTACCTGTCGGATCTCCCAGGAGCACATTACATGTGGTCCACCAAAAAACCTAGCTAAAGCATCTGAGGCCTTTTTCATCCTGTCCAGATCTCCCAGGAGCAAATTACATGTGGTCATGGCAAAACCTGGCTGAAGCATCTGAGGCCTTTTTCATCCTGTCCAGATCTCCCAAGAGAAAATTACATGCCATAGGACAAAACCTCGCAAGAGCATCTCAAGATGTTACGGGTACACAACTCCGACCTGAAGATCTCCCAGGGCACAAATTACATGTCCTCCCAGAGCAATGTCTCGAAAGAGCATCCCAGGCTATTACGGGTACACAACTCTGACCTATAGGATCTCCCAGACATGCTCATCTGCACAACCTGATCCACGGCCACAAAGTATCATCCTGATACTCACCATACATCATCCTGATGTACACATGATCATCCTGATCATCATCACTGCATCGTCCTGATGCATGTCATCTAGAGAAGCTCGTCATCCACGATCATTCTGATCATACAATGCATCCACCTGATGCATACCAAGTATCTACCTGATACATATCACCATACACAGTGTATCCACCTGATACATAGATACATGATCCACAAAATGTATCCATCAACATACATGATCTACCTGATCATACCTGATATATATCAACATACATGATCTACCTGATCATACAATGTATCCACCTGATACATATACAGATACATGGTCAAAGCATCCAACATGATGCATATACAAAATACATACAAATGATCCAACCGATCATATCCAGCATCCAACATGATGCGTACATACATATACATATAAATGATCCAACTGATCATATCCAGCATCCTCCTGATGCATATACAGAGTAGTAACTGGAGCATCGTCCTGATGCTCATCATCCATGATCCTCTTGATCATCAGAGCATCATCCTCTTCAGATCATCTCATCGTCCACGAAGCACAGCCCAGATGCACATCATCTAGTACTTACACCACCGACATGGGAGAACACATCTACCACCATTCGAGGAAGGCTCCAGCCCTTACTTTTTCACCATGGGAGAATACATCTATCACCATGTGAAAAATGGCTCAGCAATTACATCATGACCAAGGGAGAACACATCAACCATGTCAAAAAAGCTCATGTGCATCTGCATCTTCCAGACTCATCACTTCCCTTTAGAAGGAACCTCGATCTAAAGTGCACCAAGCCTCTCTCTGAAGTACTCAAACTACACTCTGGCCAATGGCTTGGTCAATACATCTGCAACCTGCTCATCCATCACAACATACTCTGCTTCGGCTGTACTCAGTGCTACGCAGGACTGCTTCCTGCTAAACCAAGAGATCACACCTGATCCCATACTAAAGCAGCACCCAGATGTGCTCTTCCTATCTGCAGCACTGCCTGCCCAATCTGAATCAACATAACCCTACAGGTTAACATTTTGATTCGCATCATACTTGATCCCATAATCAACTATACCCTTCAGGTACCTCAGAATATGCTTTACAGCAACCAGGTGAACACTCCTTTGATCTGTCAGGAACTGGCTCAATGTGTTCATTGCAAAGCAAATATCTGGTCTCATGTTCGTCAGGTACATCAAGGACCCAATCACCTGACGATACATAGTGACATCAACCGGTTCAGATGAAGCATCACACAGAAGCTTCAGGTTCGATTCCATAGCCTCGCAGTCCATCATCCCGAACCTCTTTAGGATATCTACTACATACTTCCCTTGTCTAAGGAAGATTCCATCTACACTCTGCCACACCTTCATGCCCAAAACAAATAGTGCATCATCCCCAAGTTCTTCAACTCGAACTCGGCAGCAAGCTTCCACTGCATGTCGGCAATCAATCTATCCTCACCTGTTACAAATAGGTCATCCATATACAAAATTAGTATCACAAGATTCCCTTCCTCAACCTTGTAGTAAGGGTTGGAATCCACTTCACTCTTGGTAAAGCCCAAACTAGATAGAAAGCTGTCTATCCTACCAAGTTCTGCACACATATATGACTACACCATTCAAGAAAGCTGTCTTGAAATCCATCTGGTGTATCTTCTATTTCATCACTTTTATATTTCTCTATGCTGCCATCTGCAGCATGCTTGATCTAATAGTTCCATTTGGAAGTCACAACAGACTTCCCTTCAGCTCTTGGGACCGCATCCCAAACATCATTCTTCATGATCGACGGATCATGGCATTCTTCTTGTATCTTGGGAACTTCAATATCTTCAATAGATAATTTTGTTGCTTGAACAAATGTTGTAGTCCTTCTTTTGTAGGTGAAGGTATACAGTCTTTCCTACAAAACAAGTTAAATTGCATGATTAGAAACATCTCATAGTTTTCAGAACAAATTCTTACACATAAAGAAATATGTCATACAGTCATGCAATTATCTTAGCCGATGCTTCAATACAACATTTATCCATATTCCGTAACTTTCTAGATGCCTTCCAATCTCTACCAGAACATTGTTAAGAGTGTGCACAACTCCTAACATGTCAGCAAAGAGGTTTCATTCCAGATAAGTAGCAATGGAATGTTGTACAGCTCCATAGGCCACTTACCGATCAAATGCATATTAGTAGTATACTATTCATTAATGCAATCATTCTAATATGCACAATACATATCCTAAGTCTAGGAACATAAGCATATACATCATTGAATAACATTATGTAAGAAATGACAATTCAAATACTTATCTTTGTTTGGTTGTTGGGTGGACTCCCTCTAAATCTTTGCAATTCCATTCTGATGTGGATTGTGAGAAGTGGTCAACTCCCTCTGAATATCTGCATCCTTGCAGAAACCACTGGAGTGTGCTCCCTCTTGATTTTTGCTTCCTGGATTACCTGTTCTGAACTTATATTCATTCTAGATCCCTATGCATGCTTATTAGTATCATCATTGTGTTATCGTTGAGGTCTCATACATAATCATACATTCATTAGTATATTCTTAATACTATCAAAACACAATAATCTTAAGCATGTATAGTCTTGATCATTTCAAATAGAAATAATAAGCATTAGTATTCAAGGTTTATATAGGACTCTTATGGTTAGTCATATCATAAATTAAAGTAAGAAACATAATATGCCTAAACCTGTGAATACTCAAACCTATACCTTCATGATTCTTCTGGTTAGTCATATTATCAATTATGGTAAGAAACATAATATGCATACAACCATGACTATTCAAACCTATGACTTCATGAATAATCATTATCAACAACACAACAATATAAGATCCTAACACAAGGTAGGATTCTAGCTTGATATAGGAAAAACATACCTGGATTAGCATGCTAGCTAGTTATGTCTAACATACCCGCATAATGTCTTCTGGTTCTCTTCAATGACTTGTGCTAGTAACCTGCATGTCTCATAAGTTATCCATTGTAGGACCAAGTTATACATACCTCGTAAGTAGATCTTCTAAGAGATCCATGACAATGGATGAATCTTTGTCCTCATGTCATCATGATCATATGTTCTTGAACCAGAACATGATTTTTCTTTCTTGGTGTACCTTTCATGTTAGCAGACAACATAAACCTCATACAACACCATAATGCATTAGTACAATCATAAGTGTCAACACCCTAATCAATGAATATCTTCTATCGTGCATTCATAATTTTATTAAGGTGATACAACAAGTCTAAAATCAAGATTGTTCTAACCGTAGTAACATGAAGACAAACATATCATAAACGTAATCATGAACAAATCTTGAGACATACCTGTAAGCCATACCTATCAATATTGCTTGTAATCTTCTTATGGAAGGCCTTAGCCTCATCTCCCTCTGAGACAGGAACTTCTTCACTTATGCAGGTGACCAATCCATCTTCTTCTAGGATTAACCCAATCCACTTGATTTGCAAGAACTGGATCTGGAGCTGTATTAGGGTTTATTAGAGAAACCCCAAAAATTCAAACTTTGAATTTCAAACTTCTGAAAGGATAGAAATATGCGCCTTGATGAGCTGATCAAGTTGGTATATTCAGAATTTGAAAACTACAAAGTTTCACTCCTCAAGTTTGCCTTTGAAACTTTCGAATTCACTGGACGTGACCCTGAAATAGGGTTTGATGAAGCCCACTCTTCTGCCTAATCAAAAGGTTTGATCCAAAGCTCTAAGATTCTATTTTTATGAGTATCTTCCAGCCGTGGTCACAGATTTCAAAAATTCTCATTTTTGCAGAAGCCCTAATTTTCCACTTTTCTGATCAAAGTCCCGAACTAGGGTCTGATCAAGCTCGGCCTTCTGCCCAACCAAAAATTCTGATCTTGGTATCTAAATTTTGATTTTTATGAGTATCATTCAGCCGTGGTCTCCGATTACAAAAATTCCAACTTTCTCCGAAGCCCTAAATTCCGGAAACCATGAATGAAGGTGCTCAAAAAATAATTATGTTTTGACAGAAATATGTACCTGATTGTTTCTGGTGTAAATATGAACTTTTCGATCCACAGGCTCTAAACATTTTTCTTGAGATATCCCGACTTATTATCTTTCCATCCCTATAGGTCTGACCTCAATTGGATTCTCTGAGAGAGATTTATCCCAAGTGTCGTAACGTGACCTATTTATGGGATAATACAGGAGATCGAACTTGTACGGCGTGCCACATGTCACTGGTTCAACTTCGGCCTCTGAAATGTTTTCTTGAGATATACCAGTCTGTGTAATACCTATCACTTTTTATGAAATTTCATTTGGAGCTTCCTAACCCAAGTTATGACCTTTTTCCCAAGGTCACCTGATTTTGACTCAGATCTGGAAGAGGCAGAAACCCTATATTGTACAGATCATGAATCACAAATTACAACGAATTAGTGGTTGTCCTTTGGACACAAGGTACATGGGGATCTTATCTTCGACATGTAAAAGTTTCAGATCCGAAAACTTCTCCAAAATGGATTTATAGTGAAAGTGCTACGATGACTTGTTTTTTCTATATCAAGCCCTAGCACCGTAAGTGCAACAAGTGTCATACATGCCATATCATGCCTTCTTTCAGGATAGCTCTGATACCATATTAAATTTTCAGAATTTACTCCAATCTGATCTAGGATATTAACTGAGAGAAAAACATGTATAGCAAATCTATAGCATATCAATCATGGACACAATAATGCAAGCACACAAGAGACACAGAGTTTACTTGGGGAAAACCATAAAGGTGAAAAACCCCAATAACTTCCTCAGAGATAGATAGAGCAATGATACAACCAGAATACAAGAGATAGTCTTCTCCTAGAAGCAGATCCTCCTCCTCCACAAGTGCACCACTCTCCCAAGTGTGAGTGAGAGAATAGAATGTGTAAAATGAGAGAGACACACTCTCTATTTATACACTAACTTGACTTCATCTTTACTCAACTAGGTCGGCCTCAACTTAACCACTTAACATAATGCTGACTGGGCCGACCCCCACTAGGGTGGTCTAATAACCCTTTGAAGCACATGGACGACCCCCAATAGGGTGGTCTAATAACCCTTTGACCCACATGACTTATACAGGGCCGACCCCAACAAGGTGGTCTAATAACCCATCAAGTATAAGTTACAACACTTACAATATAAATGACGACACTTCCATATAGAGAACTAATAACATCTCTATAGGAATACAACATACATATATGTGAAATACATTCTGAAGTTACATATACATCAACAGAAACCCCAAAGTGAATAAGGAAATTAAACATTACCTTTGCAAGTAAAATATTGGGGCTACCATGTTTACTAAAAATATGGGATATGTTGTGCCTACAACAGGCCCAATGATACTAGGGTATGTGCCGCCAAGCAAGGCAGGAACACCAGTGGTTCGCATCAGGAAGAACAAAAAATACAAGATCATAATGGTGCTGATACCGAGAGGGGTTGCGCAAGCCGGGAATATCGTAGAGAACCTACAAAAACTAGAGTACAATGACCATGACCTAATGAACTATCCCTAGTGTGCGGAAGCATATGTTAATGTTCTGCATGGAGAAGGAGGCCCCGTAATGCAAGAACCAGCGTCGTGGGCGCTAGGGTTAGATCAATCAGGCATACTGGGCCTCACCCAAATGCCGCAATTTGGAAGGCTGAAGGAGGTGAATGCGTGCGTCAAGCAATTGCTCGCTTTTTTCATGGAGGCTAGCTATGGTTGCATTAGAAGATTATGGTAATGGTCAACCTGATTTCAAGAATCACTGGACTTCCACAGGATGGTGATGACCCCTCCCAGTTTTCCAAGGGAAAGAACAAAAACAATAAGCTTGCGCAAAACCTGAAAACAAAGTATGGGGTGGACAAAAAATCTCAGGGATACCTCATCCACACAATTCAGAACCAAGCTGTTAGGGTCGGAGTGAAGATACTTGTGAGGCACCTCCAACAATTAATTAATACGAATATGCGAAATAGAAGAAATGACAGAACTCAGAATCACTTTTATATTGATCACAGGCCACTTCGAGGGGGAAACCTCCTATGAGCAAGCTCAATACAAATAACTTCACGGTCCTTCATAGGTCTCAACACACACTTATATACTAATTCTAGGCACCAATACTATGGGTCGAAACCATGGGCCGTTACAAACTATGAATCAACAATACTACGGGCAACTTACAAAGCATATGCGCCAACAACAATAACACAAACTATTGATCAACAAATACTATGGGACGACTTACAAAGCATATGCGTCCAACAACAACATACTAACAAAGTAAAGACATGGGTTCCTAACATCCCCTCCCTCTTAAAAAAAAGCTTTGTCCTCAAAGCTTTAGATGTGGAAATTGTTGTTGAATCTGAAGGAGTGGTTCCCATGTAGCATCCTCTGGTTGCATGCGGTGCCACTGAATTAAGACCTCTATGATAGAGTGAGAGCGAAGCTGACGCGTGCGTTGATTGAGGATGGCCTCTGGATCCAAAAGGATGGATCCTTCATTATCCAGTTCGGGTAAAATCGTTTGTCCGCTGATGTTGGTGCCAAGAACTTTCTTTAGACAAGAGACATGAAAGACTGGATGAATGCAGGAAGAAAGAGGAAGTTCCAATTTATAAGAAATGGACCCAATCTTCTGAAGAATCCGATATGGCCCATAGAACTTTGGAGCGAGCTTATGACGCCCTTTGAGTTTCAAGGAGGATTGTTTCTACTGCTGGAGACGAAGAAAAACCATATCGCCGACTTGAAAAGTGCGCTCCAAATGGTGCTGATCAGCTTGTTGCTTCATGCGATTTCTTGCCATGTGAAGATTGTCCCGCAAAATGCGAAGAATCTGATCGCGGTTTCGAAGGACCGTGTCAACTTCCTGAACTGGTGAACTGGTGGGGGTGTATGGAAGAAGAGATGGAGGTGCCTGACCATAGACTGCTTCATATGGGGTCATTTTAGAAGCAGTGTGGTAAGAGGTATTGTACCACCATTCAGCGAGAGGGAGCCACTTTTCCCACTGATGTTGTTGTTCCGAGGTGAAGCAACAAAGATAAGTTTCCAAGCATTTATTGACAATTTCAGTCTGACCATCTGTTTTTGGGTGATACCATGAACTCATCTTTAGTTTGGTGCCAGTGTGGTGAAATAGTTCTGTCCAAAAATGACTGGTGAAAGTCGTATCACAATCCGAGACAATGGAAGAAGGGATACCATGAAGACGAAAGATCTGGTCTAGAAACGTTTGAGCGACGGAGGAGGCTGTATAGGGATGGCTGAGAGCACAAAAATGACTATATTTGAAGAGGCGATCAACCATAACGAGAATCATTGTCTTCCCGCCAGATTTTGGGAGCCCTTCAATGAAATCCATAGAAATATCTGTCCAAATCCATGTAGGTATGGGCAAGGGTTCAAGCAATCCTGGAAGGAGTGTTGTTTCACCCTTATTGCACTGGCAAGTATCACATTCGGCCACCATCTGTTGAATTGTCCTTTTCATGCCCTGCCAAAAGAAGTTACGCCGTGCTCGTTCATACATTTTGAGGAACCCAGAGTGCCCTACCGATGGAGAAGCATGGAG
Source organism: Larix kaempferi (assembly GCA_027924585.1). NCBI lineage: Eukaryota > Viridiplantae > Streptophyta > Pinopsida > Pinales > Pinaceae > Larix > Larix kaempferi. The sequence continues at coordinate 7,757,964 of BSBM01000632.1, forward strand.
TTCATAGAAGACAACCTGTTGAAGATCTGTGCTCTGGGGAAGCACCAGACGACCCTTGTATCGCAGAGAAGCACCATCCCAAGAGTAATGTGGTACAGCAGAAGGGTTGTTGGTCAAGCGTTGGATGATTTGAGATAAGGAAGAGTCATTGACATAACCCTGTTGAACATATTGCAACCAATTTGGAACAGGCATAGAAATAGCTGAAAGAGAACCTTGGGAATCAAATGTGCGAGAAAGAGCATCTGCCACAATATTGTCTTTACCCTTCTTGTAAGTGATCTCATAGTCATAACCCATGAGTTTGCTAACCCATTTCTGTTGTGCCGCGGAGGAGACACGCTGGTCCAAGAAATATTTCAGACTCTAGTGATCATTCTTGATGCAGAAATGATTCCCTAATAGGTATGGGTGCCACTTCTGTACTGCATGCAAAATAGCCATCATTTCCTTCTCATAGGTAGACGCAGATAAATTCTTACCTGAAAGGGATTTGTTGGTGAACGCAATGGGGTGTTAATCTTGAAGGAGAACAGCACCAAGTCCATTGCCGCAAGCATCACTCTCAATAGTGAAGGGCTTGGAAAAATTGGGCATAGCTAGCACAGGTGTATACACATAGCTTGTTTTAGTTTGTCAAATGCACACTGAGTAGCAGGTGTCCATGTAAAAGCATCCTTTTTCAATAGAGCAGTTAATGGAGCTGCAATCTTTCCATAATCCTTGACAAACTTGCGGTAGTAGCCAGTCAACCCCAAAAAACCACGAAGGCTCTTGAGTGTCTGACGATGCATCCAATTATTCATGGCATCGATTTTGGCAGGATCCACACAAACCCCTTGTGCTGAGATAATGTGCCCGAGATAGTCAACTTCCTTCTGTCCAAAAACACATTTAGACTGCTTGGCATGGAGATGATGGTCAGAGAAAAGTTGCATGACAAGATCCAGATGCTGGAGATGTTCATCCCATGTTTTACTGTAGATGAGGATATCATCAAAGAATACCAGAATGAATTTCCGCAAGTAGGGTCGAAATATTTTATTCATTAAGGCCTGGAATGTGGAAGGAGCATTAGTGAGGCCAAAGGGCATGACCAAAAACTCATAATGGCCATCATGTGTGCGGAAAGTTGTTTTAGGAATATCATCCTCATGAACCTGAATTTGATGATACCCAGAACGAAGATCCAACTTGGAGAAAAAGTGAGCCCCATGAAGCTCATCAAGAAGCTCATCAACAACAGGAATTGGAAACTTATCCTTGATGGTGAGGTGATTAAGTGCTCGGAAGTCAATGCAGAGGTGCCATGACCCATCTTTTTTGTGGACAAGAATAACTGGAGAAGAAAAGGAACTAGTGCTTGGGTGAATAATACCTTGCTTCAATAAGTCCCGAACGAGCATTTCAATCTCCATTTTTTGGTGAAATGGGTAGCGATAGGGCCTGATGTCGGGAGGAACGCTGCCAGGAAGGAGCTGAATACGATGGTATTCTGGCCTGGAAGGTGGCAATCCCACTGGTTCAGCAAAGACACCTGTATATCGATCCAAAATTTGTTGTAGATCCAAAGGAGTAGTGGAGACCGCTGATGGTTGCATCTGGATGGAATGGATCTGAGTGATGACACCATGTGAATTCTTCTTGAGGATTTTTTCCATGCGATGTGAACTGATGATGCTGAGAGAACCTGGTTGTAATCCTGTCAATGTGTGTTTTTGTCCATTGAGGGAAAATTGCATCCAAAGTTCAGCAAAATCCCATAAGATAGGGCCAAGTGTGCGTAGCCATTGAGCACCCAAAACCACATCACATCCGCCTAAGGGCAAGGCAAACATGTCAGATAGCAAGGTATAATCTCCCATAGAGATACGCACATTTCGACACTTCCCTTTGCAAGGTAAGGTGCCCCCATTGGCAACCATGACTTCAAAGTTGGAGTGAGGATGGATAAAACAATCAGCTTGTTTGGCGATCCGAGGGTCAATGAAATTATGAGTGCTACCAGAATCAATGAGCATTGTAAGAGGAAGCTTCTTGAAGTAACCCCTGACCCGCATTGTTTGGGGGGTGGTGATTCCAGCTAAAGCATGGAGAGATATCTCTGGCTGGTCATCCTGAGACGGAGGGTCAATAGTCGGTTCCTGAATGTCGACCGGAGCATCCAGTGTTTCTGGATCTTCGTCACCAATTTCAGAGACAGGCGGAGACTCCACATCCAAGAGATAGAGCTTTTGCTGAACACATCTATGTCCCCAAGTGAATTTCTCATCACAATTATAGCAAAGCCCCTTTTCTTTGCGTTCTTGCATCTCTGTTTCAGACAAACGCTTGATAGGAGTCGGTCGAGGAGCCTGTGGTATAGGTGGTCGCTGAGAACCCATATTTCGGAAGGGAACAAAAGTGGGCTTGGAGCGTTGTTGGGCTACAATCTTGTCTTCTGCCAACTTAGCCAACCCTAGGGCTTCCATCATTGTGTTGGGACAGAACATTTTGACCTCAGAGTGGATGGCATCCTTTAGACCACTGATAAAACACCGGTAAAAGTCATCAGACAATCCTTCGGTGTGGTCGGCTAGATTCTCAAATTTGGTTTGATACTCTCTCACCGTGCCAATTTGGCGAAGTTTAGTGAGGGATCCTGTGAAGTCATCAAAATCACTAGGACCAAATCGTTGCAAAAGGAGCTGGAAAAAGTCTAGCCATTTGGGCTCTGGATGAGCCTTGATGTACCAACGGTACCATTGAAGAGCTTCCTGTTCCAAGTGGAAGGATGCCAGCGGAAATTTGTTGACATCAAAAGTATTATGCAGACTGAAATACTATTCTGCACGATAGATCCATACAGTTGGATCAGTACTATTGAAGCGAGGAAAATCAAGCTTCGAACCACGAAAATTGCTGGAAGAGGAGAACCCATTGTCTGATGAAGACTCAGACTGTCGTTTGTTGTTCATAGCTGAATTTTCAAGATGGAGGCCGAGAAATTTTTCATCCAGATCCTGGAGTTTGGCTTGGATGGCTGCAAGTGCTTCCTCCATGGTTTTTGCTCATGCACGGGTGACAACCATAACCAGGAGGTTTTTTTTTTTCGGTTGACTGGGTAGGAAAACAAAAACAGAAACTACTTCAGTAAGGGAAAATCTGGACTAGGGAAAAAATCTGAAGGGTAATTGGGGTTTGACTAGGTTTTGGACACTGTTGAATAGACAGGGAAACAAAAATGAGGATTCCATAAGCGGGGTGAAAGAATGGGAAAATTTGGCAGAGGGGAACAAAGAAGCAGAATTCAGAAATGAACTCTGTGGTAAAATTTGAGGGTGATTGGGTGAAATCTGAGGAAGTTATGGCAAACCCTAAAAATAGACAAATGTGGGATTTCGGGCTTTGGGAAGGGGAATTGTGGATAGGGTCCTCAGGAATGAAATATGACGAATGGGGTGACAGGGGTTCCCCAAAAATTTCAAGGGAAACAGAGTGAAAACAAGGGAGATATGATTTTTTTTTTTCCAAACTGGAGCGGCTACGGCTCGAAAGGGATCTGAAATGGCGCCGAATGGATTGAAAATGGTTGGATCTGGAATGGATTATAAAATGGATCTGAACGACTGGATGTAAAACGGCGCAGCAACGATCGACGACAGTTCAGCTGAAATTAGATATGGACCCCAGGTATGTGCGGCTTCCTAACAGTTCAAGGGTTTCACTCGGCCACCAATGCTGTCTGATGGCTTGCGTATTGGGGCAGTACCCCTCACTCCACGGCTCAGGTAAATCTGATAACCGCTTTGCCACAAACAACAGCTCTTGGTTTACCTCACGGGTGGGAACTAGTCAATCAGGTAGGGGTCGTTGCCCTTTTCGCTGGCAGGTCCTCTCAATGAGCCAGCTATTTCGGGGTTCCTGTGGTACTCCTCATAATGAGTTTTAGGGCTTATGCCCAAGTACTTCCCACAATTAAGCGGATAGGGATTATTCCCAAATCCGAACCTGCAACAGATGCGAAAAAAAAAAAAATTGGCAGAAATTTTACCCAGCGATCCCAAGAAAGTGCTCTGATACCAGATGTGAGGCACCTGCAACAATTAATTAATACGAATATGTGAAATAGCAGAAATGACAGAACTCAGAATCACTTTTATATTGATCACAGGCCACTTCGAGGGGGCAACCTCCTATGAGCAAGCTCAATACAAATAACTTCACGGTCCTTCATAGGTCTCAACACACACTTATATACTAATTCTAGGCGCCAATACTATGGGTCGAAACCATGGGCTGTTACAAACTATGGATCAACAATACTATGGGCGACTTACAAAGCATATGCGCCAACAACAATAACACAAACTATTGATCAACAAATACTATGTGACGACTTACAAAGCATATGCGTCCAACAACAACATACTAACAAAGTAAAGACATGGGTTCCTAACAATACTTTCCGTTAAGATGATGTTGAAGAAAAGGCCGAATGAATTCACATCAGGCATCATCGCTTCCGCGGAACTACGTGCCGTAGGAACGCGGATGAACTGGTCGAAAATCCTGCTAAGTCAGTTGGTGGAGGATGCTTTCGACGCGCAGGAGTTAGCAAAGACATTCACCTATTCATGGCTCCTCATACTAGTCGCATTAGTAGGATGGAGGGATCCAAAGAATTATCAGGGTATGGATATGCCAGAGGATAGGGTATGAGAGGGCACAACGTACCAGAATTTGTAGGCAATGAATGATAAAGAACGATAGGCATTCAATGTTGTGCGATTTTATTTTTTTTTAGATATGATGAGGCTTGACACGAAAGCAATACTGCGGATTACTGAAGAAGCAACAAGGAAGCATCGATGGATCTCCAGAATATCCATTGAGTCCCAAACCATTTAAATTCAAGCGAGAGCAGACAAACAGAAGTATGGGTTCCCAGCATGGTATAATTTCCCCATTCCAATAAATTCATGACAGGAAAATTCCATCAATCCTACTAGTTTCCTAGGTTGGATGGAGACATTGGGATTTGCAATAAGGGAGCTAATAAATGATGTTTAGACATTATAATGGAATAAATATTTAATAAAGGAGATAAATAAATAAATACAAGGGAAAATCAAAGTGGCAATTGATCATGAAGACACATGGAGGATGTGGGACCCACACAAGCTAGAATTTCTATGCCACATGGCATCCTTCCCTAGTAATTTCGAATCCATGGGAAGCCTAATGTTCTTGGGATGATTTGAAAGGCTCATACACTTGTAAATATGGATCATAGGTTGAATTGGGATGGAAGTGTAACTCACATGGAAGAGGAAGAGTCAATTGAGAGGTTCTTGGGCACTTGGGATAGATTCCCTAACATCTATGAAAACAATGATGAAGATGCTATGACACCTATGAAAAATTGCAGACCTGATGGATGACATCTGACTAATATGACATGTCAGAACTAAAAATAGAATCTAAGTGATGTCTCATGGGAGTTAGAGAAGGCCAAGAATATTCCTACTCAAATTGTTGGAAGGTGGAAGGCTAGGAAGTGGAAGACATGTGGAAAAACTTGAATCACTCCCAAATTTGAATTGGCTTAGAATCTATGGATGGAATTGGAACCTTAGAAGAATAAATATGTTTATACAATACAGGGATGAAGTAATAGAGGGGATTTTGATCATTTTCAGAATTTTCTTTTGTGAAGACAGCTAGTGGAGTGCTTCTCTACTTGCCTTAGCCAATTTCGAGGGTGAAAGATTCCCATCCTAGTTGGTAGTGGGAAATGCCATTAATACCATTCATGGGAGATTCAATGGAGTCTTATTTTGAAGGTGTAATCTATAGGGAAGCTCGTGGTCTCTTCTAGTTCAGCTCATTCCTTAAACCATTTCCATTTTTCTTGGTATATTCATGATCCTTGAGGAGAGGCACATTTGGTGAGTTGTTGTTCTCTTTGGGAAAGCTTATAATGCCAAATTCATTTTTTCATATAATTTAAATTCTATTTTATTCATGTTCATCACTGTATCAAGTCGATAATCGAAGTGGAATTATGTAAATTTGATCATTAATGAGCAAATGGTGCCTCTTTCCCCACTATGTTGATGTATGCCAATGAAATGTTGATAAATTCGAAGGGAAAATTGAACCAATGATAAATATATGATGCATGGAATTTTAATAATGTGTTATACAAGTTTCATCTTCATTTCATAAGCTTTTGGAATCATTTGGTTCAGTTTCATAGCATTTGGAGAGGGTTTCCTATCATTTCCCCCAAGGTTGAAACTAGCATTTTTGTATCTGATTGGAGAGGGTTGTAGAAGGATTCATAAACTGAATGGTGATGCATATGAGACCTTAAAATTTTACCTTATATTTCCTCTACCTCTTTTCATAAATTCGAGAGGGTCTAATAACTTTTGGAGAGCCATCTTCAGCACTTACCCTTGAGGGAATTGAACCCCAAATTGCTAGCTGAAACCCCTTGCCTTGGCTAGAATTGAAAGCAAATTTGCAGAAGTATTTTGAAGGTTCTAAACCACCCGTGAAAATAATAATATTGTAATAATACCATTCATATACCTTCTGAGACAAATTGGGAGCATTTGGATCCATTTGGAGACCAAGAGACCAAAACTAGTTAAGGGTCGAACTAGTGGAAAAATTGAAAGTTTCACCATTTTAATAAAAATATAAAAAGGGCCATTACAAGTGGTATCAGAGCATGATATTGGGACCTGATGGGGTATTATTTTCATGAGGACAAGAATTCATGGACCACCTTTAGGTATTGAAACCAAAAGTGCTTTTGTTAAAGAGGAAAAAGTAGGAAAAGAAGAGCAATTGTTTGAGGAAACAATGACTAGGGATGAAAAGGGAACCTCAGATGATGGTGAGGAGATTAGGAAACTCATTAAGACACTCTTTGAAGACATGTCCGATCAGATGATCAAAAGGATTCAAATTGTTGGTTAGACAACTTGCAAGCAAAGGAGAAAGAGGAGGAAGCAATAGTTCTCATCATGAGGAGAAGAAGGTAATGGGTGAGCATATTTTCTCAAGAACAGGACCCCATAATAGAGATAATGAATTTAAGAGTGAAGCAGGGACTAACACACCTAAATTTATTGATTACAAATCAAATACTAATACTCTAATTGATGTGCAAGCAATTCTAATCGAATGGAAAAATTTGAGTGAAGATTGCAGAAACACCCTACCATTTGATCAATACCTCATTGTCATAAACAAGATCAAGATGAAGGAAGGTCATAAGAATCCATTTCAAAATAGAGAATTGAATTATGCAATAAGTAAAATGCCACTTCCTATCTTTGATGGCTCATCTCAAAGTTCTGCACATACTTGGGTATACAAACTAGATGTGTATTTTCAGTTGAATCCAATGGTGGAAGAGGATGCTTTAAAAATGGCCATTTTGCATCTTGATGGGGAAGCCAATGATTGGTGGTTCCATGGTATAAAACCTTGGGACATGATCAGGTTAAAACATATGGAGAATTGTTTGACAGGGTATTAGAAATATTTGAGCAAAAAGACCCAGACTTGCCTTTCAAAGAACTAGCCCAATTGAAGCAAGTTGGAACCCTTGTTCAATATATGTTGGAATTCCAAAAATTATCAGTTAAGGTGGCTGATAGATATATGGTGATGTTAGTATTACTTGTTACACCTAAAATATTACCACCATTAGATTCAATGTATAAATCCCTGAAGTTTCATTGACTAATTCATTTATCTGGAAAGGACTTTATTGCTAGGTTTTGAGAGGTCATCACAAGCTGCACTCATGCAACCTGCGACGTCGCACCTTGCTCCATTACAAGGTGCAACGAAGTCAGTTAAATGGAAAAAATAGCTTCTTCGAGCTCATTCTCGAAGGTTGTTGACTTGGATCGCTATCCCTGACCTTTTGGGGGAGCTAGCCTTCGATTCCTAACCTATTGGGAGGATCCCCTATCTCTCTCCTACCATGTCTCAACCTACCCTATCCATATCCTATCCACTTAGTCCTATATAAGTGAAGCTCTACCCCTCTCCAAAGGGAAGAATTCTATAGTGTCTACATGCTGGTGAAATCATCCTTGAGAGATCCCTACTCATCTATTGGGAGACTCATACTTCCTTGGGAGGATATGGCAAATGGATTGGATGGAGAAGGGATGAAGCATTAAGCCTTGGTTATAGTTCTATGTCTCTACTATGTATTTCCCTATTTACAGTAATACAAATGCTTTCCACCAATATTGTTAACGTGTGATGATATTGAGTAGTTTACCTGCTTAACTATTTACTTAGATCTCTTATTGTATAGATGTTCTTTACTCATTTTGTGTTGTTCTTTGTATCTTAACGGGTCTTGCAGCTGAGATATGACAAACGCTGGACGTGGAGCAACATTCAGGAGAAAGGATTGTGAAGTAAAAGGTAATACATCTAGCACTTGATCCTTAAGTAGTTCTAGAAAATCCATTTGTAGTCTGTTCTATTTGTTCTAGACTCATGTTGAGCTAGGGAGATCCGGCTCGCGTCCGCTCGAGTGGATTGTCCGTCAAATAAATTTGGAAACCATACTAGGGAAAAACATTATTTTCTAGTTGTCAAGTTGAATGATATTTTTAGTTGATTTCTTGCCAAGCCTTTTTATTTGTCATTTGCTTCTTAAGTTGATTTCACCATCAGATCTTCACTTTGAAGACTCTGATCAACTTCCTTTGGATCTGCATTCTCATTCCCAAACCTGTTTATTGCTCATTACTTGTATATTTGACTCATCTTTGAACTTAGATCTCACCTGTCGCACCTAGGTGATAAACATAGAGCGACACTGTGTCATTCTTGGTCTGTGTTCTCTGTATGTTGGCTTGTCATCGCAACCCTGTCACTGTCCTTCTACAACATCGTCGCACTCCCCGCATTTGTGAACCACTACGTCGCACTGTGTAAAAGCACAGAGTGCACCGATATACCCTTTTTTCCATACAGGCGCCTTTTCTCCCTTTTTTTTTTGAGTGTGGTTTGTATGGACACTCCCTCTACACTGTATGATCCAGTCAGATATCCCTTTTGCTTTATGTGTTTGAGTTGTTTGGTTTTATTGGATGTGTTTTGGGTTCCATCTTTGACAGGTCTGAGATTTTGGTAGTGGTGGACACATTGGTCTCCCCCACCTTCATCCACTCACCCTTGCATTCCCTCCTCTCCTAGCTTGATCTGATCAAGTGCATTGGATCAGTTCCAGACCTCACTTGCATTCATTTTTTGTGAAACTTATTTGCTTTAGTGCTGCTTGTTACTGTTTGACTTTGAGTGTTTGAATGTATTTTCAGTTCATTGAGTGCTTGCCTTCTCTTGAGATTTTCTGAGTTGTTAGAGTGCTGCAAGTGATCTTTTCATTTCAAAAATCCATGTTTGAAGGCATAGCTGTTGTCAAATTATCGTTTTGATGCATCCATTGAAAGATAAAAAGTACTTCGCTTCTAGTATTTTTCAAGATCATTTGAAGAATTGCATATGCATTGGAATGTTTCATTTACAAATATTTTGGAAAAGTTGAAGAACGATTGTATTGTTTTCATTTTTCATGAATTATGAATCATTCATCTTCTTGAGAAACTCAGATAGCTTTCAAGTTTTGCAAAACTAGTTCCATGCTTGAAAAAGTCACATTGTATCTTTTGATTTTTTATGCTTTTAGGCAATCATAGTGAAAATGAAAAGCTTGCATTCTATGCTTAGGATATCTCTCTTTTCATTACTCAGCATCATTTTTGAAAAGACAAAAGAAAAAGAAAACATGTTTTGATTTGGCTTAGTAGTGTTGTGGAAATTTTTATGTTTTTTTGAAAAAGGAAAAGAATATTTCAATATCATGTTTCATAGATTTGGGATTGTGCTGCATTGCATTAGTTTGGTAAATTTGTTGGAAAGAAGAAAAAAAAAAACTCCTTCCCATAGATAGCATTCATCGAAAGAAAAGCATACTTTTTGCACGTAATTAGGGTCTGCATTATGTTTCTGATTATGTACTCACCTCATGCATCCACCTAACCGTCCAGATAAAATTAACGGTAGAACTAGGGTAAAATATTTAGACACTTGTGTGTAAGTTAGAGATGTGTTTCAGCGTCGTTAAGCGTAGCAACTGTCATTATTTTTCAGCACTGGATCCCGGGGGTATTTTAGTCTTCCACGTACTTATTGGTATATCGAGCTCCTTCATGTACCCACCAAGTCACCTTGAGTATTTGGCGTATATCGAAGGGTGTATCACATACTCGATAGTATATCGGAAGGTCTCTTACTGAACGATTGTGCATTAGATAGCACCACTATGGATTTGAGCTCCCATGTACCTTGCGTATATCGGGAGACACCCTTAGGATTCCTAAAACCAACTGAATTAACCTTTTTCCTATCTTGGAGGAGCAATACACCGATAATAGCACTCGAGGAGCTACTACGCACGTACCGTCCAGGTAATCGGGTATGCAAGCAAGGGTACGGTCCCAATCCTCCTTGTCGCGACATATTGTTGGACCCAGCAGTATATCGCGAGTTACGAAGCCTTGAAAATCCTGTGAGGTTCCAGAATGTTGAATCCACTCTTATAACATAAGTTTTCTTGTGGCCTTAGTTTGTGTAGGGTTTTGTCTGGTCTGCTTTTCTTTTAGCTTGCCTTAGGAGAAACTTTTGTTTCAGTCACTCTGGCTGACTTTCCTTGGAGAAGGTCCCATAGAATTCAAAACTTGCCACCCGAATATCCCCTTAATCAAGAGGTAGTTTCAAGGGTAATGATGGTTCCACATCCCAGGTTCGGGTCACATGAAGTGGAAAACCCCACTTTGAATGTTGGAGGACTTTTGTTTCCTCATACTCCTCCAGATTCACCTGCCTCTCATCCCCCGCAGGGTGAAGAAGCACAACTCCCCACTTCACAAGACTTGCCTCCCGTTGCATTGGGATAGCCTAGATCATTGGAATGGATAAACCAACCCCAGGATGACCCTACAGCCATTGTTGGTCCATCAGCATCTTATTGGACATCTTCTACTGATCACCCAGTGGCCCATTTTTCCATTGCACCCCCACCTAGTTGGCCTACCCCTGAAAAAATCTTCGCACCTATTCATGATCATCTGGAACGATTACGTGTTAGGGGTGATAAAATTCAAAGACAGATTCTTTCACAAAGGGTAGAAGACTCACTGTTATACTCTTATCGACCAATCCCAGGTCGCTCTCTATCTTTCGAGTCACCAGAATCATCCATGCAACACGTGACCACTTCTAGAACTGGTCAACCTGCACATGCATCTCCTAGACAGGAGACCATTTCAGTACTTCCTACTGCCCAACCTGTTGAACAGCAACAGTCCAATACACATGTGATCACCATGGTTACGTTACCTGTTCCTCCCCCACCCCAAAATTCAAGAGGAGGATACTCCTTACCCCATACCCTTTTTATAAGTAACGTTAATCCTAGGTGAATAATCAACAACCAGTGTTGGGTCAACGTTTACCTAGTGATCACCAAGTTTTTTTGGGGGGGAAACCCCCGTCTCTTAACCATAGCACCACAGTTGGAGTTCCCATCAGACCTTCCATTGGTAATTCGCTACCTCCCAGACCTTCCACTACGGAACTATCCCATGTCAGAGGTCCATCCAATGTAATTCAACCTCCATCGACCCAAGCATGTCCAAGTCATCCTAACCCTGTGCCGAGTCAACTCAATCCTGGAAACGCACTCTACGGGGTACCCTACCTCGGTAATCCTTACACTCTATGGGGACAACAAAATTGTTTACAACATGGGCCCCCACTTACAGTCCCTCAAGTCCCTCCACCTCCCATTAGGTAACCCCCACCTCCCATTGGAGGCGGTGGGCCCCCACATAGCTCTGGAGGAGGCAGACCTCTACCTTCTAGCAGAGGACCACCTCATTTCAGTCATCATGGCCCACCTCCCCCTAGTGGAGGAAATGGAGGACCACCACCACCTCCTAATGGTGGTGGTGGTGGAGGACCATCTTCTCCTAGTGGCGGTGGTGGCGGTCCACCACCCTACTATGGTGGAGGCGGCAGAGGAGGTCCTTACCCATCTGGAAGTGGTCGTGGTGGACCACCACCTCCTCTTGGCGGAGGCGGTGGAGGCCCATACTATTCTGGTAGTGGTAGCGATCCACCACCTCCTCCTGGTGGAGGCAGTGGCAGACCATCCTATCCCGGCGATGGTGGTGGACCCCCACCTTTTGGAGGCCACCCACCTCCTCTCAGCAATGGAGGAGAGCCCCCACCTTACGGTAATGGACCACCCTATTATGCTAATGGACCACCTCACTATGGTGGCAAACGTTCTTTTGGTCCGGGAGGCCCGTTCCCCTATGGCCAGTTTCCTCCTGGTACACCTTATGGTCATACTGGTCCTTACACGCCTTATCCGTACTATCAGTAATCGCAGCCTAATTCGCAGTTGCCCTTTTTGGCTACTTTGGACATACCTGACCTGTCTCATTTAACCAATGACCCCATTTACCACGGAACTAATTGGCCACCTATTCCGGTGAAACTTCCATCAGATATCCCAAAATTTGATGGTAATCCGGGTGAATATCCAAAAAACCACTTGATGACATACCACTTATGGTGTTCATCTAACTCCCTAATAGACGACTCGATTCGTCTTAGATTATTTCAAAGGACTCTCACCGGTTTAGCTGCCAAGGGGTATATCGAATTACTACCCCACTCTTTTCCTAATTTTAGTTCTCTTGCCATGAATTTCTTGATTCATTTCCAGTTGCCTATACGATATGAAACTGGTACCGATCTTTTAACCTCGCTCCGTCAGAATACCTCCACTCACATTTCAGATCACATACATGAGTGGCGAAGGAGATGTCATCTCATTAAAGCCCCAATTCCATATCAACTCCTAGCAGACTGGTTTACGAAGTCCCTCATCCCTGCCATAGCACGAGATGTTGCCATCGGAGGTTCTGTCACTGAAGAACAAGCCATCGCTCACGCCCATGTGCTATACTTAGTTTATACTCAATCCGACACATTATTTGATATTCTTCCTGACGCACCCCGCGACGCTAATGACCCCGCAAAACCACTCAAGGGACCCCAAGCCGATGGCATCATTGGATCCCTTCACACCTAGCCTCCTCATCAAACTGTTGGTTCTTCGAACCCCCAAGGTTTGTCCCCATCACCAACACAGGCTAGTCTCATCACCGCCAAATCATCCACCCCTACTGTTACTGAAGAGGTGAATTCTGTTTCATCAGCTTTACCTCAGAAGTCTGGTGGTAAGAAAAAAAACAAGGGGAAACCTAAGAAATCTTCCACCCAGCAGGAGCAAAAGAGCACCCCTAATGATACCAAACAGAAAAGGAAGTTAAAGTTTCCTTGTCTACTGTGTGGTGATGATCATTTTTCCAAGGAGTGCCCCCATAGAGATGAAGTTCAAAATTTTCTTAAGGGAAAACCCACACCTGCATTTCTCAACGATCCTTTCCCTGCTCAAAATCAGTAGTCGATCACTCACACTTCTTCTTCCCAAGGAGAAGCATCTACCACCGCACATGTTCTCATGGTACATAATGAGACTATCAACTTGAACACCCGTTCTCATTCGAATGACTCCGTTCCATCCAAAGAACTCGTTGGAAGTAATACTTAAAAAGCTTCCACTTCGATGCCCGATGTCACAGTACCGGCTGTGCCTCTCACCATTGAGAAGCCTTCCCTTGAGTCAGTGTTGCGTCCGGCCAAGAGCATGATTAGAAAATTGGTTTTTAATCCCAATGCTTGGGCTGCTCAAAACTACAACATTGTAGAGGACCTAGCACAAGCTCCTTGTGCTATGCCGATGCTCGAAGTCTTGCAAAACTATCCAAATCAGCGCAAGACTCTCCTCGCTGTCATCGGTGCAGTTGACCTGGATTCATCGAATACCATCATGTTCTGACTGGAATACTTCAAACCAAGGCTCTCCCATCAGTTGGCATTTCAAGTTGCCACAAACATAGCTGGGAAGATAATCCATCATTCCATTTTGGACGAGGGCACCTCCACTTCAGTCATGTCGATCTCATGTTGGAGAGCCATTGGCTCTCCCGAGTTGAACCATTCTCCTACCACTTTGAGAGCCTTTGACAGACGTGGATTTCAACCTCATGGGTTGTTACAAGATTTATCAGTCGAGTTCGGGGGAAAGACCACAACCATTAACGTGGAAGTAGTCACTACCCCATTAGATTATAACATTCTGCTTGGTCGTAATTGGTTTTACGTCATGATCGCAATTGCCTCATCAGTCTTCCGCATAGTGTGATTCCCCCACCAAGGCCGAATTGTCACGGTTGACCAACTGGATTTCTTCTCACATGACACCACTTCTCACCCAGGTGATAACATTTCTTCCATTGGACAGTCTTCGCAAAAGTATGAGAGTGTGGGGGTTGTCCTCCTTAAGGATTCATCCCTCATGGGAGTCTTTCCTACTTCGGATCCCCCAAACCATGTTGCCACGGTGAACATGATCTCCTCGCAGATTTCATCCATTCCCAACTCCAATGATTCATGGATTGTACCTGATGAAACCACCACACACCTGATTGGAGACATTATGCCTTTGTTACCCGCCAAACTTATGTACGAGGCTATCCAATCAGCCCTGGAATATCACTTAGCCGTGACCTCCACCTCTGGTTCTCTAAAACAGACATCATCCGATCCCTTCCTACAGAATTTTCATTCTGATGAGTCCATCATGGAAATCATGAGTGCGGATGATCCTCCATGGGAAGACCTCCATCATCGTTCATCTTCCCTTCCCATTTTGGCTCCTGTAAAGAACAACATTCGCACCATCTCTACACCAGATGTCTTTTCTGGCTCTTAGTCTTTAATACTCACATGTCAAATGAATTATGAAGGAAACTTAGCCAACATTGAGTCTACCACTTTGATCAACATCTCGGTTAAACCTGGTGTAGTGGAACACATTCAGTTAGGCCAGAAGTGTTCCCCTGAAGAAGTCATTACTGCTACGGCCTTCTTCAAGCGATTTCGAGATGTATTCTCTTATACTTATGAGGAGATGCCTGGGATAGACCCCTCCATTATTTTGCACGAGATCAAAACCTATCCCGACATAAAACCTGTCCGCCAAAAGTTGTGACCGGTACACCCCCGGAAGACTACGGTAATCAAGGCATAAATTGAGAAACTCTTGAAGGCCAGTTCCATTTACCCTGTCCCATTGACAGAATGGGTCTCAAACGTCGTCCCTATGAACAAAAAGAAGGGAACCATCT
Source organism: Larix kaempferi (assembly GCA_027924585.1). Taxonomy (NCBI): domain Eukaryota; kingdom Viridiplantae; phylum Streptophyta; class Pinopsida; order Pinales; family Pinaceae; genus Larix; species Larix kaempferi. The sequence continues at coordinate 7,773,317 of BSBM01000632.1, forward strand.
GTGTTTGTGTTGATTATCGGGACCTCAACAAAGGTTGTCCCAAGGACAACTACCCGACTCCCTTCATCAACCAGATCATCGACAATTGTGCTGGAAGTGTCATTTTTTCATTCATGGATGGCTTTTCCAGATACAACCAAATTGAGATCCACCCGACCGATCAACACAAGACTACATTCATCTTCCCTTGGGGAACATTTGCATATCGCAAACTTCTATTTTTTTTAACACCCAAAAAGTGCTCACTACCTCATCTACCCCATTACATGACTCATTGGTCCATATTTGCCTCCAAAACCTCAAAAAACCATTAAAAGCCTCCAAAAGGCCAAAAACCATTAAAAAAGCCTCCAAAAGGCCAAAAAACCCCTTTTTTCCCCAAAATAAGTTAAATTTCTCCAAAATAGCAAAAACCCTCTAAAAAGGGAATAAAAAATACAAAAAAGAGGAAAAAAAGGGAAAAAAGGAAGCAAAAACCCTATACAGCTGACCTAAACCATATGGTGCCCAAAACCATGGGTCAACACTCCACCACTAAAAAACCTATAAATAGGTGATGGAGGCTCCCCATTTCACATCCACAATCATTCCTATCCTCACTCTGCCAAAAATTCTCACAAAACCCTAGCTCTCCCTTTGGAGATACTTTCCACTTGAGAACCCCATTTGGACCCATTTCCAAAACATCTTTGGAAGAAGGAGAAGGAACAACACTGGAGCTTGGAAGCAACCCTCCTGGACTGCTGCAAGAGCTTCACCAAACTCACATTGGAGGTGTAATCAATACAAAAACATTTTATTATCTTGTCTTTTTTGTTTATGCACATGCTAGTTTAAAGTTACTGTTTTCATTTACTGTCTTGTTTTTACCATTTTTATTGAACTACTACTAAGGAGTCCCTTCTCCTTAGGAGGTGCTCATTTGCACAAGCTAGGGTGAAAACCCTAGCTACAGTTTGGCCTTAAAAATGCTGGTGCTACATTCCAGTGGGCCATGTTGTACGCTTTCCATGATGTGAAGGACTTTGTGGAACCTTACTTGGACGATCTCCCTACCCATTCAAAGCAGCGTGAGTTCCACTTCGATCATCTGACGGTTGTTTTCCTCAGATGTAGATGGTATAATATCCATTTGAATCCTCATAAGTGTATTTTTGTGTCGAGTCTAGATGCCTCCTAGGCTTTATCGTCTCAAAAGATGGGATCCGTATTGATCCCTCGAAGGTCGAAGCCATCGTCGCCCTTCCACCTCCAACCATTATTACGGAACTTTAGAGTCTGCAAGGCAGAGCAACTTACTTACGACGCTTCCTTTGTAATTTCACATGAAAGACGTAGGGGTACATGAGATTAATGAAAAAGGATGTCCCATTCATTTGGGATGACCAGGCTCAACGATCTTTTGATAGTTTGAAGCATGCCATCACACATGCCCCTATGATCCAACCGTCGAATTACTATCGAGATTACATTTTATATCTCGCTGCTTTCGACACCACTATCACCATGGTTTTGGTTTAGGAAGACCAGGATGCCCAAGAACATGTGATATACTATGCCAGTAAAGGTCTCATTGATGCTGAAACTCGCTATTCACATGTTGATAAGCTCACTCTCGCGGCAATCATAGCCATGCAGAAGTTCTGACATTATATATTTTGCTCTGCACCACCACCATCATTGCTGATTCGAACCCCATGTACCACGTTCTAACACGTCAGGTGCTTGGGGGAAAGTAATCACGCTGGATCGTGATATTGCAAGAATTCGATCTTCTTTTCAAAAAAGCTAAGTCTAAAAAGTATTTGGTGTTTGCTGAGCTTATTTGCAACCTCCCCCGTACTGATGTAGAGTCTGAGCCCAATGAATCCTTTCCAGACGAATCATTGTTTCTTATCAGTATGTCTGACCCATGGTATGGAGATATCACATTTTATCTTCAAACCCAATGTTTCATCCCTCAACTGTCCCGTGGCGACCGTCATCGTATACGCCACCATGCAAAGTATTATCTGATCATCAATGATACTTTGTACCTTTGTGGTATCGACTCTATCCTTCGATGTTGTCTAACTCATGAAGAGGCTAAAAACGTTCTAAATGATTGCCACGCAGGGCATGTGGCGGTCACCTATCTGGGATGGATACAACCCAGAAGATTTTGCGCGTAGGATATTTTTGGCCAACTATCTTTAAATATTGTATCAAGGCCGTCAAAAAATGTCCTCCATGTCAGCATTTTCATACTAAGAAGCACACCCACCCCGCCCCATTACAGTCGATTATTGTTGTTGGACCCTTTGCTAAATGGGGCATCGATTTCATGCACTGTAAGCCTACCTCAGCCAGGGGGCATAGTTACATCATCGTAGCTGTGGACTACTTTACAAAGTGGGTCGAGGCAATGCCTACATAAACGAACGATGGCAAGATCGTTGCACTCTTCATGTTCAACCATGTAATAGCACGATTTGGAGTTCCTCAAGCAATAGTTACCGACCATGGTTCCCACTTCATGAACCATATGGCCGATGAGTTGAGTGATAGAGTGGGTTTTCGCCATAAAAACTTAACACCGTACTACCCACAGTCGAATGGACAGGTCGATGCCATTAACAAGGTCTTGAAAACTATGGTCCAACGAATGGTACGGACGCACAAGGCCAATTGGCACAACATGCTCTTCTCTACACTTTGGGCTTATAGGACTTCCGTTAAAACCACCACTGGATTCACTCCTTTCCAACTAGCGTATGGATTGGAGGCAGTCCTCCCTATAGAGTGCGATATTCCATCTCTCAAGATCTCCATCGAACTTCTCCCAAACACTACTGCCGAGGAAGAATGCTTCCTCTACCTATCTAAGCTCAACGAGAATCGCCAAGATGCTGCTCTTGCCAACGAGGCCCATAATAAATGCATCAAAGCGCAGTATGACAAGTCGGTAGAACCTCGCATTTTTAGCGAAGGGGATTTGGTCCTCACTTACGATCAAAATCATGATAAGCTAGGGGTAGGCAAGTTTAAGTCCATGTGGCATGGACCTTACATAGTGAAATGCATCTTAGAGAAGGGAGCTTATGAGCTTGAAGATTATAATGGGATATCTTTGGGTGAACCCCGCAATGGGATTTATCTGAAGAGGTACTATGCTTAAGCCATTCACGCATAAGTACTTTTGTATATACTATACATGGCGTGTTTTTGTTTTTCTGTGTGATGTGACGCTTTGATTTCTTGCGTGTTTTAGGTCTTGTTTTGTTTCTTATACCATGTTCTGTATGCGTGTGTAGATGGAAACGTGATACGGATTCATGGACAGCACCAGTCGGCATACCCATAACCTTTCTTCGGCAGCCTGGGTACTCTATTCACCTACCGGCAAGCTCATTAGCTCAGGGGGAATGTGTCAAGGTTTCGTGACTAACAATGCTATAGAATATCAAGCAGTCATTGGAATCCTAACTGATGCCATTTCTTTGGGTATGGACCACGTTGTCATCCATTTGGACTCTCAACTAGTGGTCTCTCATCTTAACCGAGTTTACGCCATCCGCGATCCCTTTTTGCTCCGTCTATATCGACGAGTCTGTCTTTTGGAAAGGTCCTTTGAGTCCATTCAGTACCTACACATTCCACGACATGTTAAAATAGTTTCCGACTCTATGGCCAACTTCATCGTAGATTGGTACATTGCACACACATAAGCATACTTCATGAGCTATTAAAAGTAGACATAACGTGTAAATAATTCATTTCATAAGAAAACACATAAGCAAGACCACATCATTCACTCATTTGAAACACATAATGTATAAATCGCCGGAATGTCTGTATATATATATAATCTCAAAAGGTAGTGCTGGTACAAAAATATGAAGCACAATGGCTTTCAGTGAGTCTCTACAAAATTTGAAGCCTCGTAGCTTTCACTAGTAAAAAAATCTGAGGCCTCTAAGCTCTCAGTACACACACAGTAACAACGTATGGCTTATCACCTGGCCCGAACAACCCTAGGTGGTCTAACAACTCAAGCCTGTTGAGTGTGGAAATAGTCTACTGCTCTTGCAACCCTGCAGAGTAGCGCGTTGAAGCATGCAGTCGCTCCAACCATGTGTACCTGCATGGGCCGCGGCACCTCATCTACCGTCGGCTCAAGAACGTCTAGTTTCAACCCGATCAGGTTGGCATAGACTCTATCCATCTTCGCGATGGCAGCATGCACAGCTAGACCTAAAGCTGCTCCCTCTCCTCTCTCTCTCATAGCAAGAAGAGAGGTCCCCACTGGTCGTATAGGCCCCACATCTACACACACATGTTGTTCACTTGTTAGCACTTTATCAAAAAAAATCATAAATGCACAAAACTTAAAAAGTACAAGGGTTTGTTTGTTCTTACCTAGGTCTCCCCATGTTGCTCCTTCTGGCAGCGGCAAGTCAGGATCATCTCTAAATTCCGTACCACTGTATGGGAAGTCCTACACCATCAGTAGCTAGCCCTCCATCCAAGTGAAAAACTCAGGAGGGATTCCAATAATGGGGCCCCCACCATGTCGGGCCATCACGTCGGTCCACCTAGCCATGTGAGGGTCTCTAGGATCCCTATCCTCCAGTGGTACCTGAGGAAGCAAAAGGGAACCCATTCCAGTAAGAACGAGATCACTATCGATCCATAGCCACACTGTTTGAGCTCTCCCCTCTGACACCTTGTCAACTGAGCTCGCATGTTTACGAGGACTCCCTCACACCAGTTAAAGATCTTTGGAGACATACAGTCCTCCGCATAAAGCATATGTTCCCTAGTGGCTAAGTGAGGAGCTTGGCTCCCCTCTATCCTCGTAATGGTGAATAGTATGGCGTGTAATGGATGCCCCTGTACATCTTTGATGGGAATTTTCCCACTAGATGCGTGGGTGTTGGGACTACAATGTTCTCAGACATATCATCCATGGTCCAATCACTCCCGCGTGATCCGGTAAGTAGCACATTGTCCCCTCTTTGGGACAATCTGGTCAGAAAGTAGATGTCCTCGACATCTATGGTAAGCTCATTCCCACCGATCATGAAGTATTGCTGGGCCGCATCCCAGCATCGGAGTATATAAGTCAATAGTGGAATTTGGGATCTCATCCCCTGGATGCGAAAGAACTTGAGGATCCCACAATTCCTCAATGCTTCTATGCATTCTGGATCATTTTCAGCATGCATGCCATCGATCTCATGCTCCCTTTCCCGCCATTCCAAAACCATTTTGGATGATTGGAACCTGTCAACAGGAGATTTTTAACAATGTTAGAACTTGCTTCAACCACTAGAAGTCCTTCTTTTGAGCTTAGCTTGAGTTTGGGGATAGACGTTGCCGTCGCCGCACCCCGTTTTTACAAACAGAGCGACGTCATCGCAGTCCAGTTGTGAGACCCTAGAGACAACTCAGTCTCATCGCAGTTCCCAAAAGGGTAAACTACAATGAGCCGAGGGCGCAATGGCCCTTCCCAAATCAAGCTAAAACCCAAAAAAAATGACTGAAATTCAAAAATGTAAACCACTACCAACATGTTGGATGATGGCGAGTGAAACAGCTACACGTAGCTCCCGGAATCGACGAGTGAAGTTTTGGCTCCAAATGGCACTACTCCTCCCAAATTTGGCAAATAGAACAATGGTGACTATATTTGGTTTTTATTTCTATTTATAAACAAAATGAAATATTCCTTTTTCAAATATCTGATGCTGGTATGCCATTTGCTATAGTTTGGATCGATTTTATTATTTTTGAACATTTGGTTGACTATTTGACCTAGTTTTCGAGTATGCAAGAGTTGTGAAGTATCTTTCTACGCCATTTTCACATTGGAACGGTCATCTCAGGTATGAACACCCCTTGTGAATTTTTTGTCATTTATCTTTTTATTCGTTAGATTGCAATTAATGAGTTTACTCTTTGTTCTTTCTCGTGCTCTTGAAACTATAAGAATATGTTACTGAGTTACGATTTATCACTTTTCCGGGCTCATTGAACTCCTACGGAAAAGGACCCCCCCGGAGTCTATCTTTAAGCTCTTTTAAAGCTCTCGAAATACGAAAAGATTGCCAAGCAAACTTGTCGCGTTCACACTTGTAAAAGGATTTGAATGGTCGTCTTCCTAGTGATAGTTTACCCCTTTTTCGGACCAGGGGGCACTAGTTACGAACAAGGTATTGACGGGATGTGTTTATGACCCTTTTTGTTCCCTTATTTTACCTTGTTCTATTACTCTTTTGATATAATCCTGTATTATCGTTGGCTCTCTTGCTTAAATTTTGCACGTTTTGTCCTGGGTAAGGATTGATCTTGTCCTCTTTGCTATTTGTCAATTGCTTATGATTGGATAGAGTTATGCTGCCATTATTGCCTACTAAAGAAGTGATGTTTTCAGGTTCAGTAACAGTCTTCCTACAGGTTACAGAATGAATAATTATGAGAGCTGGAGGATATGCATTTCAGTCTCGAGCTACCACACTAAGGCATCAAGATCGATGTACTTCTTACATTGTTTTGGTTACCTATCTAGCGTCCAGATGCTGATGCAGTCGATCCAAGAATTGTAGGTTTTGTACTTAATTTGATATTTTGAGCGCATGATGACCCATAGTTCACCACTCCGATATCCCTGGGGATCATCTCCACTTTCCACGATGTTGAATATTGTAACTTCTAAGAATATTATATTTGTATATTATTTATTCCGGAGATGTTCCATACCTCCGATGTGATTATACTATGAATCCGGAGATGTTTATTCCTCCAAATTGGTTGTGGTAACTAGGGTTATTAGACCCACCATGTGGGGGTCGGCCCAGTCAGTTATAATAGGGTATTTAACCTAATGGTTAAATACGAGCCTACATGTACTTGTGTAAAATACATGTCAGTGTAGTGTATAAATAGAGGAGGTATGTTCCTCATTTGATACACTCACTCACTTAAGAGAGGCACACTTGTGGAGGAGAGGTCTGCTATGGTGGAGGAGGAGATCATGTCTTTGGTTTGCATCTTTGTATATTGCTGGTCATCTATATTGAGGAAGCTTTACTGGGTTTTCTACCCCATGAGGGTTTCCCAGGATAAATCTGTGTCTCTTGTGTTTATGCTATGCTTGTTGTTTCTTCAGTGATCCTGTATATGCTATTATTGTGAAATGGAATGTAATACTGCTATTTTATGTCTTAGCATATTGAATTTAAACATGGTATCAGAGCTAACCTGAAGGAAGGAAATGTATGTCACTTACGACACTTGCTTCTCTTGCGACAATTTGAAGGTTAGGGTTTTATATAGCGAAAACCAGTCATCGTGGAACTTTTGCTATAAATCCATTTATGCAAAGTTTCAGGATTTAAAACATTTACAGGTCGTAGATAACATCCCCAGGTACCTTGTGTCCAAAGGGCACCCTCAGATTCATTGTACTTTATGAGTATGATCAGTACAAGTTAGGGTTTCTGCCTCTTCCAGATCTCAGTCAAAATCAGGTGACCTTGGTAAAAAGGTCATAACTTGGGCTAGGAAGCTCCAAATGAAATTTTGGTAAAAAGTGACAGGTAGTACACAAACTGTACTATCTCAAGAAACGTTTTCAGAGGCCGAAGGTGAACTAGTGACACGTGGCACTCCATACAAGTTCGCTCTCCTGTTTTATCCCATAAACAGGTCACGTTGCGACACTTGGCATAACTCTCTCTCAGAGAGTCCAATTGAGGTCAGAACTGTCAGGATGGAAATATAACAGGGCGAGCTATCTCAGGAAACGTTTTCAGAGGCCGAAGTTCAAACAGTGACACGTGGCACGCCGTACAAGTTCACTCTCCTGTTTTATCCCATAAATAGGTCACGTTGCGACACTTGGCATAACTCTCTCTCAGAAAATCCAGTTGAGTTCAGACCTGTCAAGATGGAAAGATGACAGGTCAGGCTACTGCAGAAAAGGTTTTCAGACCCTCTGGAGCAGAAATTTCAGAGTTATAGCAGAAACAATCAGGTGCATATTTATGTCAAAACAGAATTATTTTTGGAGCACCTTTATTCATGGCTTCCGGAATTTAGGGTTTCGGAGAAAGTTAGAATTTTTGGAATCAGAGTCCACGGCTGGAAGCTCCTCAGACAAATAAGAGTTTAGAGCCTTGGATCAAACCTTTTGATTGGACAGAAGGGTGGGCTTCATCAAACCCTAGTTCGGGTTCCTGTCCAGAAGATCCAGAAGTTTCGAAGGCAATTTTGAGGGGTAAAATTTTGGAGATTTCAAAATTGAAGAATGCTAGGTTGATCAGCTCAGCAAGACACATTCTTCCATCCATTCAGAAGTGTGAAAGTCAAAGATTGAATTTTTAGGGTTTCTATAGCAAACCCTAATCAAGCTCCAGATCAAGTTTCAGGGGGATTTGAGGCTAAGGCCTTACATAAGAAAACTACAAAAAGTCTCGACATGTATGACTTAAGGAGGTTTAGGTATGCCTTGAAATCTGATTCTTGATTAAGTTCATAATGTGTTTGTCTTCATGTTATTTATTAGTACAATCTTGATTAATGTTATTAATTGTCTTATCACCCTAGTAACAATATGAATGCATGTGAATGATCGAAGACATTCATTGATTAGGGCTATATGATTGTACTTATGCATTATGGTGTTGTGTGAGGTTGATGTTGTCTGCTAACAAGACACAGGTACATCACAAAAGACAAATCAAGTTCCATGACCATGACAACATGAAGACAAAGACTCACGAGGTATGTATGACTTTGTTATATCATGTTTAACCTACGAGGCATGCAGGTTCTAGCTCAGGATCTCTAAATCATTGAAGAGATTGTTTAGGTATGTTGTACATAACTAAGCAGGTATACTAATCCAGGTATGTTTTCCTGTGTCATGTTAGAATCTTACCTTGTGTAAGTATACTTGGTATAATTGGTTAGTAATCAAGGGTTTATGCATATTATGTCTCTTATCTTGGTTGATGATTTAACTAACTAGATCAAACAAGAATATGCATGAGTAAAAGACTTCCTTGAAACCCTGAATACTAATGATCATGACTGTACATATTCAAGATTATTTAGAATTAGAATGTTTTGATAATATTGAGAATATACTAATGAATGTATGTTTTTGTATGAGATCATGAGGATGACACTAGTGTACACTTGAGCATGCATAGTGGTACAGAATGAATAGAAGTTCAGAAGACATACAGAAGATCAAGCGGGAGGCAACCACACAAACATAAAAGATAAGTATTTGGGTTGCTATTAGAAATAGTAAATGATATTGCTTGTATGCATATTTGTATTCCTAGAATATATCATGCTAAGTATAAACATTCATAAAGCATTAAACAGTATACTAATAATATGCATATGATTGGTAAATTGGACAAACATTCCATTGTTGCTTGTCTAGAATGAAACCTCTTTGCTGACATGTTGAGAGCTGTGCACACTCTCGATAGTATGTTCTGGTAGAGATGGAAGGCATCTAGATAGCCACTGTATGCATACAGGATATGGGAAAGTGTTGTGCCAAAGTATTGGTCAAAATAGTTGCATAATTATGTAAATGATATCTGTATGCATAATAGGTTATCATGTCAATATGATTTGATGATTATGAAGTATTACTAATCATGTACTTAATTTTGATTTGTAGGAAAGATCATGATGAATGACGAACTCTGAACAAGCGATGGATGTTCAACAAAAGATTTACAAATAAAACACACTATAGAAAGCTTGTGGTTAAGAGACTCTCTTAGAAAGAGGAAGAGAATCATGATGAGATGTTTTTCTCCAAGGGACTAGATAAGACCATTCTCTTAATAATGTAATCAGGTTCTGTATGGGTTCCCAGGATCAGTAGTCAATTGATGAGCTTAATGATCATCATGAGTGATGTGGATCTCAACCTTTGCTACAAGGTTGAATATGGGTTCTATACACATATGACATGGATGCAAGAAGGAACTCACCATAGAGTTCGAATGATTTTGAGGCTCATTTTAGTAGACCCATCTAACGAGAGATGGCACAGATAGATATGCAGAAGATCACTCAATGCTGAGTGTGAATAATGGACAATTGACAGCTTCATGAAAAAGCTTGGGCTTTACCAGAAGTAAAGTTGTTCCTAACCTTTACCTTAAGGTTGTGGATGATGAACCTATCATACCATTATTGTATGACGATGATCTCTTTCTGACAAGGAATGAGAAACAAGTCATGAAAATGGATGCAGAAATGAAAATGAAAGATCTCGGATTAATGCACTACTTCTTAGGTCTAGAAGTATGGCAAGATCCAAAAGGAATCTTTTAAATCAAGGTAAGTATGTTGTGAAGTTTCTAAAAAGATTTGATATGTTGGAGTATAAAGCCATGGCCACTCCCATGAACTCCAACTTGAATTTGTTAGTTAATGACTCATCGTATTTAGTGGACCTAACCCTACATAGACAAATCATTGGGTCATTGATGTATTTAACAAATACTAGGTCAGATATATGCTTTGTTGTAAATACCCTAAGTCAGTATCTAGTAGAACCTAGAAAGGTGCACTTAATAGCTACAAAGCATGTAGTGAGGTACCTAAAAGGTACATTAGATTTTTGGTCTATATTATCTTGGAGGTCATGAACTCCGTTTACATGGTTACTCAGATTCTGATTGGGCGGGAAGTGCCTTAGACAGAAAGAGTACATCAGGTGGATGTTATAGTCTTGAATCTGCCACGATCTCATGGTTCAGCAAGGAACAATCTAGTGTGGCTCTCAGTACTGCTGAAGCAAAATATATATATAGCTGTCTGCTTTGCCAGCTGTGAAGCAGTATGGCTTCAGAATCTTTTATATGGAGTGTTTGACTTAGAAATGAATTCCACTATGATTATGTGTGACATTCAAAACTGCATCAAGATAGAAAATCTTGTATTCCACGATAAGTCAAAAACACATAGAGATCCGATACTTCTATATACGAGATATGGTGCAGAGAGGAGCTATCAAGCTCGAGTATATAAGCACTGAGGATCAGATTGCTGATATCTTGACTAAACCTCTGTCTCGAGTAAAGTTTGAATACTTCCGAGACAAGCTTGGTATAGTCTAGAAGGACCCTCCTCGAAAGGGGGAGTAGCATAGTATCTGATAACAAGTCTGTCTCATCAATGATGAGGTTACCTTTTTACTGCACCTAGTTACTTAGAATTATTTAGATTTAGGAATCTTATATTTTTTTTCTTTTGATGATAGATGTATACATGCTTTTGATGATAGATGTATACATGCTTTTGATGATAGATTTTATGCATGTTTTGATGATGAGGATACATGTTTTGTTATACATGTTTTGATGATGAGGATACATGTTTTGTTATACATGTTTTGATGATGAGGTTACATGATGCCTTGATGTATTGATACGTGTTTGTACTTGTATGGATGAAGATACTTGTACCCATAGTGATGTGGGGATTGGATCATCCCTGGACTTCAGTCCTAAAGAGAGCCGTAGACGTATTTCTTTGAGAATGAAGTCCTTGGTGGACTTGAGGGGATTGGATCATCCCTGGACTTCAGTCCTAAAGAGAGCCGTAGACGTATGTCTTCGAGAATTAAGTCCTTGGTGGACTTGAGGGGATTGGATCATCCTTGGACTTCAGTCCTAAAGAGAGCCGTAGACGTATGTCTTCGAGAATGAAGTCCTTGATGGACTTGAGGGGATTGGATCATCCCTGGACTTCAGTCCTAAAGAGAGCCGTAGATGTATGTCTTCGAGAATGAATTCCTTGGTGGACTTGAGGGGATTGGATCATCCCTGGACTTCAGTCCTAAAGAGATCCGTAGACGTATGTCTCCGAGAACTAAATCCTGAATGAACAGGTAAGGGGATTGGATCGTCCTCGGACTTTAGTCCTTTGAATTGAGCCGTAGACATGATGTCTCCGAGAACTAAATCCTGAATGAACAGGTAGGGGGATTAGATCGTCCTCGGACTTTAGTCCTTTGAATTGAGCCGTAGACATGAGGTCTCCGAGAATTGAATGATAGGACTGGATTGTCCCTGGACTTCGGTTCAAAAGGTACATGATAGGACTGGATCGTCCCTGAACTTCGGTTCAAAAGGTACATGATAGGACTGGATCATCCCTGGACTTCGGTTCAAAAGGTACATGATAGGACTGGATCGTCCCTGGACCTCAGTTCAAAATGTACGTGACAAATCCTAGAATTGTTCTAGGTTTTATCCAGCATGAAACAGGGCTGTCTCTGTAGATGTGATACATCCAGCATGAAACAGGGTTGGCTCTGTATATATGATACATCCAGCATGAAACAGGGATGGCTCTGTAGATGTGATACATCCAGCATGAAACAGGGTTGGCTCTGTATATATGATACATCCAGCATGAAATAGGGCTAGCTCTGTAGATGTGATACATCCAGCATGAAACAGGGCTAGCTCTGTAGATGTGATACATCCAGCATGAAACAGGGCTGGCTCTGTAGATGTGATACATCCAGCATGAAACAGGGATGGCTCTGTAGATGTGATACATCCAGCATGAAACAGGGCTGGCTCTGTAGATGTGATACATCCAGCATGAAACAAGGCTGGCTCTGTAGATGTGATACATCCAGCATGAAATAGGGCTGGCTCTGTAGATGTGATACATCCAGCATGAAACAGGGTTGGCTCTGTAGATGTGATACATCCAGCATGAAACGGGGCTGGCTCTGTAGATGTGATACATCCAACATGAAACAGGGCTGGCTCTGTAGACGTGACACATCCAGTATGAAAGAGGACTGGCTCTGTGGTGGTAAATCCTAGATGTGATCTAGGTCACATCCAGTATGAAAAAGGACTGGCACTGTTGTTGGGATTAGATCATCCCTAGACATGAGACTTGTCCTAAAGAGATAAGGATTGATCATCCTGGAACTTGATTTGGATTGTATCATCCATGGACCTATGTCCTAAAGAGAGCAGGATTGATCATCCTATAATATGATCGTGTGATGACGATGCTGATAATCGTGTGATGACGATGCTGATGATCGTGTGATGACGATGCTGATCGTGTGATGTCGATGCTGATGATCGTGTGATGATGATGTTGATCATGTGATGATGATGCTGATGATCGTGTGATGACGATGCTGATCGTGTGATGTCGATGCTGATGATCGTGTGATGACGATGATGATAATGGGATGACGATGCTGATGATCGTGTGATGACGATGCTGATAATCGTGTGATGACGATGTTGATGATCGTTTGATGACGATGTTGATGACGGTCGTGTGATGACGATGCTTATGATCGTGTGATGACGATGCTAATGATCATGTGATGACGATGCTGATGATCGTGTGATGACAATGCTGATGATCGTGTGATGACGATGCTGATGATCGTGTGATGATGATGCTGATGATGTTGATGTTCCAGTAACTGCTTAAGTTACTAATGATGTTGAGAAAGCTTCCAATGATTTATAGATGTATCATGTATGATGTATGACTCGTTGCTCCTGTGGATGTTGTTATAATATCCTTCTCGTTAAGGGGGAGTGTTGAATATTGTAACTTCTAAGAATATTATATTTGTATATTATTTATTCCGGAGATGTTCCATACCTCCGATGTGATTATACTATGAATCCGGAGATGTTTATTCCTCCGAATTGGTTGTGGTAACTAGGGTTATTAGACCCACCATGTGGGGGTCGGCCCATTCAATTATAATAGGGTATTTAACCTAATGGTTAAATACGAGCCTACATGTACTTGTGTAAAATACATGTCAGTGTAGTGTATAAATAGAGGAGGTATGTTCCTCATTTGATACACTCACTCACTTAAGAGAGGCACACTTGTGGAGGAGAGGTCTGCTATGGTGGAGGAGGAGATCATGTCTTTGGTTTGCATCTTTGTATATTGCTGGTCATCTATATTGAGGAAGCTTTACTGGGTTTTCTACCCCATGAGGGTTTCCCAGGATAAATCTGTGTCTCTTGTGTTTATGCTATGCTTGTTGTTTCTTTAGTGATCCTGTATATGATATTATTGTGAAATGGAATGTAATACTGCTATTTTCTGTCTTAGCATATTGAATTTTAACACACGATGTATATCCCTGAAATATCTCTTGGAAGATCTAAAGATAGGATTTCTTTGGAAATCTGTTATAACTATGCGATTTCTCCTATTTTCTCATAAGCGCTGATGTATAAAAGACATGGGAACTCTTCAGAAGGGTTTGCCTCAATTACATAAGAACTATTGAACACGGTATCAAGTTTTTATATATAAGAGATTCCTGGCTTATCTGATTGCATGTGTTGATCAATTTCGTGTGATTGAGAGGTTGTTCAGCTCCTGTTGCTGAAGGCAGGGCCCCCTTCTGTAACAAGTGCTGTTATAAGTAGGATTCTTTTCCTTTATGAATGTTGATAGATTAATTATTGATGCAGTGTTGATTGTTTCCATTAATTGATACGCAGAATTGGTGTGTTGATCATAGTTGAAGTGTGAATCCTTTAATGAGTGGTGTGATTAGATTATAGAGTTATTTTTATTATTATTGACAGAGGAGTATATGAATGATGAATGCCAATTTAGTATTAATTCTGCAGTGAATGGATGCAATTAGGTTCTTTTGAAATTTTGTTGTGAGTGCTTAAGGGTAGAAGCAGATCGTGGAATTTGATTAGTTATTCAACCTTTTCATTGCAATGTGATTCAGTGAATTATTTTCATTGGGAATTTCTCAGTTTGTTAATTAGAATTGGAAATTTATTTGCTTTCTGTAATTTGACAGATTGATGTTGTTAGTAATTTCTTTCTGTAGTCTAGCTGAATGTTATTGATAGTTAGATGCTTTCATTAGATTGCAAGATTCTTTCGGTAGTCAGCAATTTCCTAGGAGTCCATTCACCAAAAGATTACATCCTAATTTTGATTCAGTAATTCATTAATCTTCTCTGCGTTCAGATCTTCCAAGTTGCAGTGTTTGGCATATATTTTGCTTGGTAGCTCATAAGCCTTTATAGCCCTGGGTTGATAATTTATGAACAAGCTTTTCATTTCAATTTAATTAAAAAGGGAATAAAAGAGCTCATCATTTTGGCGTCGTTGCGTGGGAGCCGCCAAGGACATTGTAGTTTGATTGATTATTTTGGTTCTAGTTGTGATTTCTTTTCTTCTTTTCCTTTGAGTGGATTGTGTGTGTGACAATTTTGGAAATAGTCTGGTATGATTTCAGAGGAGGGTCAAGTAAGACGCATCGACATATTCATTCATAATATTGCCTGCCGCAAGTCCCTGTGATCCTGGAACATGCAAAGAATTCATGCGTAGAGTAAGAGATAGTACAGGTAGACTGGTATATGCATATGATACCCCTCCCCCAGGTACTAATCATGCAGGAATTTCAATAAGAGTAGGACGTGTTTAGGGAAATTCACCTTCTCTCGGCAGCCCCAAGGCAGAATTCATTCCAGAAAAAGAGTTGTGTCAAGAAGAAGGGTTTCCTGAACAACTCAGTGTTAATAATCAAGGAGGAGAGGAACAATTGGTTGTTGAATCCCCTTGGTCCACCGGTTCAACTACTTTAGAATATCTAATGGCAGGTATGGATGGCGAGGGAGAACACATTCCCCGTGGGGAAGAGACAAATCGAGGAAATACAAATGGAGAATCTATTACGGGAACGGTTACTTTCGAATTCCCAATCTGAAATTTTGGATCTACACTTACAAACCAGATGAAGAACATTCCACATTCGGCATTTCCCAACTTTCATGGTATGGCAAGTGAAGACCCAGATACGTTCCTATTTGAATTTGATGTCCTGTGCAGGAGTTATGACTATGTTACATATCACCAGAAACTCAAACTTTTTCCAGCCACTTTGAAAAGCCAGGCTCTGAGATGGTTCATGGGCCTGGGAGGGGATAGTATAACGACTTGGGCTCAAATGAAGAAAGCTTTCCTGGATAAATATCAATAATACTGCAAGGACAAGGACCAAAAGGAAGCCATTTTTAAGATGACCCAGCAAGAGGATGAGAATTTAGAAGACTATGTGGAGAGATTTCAATATAATTTGCAAAGATCAAGACAGAATGGGTTAAATGATGATACATTGAAGATTCTGCTCTTACGAGGGATTAGAGATGATTGCATTGATTCTCTAAATTTGATGGGTGCGGGAAATGTATCCCTACTAAAATATGTAGAAATATGTGACCTCTGCAGAAGATATTCGAGGAATGCCTCCATATCAGGAAGAGGAATTCGGGAGACAGTAAATAGAACCACGAAGACCTTAAGAGAAGGAGTTTCAAGGGTGGAGATTGGGAACCTCTTGGAGGATTTCAAGACCGACATACTTAGTTCCCTGAGTTCTCAGTTAGATTCACTTCAAGCAAAGAAAAGGAAAGAGGAGGAGGATCGAGCTTTGGCTACCTTCTGTCCTAAATGCAGAAAGAGACATCCCCTCAAAAGTTGTCCATTGGAAAAAGTGGATATCTTCCTTCTATGCGATCTGGAGCACCCTACAAAAGAATGTCCTTCGCTGCCAGGGCTCAAAGCTATATATGAAGAAGCAGGGACGGATGCAGAACCGGTCTGTTTTATATCTCAAAAACATCCATGGCAACCTCGACCTTCAGGTACAGTACTAGACCCCATGCAATCATTTAATCCTTACTGGAACAATGCTCAATTACAATAGTCGCAAGTTCCACAAGCTCCACAAGTCCAAGAAAACTCTCAGCCTTGGTACCCACCTTTGCCTCAACAAACTTGGGCACCTTCCTATCCCCAAAGTAACCCTTGGCAATCAAATTGGAGGAATTCAAATTTTGGGAATAATCAACAGATTCATCATTTAGCCCCGCAAGTACAGAATCCTCAATTCCCATTTGCACCAGTACAACCATTAATGCAACCCCTTCTACAAACTCAGTTAACCTTGCCAGTGAACAATCCACATCCAAAACCACTCCTTCCTGCACAACCCGCTCCCAACCCTAATAATAAGGTTGGACAACCTGTAATGGCTACTGAAATACCCAATTATCCAGTCTACTCCATCTCCACGGTGGAATGCCATGATATTCACTTACGCTCTGGCAAGAAAATTAATAAAACCACCTCTCCTATAATTTCAAAGGAGGAAGAGGAAGAAACACCAGAAAACTTACCAGTCCAATCCAAAGAAATACCAGTACGATCTGAAGACAATCTCCCACCCATCCCACCCAGGGAATCACCTTCAATAGAGCAAAAACAACTACCACCATATCCCGAACGCTTGCCTATAGAGAAGTCGATGCCACAGTCAAAATTTGATCTCCTTGGAGAATTACGAAATGTCTGCGTAAAAATTCCACTATTTCAAGCTATCAAAGACATTCCCATTTACTCCAAAGTCATCAGAGAATCATGTTTTAAAAAACCAGGCAGGAAACAAAAAGACCCCCCAACAGTCCACGTGATAGGCGATTTGGATGAATTGATGATGGGTAACACTCTTACTACTAAGTATTCTGACCCTGGTAGCCCTGTTGTTAAAGTGCAAATCAATGGCATTCCTCTCTCTAATACACTAATAGATTTGGGAGAAGCCATTAATGTCATGACTATAAGAACAATGGACAGATTGGGCATTACAAACCTCAGGAAAACTTCTACTATTTTACAGTTGGCTGACCAATCTCCTGTAAAACCAGAGGGCATTATAGAAGATCTTGTTATTTCAGTTGACTCATGGGAGTACCCGGTGGACTTCATGGTTCTACAAACGAAATCAAATTTGGGAGGCTATCCCCTAATTTTGGGGCGACCATGGTTGGTCATGGCAGACGCTTATATTGGTTGCCGGTCAGGAAACATGTGCATATCTCATGGCCATGCTGTTAAGGAACTCACTTTATATCCTCCTGCGAAGCCAATAATACAACTTGAACCCCCTGTTTGGCCAGATGAAGAGGAAATTGAGCAAGCAGATGAAACCCTACAGTTGTACATGATCGAACAAACGTTGGCATCAAAACAATTAATGGAGGATGATTTGCTCAGTCAATTCATTTCTTCTAATCCCTTGGGAGACTTGGTAGAGTTGTTTAGTACAGTTTGCGCTACTCAACAAATTAATAATACTCCAAGTTCATCTAATAATGCTGCTATGCCTGATAGGGAGTTTGAAATTATGGAAGTGGAAATTGAACCTGGCAAGCTCCTGAAGATTAGTTCTACATTGTCGAAGCATGAAACAGAATAGCTAACTGCAGTATTAAAGAAACATAAATCTGCATATGCCTGGGATTATAGTGACATGAAGGGTTTACATCCTGACCTGTGCACACACCATATATATACTAAGGAGGATTCTAGACCCATCAGGCAACCCCAGCGCAGGATGAATCCGACACTCAAAGAGGTGGTCAAAGAGGAACTACAAAAGTTGTTGGCTGCAAACTTTATTTATCCCATTTATGATAGCAAGTGGGTGTCTCCACTGGTCATGGTGCCTAAGAAGAACGGGAAGTGGCATATTTATGTGGATTACAGGGAATTAAACAAATCCACGCATAAGGACCATTTTTCGTTACCCTTCATCAATCAGGTGTTGGACACACTAGCAAGCAGAAAATATTTTTACTTTCTAGACGGTTTCAGTAGGTATAACCAGATCAGGATAGCACCGGAGGACCAAGAAAAAATGACATTCACATGCCCATGGGGTACCTTTGCATACCGAGTGTTACCTTTCAGATTATGCAATGCCCCTGCCACTTTTCAGCGGGCTGTTCTCAGCATCTTTTCTGATCTTATTCATGACACTATGGAAGTTTTTATGGATGATTTTACCTCCCATGGTGAAGATTTTGCAGCAGCTTTGAATAATTTAGACAGGGTACTTACACGATGCAAAGAGGTGAACCTATGTCTCAGTAGTGAGAAATGCAGAATGATGCTTACTCAAGGCATTGTTTTAGGTCATCTTATATCTCCCGATTGCATTAGAGTAGACCCAGCAAAAATCCAGGTAATCAGTAATTTATCAGTTCCATCCACACAAAAAGAGGTACGCAGTTTTATTGGATATGCAGGTTACTATAGAATATTTGTTCAAAAATTTTCAAAGATTACTAGTCCCTTATTTCTACTTATGTCTAAAAATAAACAATTCGAATGGACAAAGGATTGTCAATTAGCCTGGGAAACTTTAAAACAGAAAGTCTCTACCGCACCTATCCTATGAGGACCAAATTGGTCTTTCCCCTTATTAATTTCTACATATGCCTCTGATACTACTATAGGAGGAGTCCTGGGCCAGTAGGAAGATCAGAAACCTTATGCCATATATTTTATTAGTAAAAATATGACTGCTACCGAACTTAATTATACTGTGATTGAGAAAGAGTTCATGGCTGTCATTTATGCCATAAATAAATTTTGCCATTACATTACAAGATACCCAATAATTGTCCACACCGACCACTCTGCTATTAAATATCTCATGAATAAATCTATCACAAATGGCAGAGTCACTAGGTGGCTTCTGCTGCTACAAGAATTTGACATTTCAATAATGGACAGACCTGGTAAAACTAATGTGGTAGCTGATTTTCTTTCGAGAATAACTACTGGTGAAGAATCTCAACCGGTGGATGATGCTTTTCCAAACGAACATTTGTTTGTTATTTCTACTAATGTTCCTTGGTTTGCAGATGTAGAAAATTATTTGGTTGCAGGAAGACTTCTGGGGCATATGACGTCAAAAGAAAAGAAAAGGATTATGCAACGTAGCAGCAGAGTTTCATGGATTGATGGCTATTTGTTTTATATAGGACCAAACTTGGTGATCCGTCGATGTGTTCGTGAAGATGAAATCTATCCAATCCTGAGAACCTGTCATGATGGTCCATGTGGAGGACACTTTGCTAATAAACGAACCGCCCATAAGATTTTACAACTAGGATATTACTGGCCCACAATATTCAAAGATACCCGGGAATATGTCCAGAGTTGTGATAGTTGCCAAAGGATGGGGCAACCACTTCAGTCCGATGAAATGCCACTTCAAACTCAACTTGTGGTGGAACCATTTGAGAAGTGGGCATTAGAATTTCTTGGCCCTATTAAACATCCATCCAAGCAGAACTCATACATTTTAGTATGCAGATTATGTAACTAAATGGGTAGAGGCCAAGGCACTTCCAAGGGCAACAGAGTAGGCAGTCTCAAACTTTCTATATGCATAGATTTTCACAAGGTTTGGAGTTCCGAGGGAGATTATTACTGATGGAGGCCCTCAATTCACATCTAAACTTATCAAACCTCTCACAACCAAATACCAGATCAAGCATAGTGTAACTTCACCGTATCACCCTTAGGCCAACGGGCAAGTAGAAGGCACAAACAGAATTATGGAATCTTTGCTCACAAAGATTGTCCAACTTCATCATAGGAACTGGGCTGACAGGCTGCTTGAAGCCTTATGGGCCTACAGAATAGCATGGAGAAGCACAACAGGTTTGAGTCCTTATCAATTAGTTTATGGCAAGCAAGTCACTCTACCAATAGAAGTTGAGATTAAGACATTAAGAACTGCATTTCAATTAGGCATGGATTTATCACAGGCCCAACATACTCGCCTACAGCAGGTTAATGAACTTGATGAATTGCGACTGGATGCCATAGAATGTATAGCCATTGTGCAACAACAAAGAACTAAGTGGCATGATGAATTCATCAAAACTAAGTACTTTCGAGAGGGTGACTGGGCTCTTCTATACGACTCCAAATTCAAAAATTTCAAAGGGAAACTTCACACTCACTGGCTGGGACCATATGAGATTGAAACAATTTTTTATAATGGTACAGTATGACTCAGAACCATTGATGGTGAAGGTACATTTCTTATGGCCAATGGTCACAAACTAAGACCATATAACAAACAATTGTCCAAAGAGGCGTTTATCCGCAATATTGCTTTCTGTTGGTGCACCAATGATTTCCAGATCACTAGCTCAATCTCTGAAGAATAAAAAATATATATATAAATAAAATAAAATAAAAAAATGGACTGTGAAAATCCTTCTGGGACGCATCCCTTTAAAAAAAAATGGATTGTGAAAATCCTACTTGGACGCAGCATAAAAAAATGAAATAAAATAAAAAAAATTGGATTCTAATAAGTCCATCTATTTATTTGTTGCAGGGACATTCTATCTTATACCTTCTTTATTCCACCCCTCTCCTGCTCACTTTTGGATGGCCCTGCTTTCTGGGATAAAACCACTTATCACAGAACCTTTTCTGCTTTATTACGGAACCTGTTCCGTTTCATTACAGAAACCTTTTCCGCTTTATTACGAAACCTGTTCCGCTACATTACAGAACCTTTCCGTTGCATTACAGAACCTTTCCACTCCATCACAGAACCTTTTCTGCTTTATTACAAAACCTGTTCCGGAACCTGTTCCGTTTCATGATAGAACCTTTTCTGCTTTATTACGGAACCTGTTCCACTGCATTATAGAACCTTTCCGCTCCATCACAGAACCTCTTTCCGCTCCATCACGGAACATGTTCTGCTCTATCACAGAACCTCTTTTCGCTCCATTATGGAACATGTTCTGTTCCACTACCAAAATCCCTTTCTTCTCCATTACTGAACCCTTATCCATTCCGCAACATCACGAATCATTTCATAACAAGGTACCAGCTCCTCTTTCGATGTTCCTAGCACTTCAACGGTCATATTCTCGGCCACCTTCCACATCAACCCCACATGGAATCATCTCGCTTACCTGTACAGCCCATCATTATTTGACATCACCGGCAAATGAAAGAGGATCACTCAGCACTTGATCTGCAGCATTACAGATCCCGCTCAACAACTAACCCAGTCATATCAAATTCCATTTGACAGGACTTGTTACCAGGAATATCATCACAGCTCATCCGTCTAAAGGAGGGATGATTGCAACTCCTTACAATCATCAGCACAAGAAGTGGAGAACCTTCTATCCTTCTCGTTACTTAATATAATTATCGCAACCAGCCAGAAATTGAACGCCACTCATCCCTTCTCAAGTAAGGAAGGTACGTAACCCTCCCTCATTTGCTTTTGATAAGTACAAAAGGATGGATAATGAATTATCATGCTAGTTGATCCACACGAGGTTGTGTGTCGAGTTAGTTGGGGGGGGAATTGGGTTGCCTTTAAAAAACCCTGTCTAACCAACTATTGTCCGACAAGCTCTCAGCCAAACCAGTATTTATAACCCACCTTTGTATGATTTAAGTCCATTTTTTCTCTCTGGGAAAACAGAAAGGAACTTGAAACATTGAAAGCAATTGGGGAGAAACAAGAATCGAAATACAATGAAGGGGGCGATCCGGAGTGAACCTGAAAGCACGGAGATGGTTTATGGAAACAAAGAGGTCAAAATAGTTTTTCAGCAGGCAGGATGGTTGGAGTATTTCGATGGGATGAAGAAAGGAGATGTTGGGATCGCAATGGAATTTGCGCTCAGTTATAACAGGAAAATTGCAGAAGTACAAGGATTGAAAGTCCCAGCAAATGAACTCACAATCGCAAGGGTATCCAGATTACCTCAGATAGGCAAAAAATGGTTTGAAAGGCTTGTGTCAATAAAGCCTATGATCGACACAATCTTGGAACCAGGAGAACTACTGCAAGGAACAGAAAAAGGGACGAAGCGGACTTCACTACCAGTCCCATGGGGCGAGGTAGCACTCTGCGTAATCAAATTCATCACATGTGAAGGTCGGTTCAGTCTGATTTTTGCTTATCATTTTAAAATTTTGAACCACTTAAGACATCAGAAATATATCAATATGCCATATTTTCTATAGAAGTCCCTGGAATTAATGAGCAAAATGGTTAGGGGCAGTAATAATCCAGAGACGAGTCTGGCATATCATGGGTTGATCAGATTGTTGGTGGAGGATTCCCTACATAAACAAAATCATACATGGGAATCATTCGTGGGTATACCCTCGAGCACTGAGCAGATAGGAAAGAAGAAGAGAAAAGCATTGGAAATTGCCCCAGGAAGCCAACAGGAGAAACCAGTTCATGCGGTCCCAATGAGAAGCCTTCAAGCTAAAAACCCAACTTATTCGATAGAAGGACCCCATACCCGAACAAGCTCAAAGGCTAGGGGAGAGAGACAACACCAAAAGAAATTGACTAACCAGAACAAGGAATTGGAGGAAGAACAGGAGGTATTTATCATATCCGGAAGTACCAGCACACACCCAGAGAATCAACGGAGGTTGCAGAATACAGAAGAAAGAAAAATGATGGACGGCTTTGTTCAAAAGGACGCGAGGTAGCGGGATAAGAAGATGCCAATATTTGTTGTTATGCAAATATCATAGGGCATATGCTTAGTCGAAGAAATATTATGGGGATTTGAAGGGTTCCTATCAGAAGAAATTAGAATAAGTGGCAGTCCTACAGGAACAAGTCCAAAGAATGGAAAGACACAGGATGGATTCCCTATTGGAGGCTGTAGCATGGGAAGAGGAACAGAAGGAAGTTTACAAAGAGACATTCGACGAAGAAGGAACAGAGGATAGCAGGCGAGCATAAAGTGTGGAGTTTAAGGAGGGGTCCGAAATAGAAGTACGAGAAGGGTTTGAAGAAAAAGGACCAAAGGACCAAGAATTTCATGAAGAAAACTCTTCAGATGAAGTCTGAATCAAATACATGGAAGAAAGGATAGCTCAGCTACAGGCGACAACAGGGGACCTGGAGAGACAATTAAAATTGGCCAATAATCAGAAAAAGGGAAGGAATAGGAGACAATTACAAAGCATTTGCAGAGACAAGATTATGCCATGGCCATGAGGAGGCTGGGTCAAGAAGTGGAAAAAATAAAATTTGAAAAAGAATGCATGAACTACTTGGCCCATTCCATGCGAAATTTGAGGCCTCCTTCAAATTTATATTTTGTATTTTTAAAAGAACAACTGATATCTTTCAGGCTATCATGGTAGCTATGGGGTATAATGACCATATTGAGATAGTAGATCAGTTTGTTGCTGCTTTTTCCAGGGGTAATGATGAAGAGCAGGATTTCCTGTGTGAATTATACATGCACAACTTGGTTATGACAGATTATGAAGATTGGGACCCAAACCCTCATGTAGGGGAAGTACAACTGAAGGAATTTATGTCCTTCATGAGAAATCATTTAAGATGGAACAATGTTGCCACTGCTGTAGAAAATATTGAATGGGAAGACACCCTTTGGGTAAGAGGCTCTCCCTCAGTTGAGAAGTTGTTTTTGGCCAGAAACTAGGTGATGCAAGATCAATCATTCATTACTCTCCTAGAGACTGCTCAATTCAAGGTTGTTCATGAATGCAGGAGTTGGTTTCCCTTTCATAGGTTGGAGGTTATGCTTTGTTTACGAAGGAGGGTTAATGCCCTGAGCTTGGATTTGAAAAGAAAAGACGCCTTCACTGTCAGAATGTTTGAGCGAGCTCTAGACAGAATACATGTGTATTTTGAATGCCTGAGTACACAAAGGGCCAACTGGATTGGGCTCCAATTTCACTTCCCTATACTGTGGTGCCCTGTGGTGGATGGGGAAGACAGTGAATTTTTCAAGATTGTTGGCGAACATAAAGGTTTCTTCAGCATAACAGAAAGTGACCACTCTTCTTATAAGTGGAGTGATGAATGCCTAAGCAGCTCTTCAAGCACCCCTGTTAGTGTATCACAATCATAGTTTGCATAGGGACATGCAAACCCTTTGGTTGGGGGGAGATGACGGGTTGTGTTTATGACCTTTTTTGTTCCCTTATTTTACCTTGTTCTATGACTCTTTTGATACAATCATGTATTATCGTTGGCTCTCTTGCTTACATTTTGCACGTTTTGGCCTGGGTAAGGATTGATCTTGTCCTCTTTGCTATTTGCCAATTGCTTATGATTGGATAGAGTTATGATACCATTATTGCCTACTAAAGAAGTGATGTTTTCAAGTTCAATAACAGTCTTCTTACAGGTTACAGAATGAAGAATTATGAGAGCTGGAGGATATGCATTTCAATCTCGAGATACCACACTAAGGCATCAAGATCGATGTACTTCTTACATTGTTTTGGTTACCTATCTAGCGTCCAGATGCTGATGTAGTCGATCCAGGAATTGGAGGTTTTGTACTTAATTTGGTATTTTGAGCGCATGATGACCCATATTTTACCACTCCGATATCCCTAGGGATCATATCCACTTTCCACGATGTATATCCCTGAAATATATCTTGGAAGATATGAAGATATGCTTTCTTTGGAAATATGTGTTGACTATGTGATTTCTCCTATTTTCTCATAAGCGCTGATGTATAAAAGACATGGGGACTCTTCAGAAGGGTTAGCCTCAATTACATAAGAACTATTGAACACTGTATCAAGTTTTTATATATAAGAGATTCCTGGTTTATCTGATTCCATGTGTTGATCAATTTCGTGTGATTGAGAGGTTGTTCAGCTCCTGTTGATGAAGGCAGGGCCCCCTTCTATAACAGGTGTTGTTATAAGTAGGATTATTTTCCTATATGAATGTTGATAGATTAATTATTGATGCAGCGTTGATTGTTTCCATTAATTGATACGCAGAATTGGTGTGTTAAACATAGTTGAAGTGTGAATCCTTTAATGAGTGGTGCGATTAGATTACAGAGTTATTTTTATTATTATTGATAGAGGAGTATATGAATGATGAATGCCAATTTAGTATTAATTCTGCAGTGAATGGATGCAATTAGGTTCTTTTGAAATTATGGTGTGAGTGCTTAAGGGTAGAAGCAGATCGTGGAATTTGATTGGTTATTCAACCTTTTCATTGCAGTGTGATTCAGTGAATTATTTTCATTAGGAATTTCTCAGTTTGTTAATTAGAATTGGAAATTTATTTGCTTTCTGTAATTTGACAGATTCATGTTGGTAGTAATTTCTTTCTATAGTCTAGCCGCATTTTATTGATAGTTAGATGCTTTCATTAGATTGCAAGATTCTTTCGGTAGTCAGCAATTTCCTAGGAGTCCATTCACCAAAAGATTACATCCTAATTTTGATTTAGTAATTCATTAATCTTCTCTGCATTAAGATCTTCCAAGTTGCAGTGTCTGGCATATATTTTGCTTGGTAGCTCATAAGCCTTTGTAGCCCTGGGTTGATAATTTATGAACAAGATTTTCATTTCAATTTAATTAAAAAGGGAATAAAAGAGCTCGTCAGGTATACTCCAGTCAATCATGACTGGAAGAGTTCTCTCCCACATTGTTTTACCCTTTTTTCGGGCGATGAGGCTAACTTTACGAAAAAGGACCATTGGAGTCTTCTTTAGTTCTTTTCAGACTCTCTAAATATGAAATGATGACCGAGTTTACCTTCTATGGACTCGTTAAATTCTTACATTAAAGGGCCCACCATGGGCCGAACCCCTCCTACCCCAGGTTAATAAAACATTTGGGATTGGACTCATCTATGAGATGAGCTATACTAAGCATCTGGTTACCCTCATCAAGCTCGTAAAAAACACATGAGGCAGTCATCATTCATGATGGGGAAAAAGGAAAGCTTTTGTATTACACTTTTATCAGTGACGGTACCTAATTGTTCTTGAACATGGCACTCATTTTCATTTGCATACAACACTTGGATCATTTGTTTGTCCTTGATTTCCGCTTACTTCTTGAGTCTTGTTACTTCTTTGATTCATTCAAAGAAATCTTCCATCATCATTTGCATTAGGAATTTGTGTCATACTCGTCATGTCAATACTGCCAAGTCATGCCATGCCCGTGTTCAAGAATATCTTTCACTATTCATCTATTTGCAATCAGTACACCTTCAATCATGTCGGTCTACTCTGATTCAATCTCACAAATGTTTGTACCATCCGATCCACTCTACACATCCTTTATCGTGTTTCATGTCGATGATGGGGGATTCATCATGGCCCTCCTTCAACAGATTCATCCTTGTCGACCTCAACACATCATCCGAGGATTGAATCTAGAAACCAACCAAGTACCTTGGCCCTGCATGCCTCAATGGCAGGTTACCTCTCTTTCGACATGAGTTTACATCATTGACTTTTGATCGAAAGATTTCATCTTGTGTTTGACTTCAACTCATTAATTCACGCTTGATGATATGTACCGTGATACCTTGGGGATCATTGACATTAATGGTGATTTCCCTCGCACTTGTTAACGGTATACATCGATGAATGATAATCAAGTGGTTTCTACCATGTTCGACGTCAAGACATTTGTAATCACGTGGATAGATTCGTATCATTGTGGGTTCATCTTGAAGACCCTGGGGAGTTATTTTACCCAGGTTGTGATGGAGTTTGTATTGATTCATTTTAAAGGGATCCACATTTGTATTGGTCATGGCTGTGTTACCATCTCATCATGGATCTACGCTTGTGTCCAGTAGCCATCATTGTGTTCAGTAGGTCATTACTACCATGGATCTGCATTGTATTGGTCGGCAGCCATGTTGTACATCATATGAGATTGTTAGTTAAGAGTCAGTTATACTACATCATCGTCCTTCATCCGACAAGTCCATTTTTTCATTCTTTCTGTCAAAGCATTTCACCTGTCCAATCTTTAAACAACTTCATGCTTTGGGGGGCATTCTATTACACCTAAAATCTTACCACCATTAGATTCAGTGTATACATCCCTGAAGTTCCATTGACTATGGTGAGGTATCATAGCATGATCTTGGGACCTGATGTGGTCTTCTTTTCATGAGGACAAGAAATAATGGACCACCATTAGGTATTGAAACCAAAAGAGCTTTTGTTGAAGAGGAAAAAGTAGGAAAAGAAGAGCAATTGTTTGAGGAAACTATGACTAGGGATGAAAAGGGAACCTCGGATGATGGTGAGGAGATTAGGAAACTCATTAAGACACTCTTTGAAGACATGTCCAATCAGATGATCAAAAGGATTCAAATTGTTGGCTATACAACTTGGAAGCAAAGGAGAAAGAGGAGGAAGCAATAGTTCTCATCATGAGGAGAAGAAGGTAATGGGTGAGCATATTTTCTCAAGCATAGGACCCCATAATAGAGCTAATGAATTTCATAGTGAAGCGGGGACTACCACACCTAAATTTCTTGATTCCAAATCAAATACTAATACTCCAATTGATGTGCAAGCAATTCTAATCGAATGGAAAAATTTGAGTGAAGATTGTAGAAACACCCTACCATTTGATCAATACCTAATTGTCATAAAAAAGCTCAAGATGAAGGAAGGTAATAAGAATCCATTTCAAAATAGAGAATTTAATTATGCAATAAGTAAAATGCCACTTCCTATCTTTGATGGCTCATCTCAAAGTTCTGCACATACTTGGGTACACAAACTAGATGTGTATTTTCAGTTGAATCCAATGGTGGAAGAGGATGCTTTAAAAATGGCCATTTTGCATCTTGATGGGGAAGCCAATGATTGGTGGTTCCATGGTCTGAAAACCTTGGGACATGATCAGGTTAAAACATATGGAGAATTTTTTGACAGGGTATTAGAAAGATTTGAGCAAAAAGACCCAGAATTTCCTTTCAAAGAACTAGCCCAATTGAAGCAAGTTGGAACCCTTGTTGAATATATGTTGGAATTCCAAATATTATCAATTAAGGTGGCTGATATATCTATGGTGAGGTTAGTATTACTTGTTACACATAAAATCTTACCACCATTAGATTCAGTGTATACATCCCTGAATTTCCATTAACTAAGTCATTTATATGGAAAGGACTTTATTACTAGGTTTTGAGAGGTCGTCGCAGGATACACTCATGCAACCTGTGACGCCGCACCTTGATCCATTACAGGGTGTGACGAAGTCAGTTAAATGGAAAAAATAGCTTCTTAGAGCTCATTCTCGAAGGTTGTTGACTTGGATCCCTATCCCTGACCTGTTGGGAGAGATCGCCTTCGGTTCCTAACCTATTGGGAGAATCCCCTATCTCTCTCCTACCATATCTCAACCTACCCTATCCATATCCTATCCACTTAGTCCTATATAAGTGAAGCTCCACCCCTCTCCAAAGGGAGGAAGTCTATAGTGTCTACATGCTAGTGAAATCATCCTTGAGAGATCCCTACTCAACTATTGGGAGACTCATACTTCCTTGGGAGGATATGGCAAATGGCTTGGATGGAGAAGGGCTGCAACGTTAAGCCTTGGTTGTAGTTCTATGTATCTACTATGTATTTCCTATTTATAGTAATACAAATGCTTTCCACCAATATTGTTAACGTGTGATGATATTGAGTAGTTTACCTGTTTAACTATTTACTTAGATCTCTTATTGTATAGATGCTCTTTACTCGTTTCGTGTTGTTCTTTGTATCTTAACAGGTCTTGCAGCTGAGATCTGACAACCGCTGGACGTGGAGCAACATTCAGGAGAAAGGATTGCAAAGTAAAAGGTAAAACATCTAGCACTTGATCCTTAAGTAGATCTAGGAAATCCATTTGTAGTCTGTTCTATTTGTTTTAGACTCATGTTGAGCTAGGGAGATCCGGCTTGCGTCCGCTCAAGTGGATTGTCCATCAAATATTACTCTTTACTGAAGGTTTAGATGAACCCTTAAAAGGTTTAGTTAAGTCCCACAAGCCAAATTCATTGAAGGATGCCATGAACTTGACAAGAGATCTACAAAATGTGATACCTAGGACAAGGTTTCCTCCCAAGCCTAACTTCCCTTCCAAATTCAGATTTGACAAGAAGCCTTGGAAAAGAGATGAATTTGAAAAGAATAAGAAAGAGGGACTAAACAGGGAAGAACTTAGAAGAAAAAAATTATGCTACACATGCTTTCAACCATGGGCACTGGGGCATAAATGTACTAAGGGAAAATATCAATACATTGAAGTATTTTCTAATAATGATGAGTATGAAGGGGGTATGGATGAATAAGGACCTATTTAAGATCAAGAAGAGGGATATTATATAGTAGAATAAGGGAAACAAGAATAAAATCATCCTTCACCTAACAAAGCAAGGATGGCAGTACTTTCAACAGTGCCTCGTTATCACACTATTCAATGCAAGGGTGTGGTGCTAGGACAAAGGGCCTCAGTTTTGGTAGATGGAGGAGCCACACATAACTTCATTGATGTAGACATGGTGGAGAGAAGGAATATACTTACTGAACCATTCGATGGCTTCACAATTTTCATTCCAGGTCATAATACAATGGAGTGCAAAACATGGGTTGCAAAGCTGCAAATCACCATAGGTAATTACACTTTTTCTGATAGCTTTTATGTGGTTGATGTTGCTGATACTAATGTGGTTTTGGGAGTGCAATGGTTTTATTCTATAGGGGAGCATACAGTGAATTATCAAATTCCTGAAATGAAATTCCAAGATTCAGAAGGAATACTAAGGGTTGTGAGAGGGAAGCACACCTATCTGAATCAAGTAGTGACCTCCCATGGTATGAGATCCAAATTGACGCATGGAGACATAGAATGGTATGTTGAATGTTTCATAACCTCTCCCAATACAAACACAAAGGTTTTTGAACACCCAAAAGAGATAGATCAACTCCTACAAAAATATGAAAAACTTTTTGGAGACCTTCCACATGGTAGACCAACTGATGGGGGAGTTGAACACAACATTGTTTTGGAGGAGGATACTTAACCCATCCAAATACCACCCTATAGACATCCAAAAAAATTTAGAGATGAAATTGAAAATTCCATCCAAGAACTCCTAGAGTTGGGACTCATTAGACCAAGCTCTATCCCTTATGCCTCTTCAGTAGTGTTGGTGAAGAAAAAAGATGGAACCTTAAGGATGTGCATAGACTTTAGAGATTTGAACAAGAAGACATTCAAGAATAGGTATCCTATTCCTAGAATTGATGAGCTCATGGATGAGCTATTTGGGGAAATATATTTCTCCAATATTGATCTTATATCAGGTTACCATCAAATTCGAATAAAGGAAAAAGATGTGCAAAAGACTACTTTTAGATGTCACTATGGCCACTTTGAGTTTATTGTTATGCCATTTGGATTAACTAATGCTCCAGCCACATTCCAAGCATGCATGAATATGATATTTTGCAAGAATCTTAGAAAGTTTGTTTTGGTTTTCTTTGATGACATTCTCATTTACAACAAAACTTGGGAAGAGCATTTGCATCATTTAGAGGTGTTGAAAATTTTGCATGAACAGTCCTTGTTTGCTAAGTTGTCTAAATGTGAATTTGGGATGAAGGAACTCTTGTATATTGGGTAAATTATTGGACAAGGAGTGAAAGTGAACATGGAAAAAATAATGGCTATCCTTGAATGGCCAACACCAAAAAACATCACAGAATTAAGAGGCTTCATTGGAATATGCACCTATTATAGGAAGTTTGTGAAAGGGTTCTCCAAATTGACTTCTCCACTCACTGATTTGACAAAGAAAGATGCTTTCAAGTGGGATGAAGAGCCTCAAAAATCCCTCCAAAAATCAAAGAGGTGATGAGTAGTTTTCCAGTACTTGCATTACCTTATTTTACTAAACCTTTTGTTTTGGAATGTGATGTTTCAGGTGAAGGGATATGGGTTGTCCTAAAGCAAAGTAAACACCCTATATCCTTTGAGAGAAGAAAGTTGCGGCCCCATGAGAATATTTACTCCATATATGACAAAGAAATGTTGGCCATCATGCATGTCTTGGCCAAGTTTAGACAATACTTGGTGGGAAACAAGTTTGTGGTGAAAACTAATCACAATAGTCTAAAGAACTTCTTCACCCAAAAGGACCTTAATGAAAGGAAACAAAAGTGGGTAAGAAAGATCCAAGATTTTGATTTTGATATTGAATATGTAAAAGGGAAGAATAACATTGTAGAATATGCATTATCTAGAAGACCTTCCTTTTCTCTCATGGACATTGCAAAACATTAGAAAAACATGCTAATGGTTGAATATGCCAAGGATAGTTTTGCTTGTGATGTGTTAGATGGGCTCAAAGAGGATGACAACTACATGATTTTGAATGGGATGATATATTATAAGGGAAGAATTTATTTGGTTCAAAATTCAAAACTCAATTACAAGATTTTGCAAGAAGCACATGATTCCCCACTAGCTAGCCATCTGGGGATCTTCAAAACTTATAGGCAATTAAGGAAAAGGTTTTTTTGGAGAGGGATGAAATAATATGTTCTCAAATATGTAAATGAATGTAAGGTATGTCAGAAAAACAAATCTGAACTCACATTCCCATTTGGTTTGTTGTAACCATTTCCCATCCCGGAACAAAAATGGGAGAGTATCTCAATGGACTTCATCATAGGTTTGCCCAAATATTTGGGAAAGGATTGCATATATGTGGTAGTGGATAGGCTGACCAAATTTGATCATTTATTTGTTGTTACATCATATTTTAGTGTTGCACAAGTAGCTGATGTTTTTGTAAATAAATCTTCAGATTGCATGGACTCCCCAAGA
Source organism: Larix kaempferi (assembly GCA_027924585.1). Lineage (NCBI taxonomy): Eukaryota > Viridiplantae > Streptophyta > Pinopsida > Pinales > Pinaceae > Larix > Larix kaempferi. The sequence continues at coordinate 7,805,905 of BSBM01000632.1, forward strand.
GCATTGTAAGTGATAGAGATAGTAGATTCATGGGTGCGTTTTGGCAAGAACTTTTCAGATTGGTGGGCACACAATTGGCTCCAAGCACAAGCTATCATCCACAAACTGATGGCCAAACAGAGAGAGTGAATCAATGGTTGGAAGGGTACCTAAGGAACTATGTGGGAGAGCAGCAAAAAGCATGGGCAAAATGGCTACACTTGGGTGAGTTTTGATACAACACCACTTTTCTTATGTCAATAGGAATGTATCCTTTCAAAGCATTATATGGTTATGAAGCACTCACTTTTGTTGAGCATATATTTGGTGATAGTAGAGCCCCAAAAGTTAAAGATTGGGTGGAAGAGAGCCAAGAAATTTTAAATATTTTGAAAGACAACTTACAGGTAGCCCAAAATCAGCAAAAACAATATGCATATCAACATAGGGAAGAAAGGACCTTTCAAGTCAATGATTTGAAATTTTTGAGGTTGCAGCCATATAAACAAACATCCTTGAAAAAGAAGGGATAAGAGAAGCTAAAACCAAGGTACTATGGCCCATACAAGGTAGTTCGGAAGGTTGGGGAGGTAGAATATGAGCTAGAACTTCCAAAATGAAGTAAAATTCACAATGTATTTCATGTTTCATGTCTCAAGAAGGCTGTTGGTCAGAAAATTGTCACTTCAGAAAAACTTCCTCCTTTGGATGATGAAGGTCAGCTCATACTTGTTCCAGAAATAATTTTGAAGACTAGGGAAAGAAGATTAAGGAGCAGAACTATCAAAGAGTACTTGGTACAATGGAAGGATCTTCCAAGTGACGATGCCACATGGGAGTAGGAACAAATTTCGCAGCATCCAAAATGAAATTCATTGAGGACAATAAATCTTGTGTGGGGAGGACGGTAATGTCCACATTCCAATAACTTCATGACAGGAAAATTCCATCAATCCTCCTAGTTCCCTAGGTTGGATGGAGACATTTGGATTTGCAATAAGGGAGCTAATAAATTATGTTTATACATTAGAATGGAATAAATATTTAATAAAGGAGATAAATAAATAAATACAAGGGAAAATCAAAGTGGAAATTGATCATGAAGACACATGGAGGATGTGAAACCCACACAAGCTAGAATTTATGTGCCACATGGCATCCTCCCCTTGTAATTTCTAATCCATGGGAAGCATAATGTTCTTGGGATTATTTGGAAGGATCATACACCTGGAAATATGCATCATAGGTTGAATTGGGATGGAAGTGTAACTCACATGGAAGAGGAAGAGTCAAATGAGAGGTTCTTGGACACTTGTGCTAGATTCTCTAACATCTATGACAACAATGATGAATATGTTATGACACCTATGAAAAATTGCAGACATGATGGTTGACATCTGACCAATATGACATGTCAGACCTAAAAATAGAATCTAAGCGAGCACTCATGGGAGTTAGATAAGGCCAATAAGATTCCTACTCGAATTGGTGGAAGGTGGATGGCTAGGAAGTGGAAGACATGTGGCAAAACTTGAATCACTCCCAAATTTGAATTGGATTGGAGTCTATGGATGGAATTGGAACCTTATAATACTAAATATGTTTATAAAATATAGGGATGAGGTAAGAGAGGGGGTTTTGATCATTTTCAGAATTTGCATTTGTGAAGAAAGCTAGTGGAGTGCTTCTCTACTTACCTTAGCCAATTTCAAGGGTGAAATATTCCCATCCTAATTGGTAATGGGAAATGACATTCATACCTTTCATGGGAGCTTCAATGGAGTCTTATTTCAAAGGTGTGATCTACATGGAAGCCTGTGGTCTCTTCTAGTTCATCTCATTCCTTAAACCATTTCCAATTTTCTTTCCATATTCATGATCCTTGAGGAGAGGCGCATTTGGTGAGATGTTGTTCTATTTGGGGGAGCTTCTAATGCCCAATTTATTTTGTCATATAATTTAAATTCTATTTTATTCATTTTAATCATTGTACCAAGTCGAGAATCCAAGTGGAATTATGTAAATATGATCATTAATGAGAAAATGGTGCCTTTTTCCCCACTATGTTGATGTATGCCAATGAAATGTTGATAAATTCGAATGGAAAAGTGAACCACTGATAAATGTATGATGTATGGACTTTTAATAATGTTTTATACAAGTTTCATGTTCAGTGCATAAAATTTTGGAATCATTTGGTTCAGTTTCATAGCATTTGGAGAAGGTTTCCTATCATTTCCCCCAAGGTCGAATCTAGCATTTTTGTATCTGATTGGAGAGGGTTGTAGAAGGATTAATAAACTGAATGGTGATTTATATGAGACCTTAAAATTTTACCCTATATTTCCTCTACCTCTGTTTAGAAATTCGAGAGGTTATAATAGATTTTGGAGAGCCATCTTCAGCACTTACCCTTGAGGGAATTGAACCCCAAATTGCTAGTTGAAACCCCTACCTTGTCCAGAATTCAAAGGAGATTTGTAAAAGTATTTTGAAGGTCCCAAAGCACCCCTAAACCTCATAATATTGTCCTAATACCATTCATATACCGTCTGATACAAATTGGGAGTATTTGGAGCCATTTGGAGACCAAAACTAGTTAAGGGTCGAACTAGTGGAAAAATTGAAATTTTCACCATTTTAATAAAAATCTAAAAAGGGAGATTACACATGGTATAATCTCACTGACGAGGAACTAGACAGAATCATAGAGGGATTTCTGGAAAAATGGAAATTCCTAGCCATAGAGAAGTATTTATCAAATCATGCAGACAACCAATAGGAACAACAGTCAGAAGAAGATACAAGTTCAGTCAGTCAACAACAGGGCACATGAGAGGGAAATCCTATGAAAGAACAGTCGCATATGTCCAGTCATGATGGATCCTCAATAGCCACACCGACAGATTCTGACTTGGAGGCCCAGCGCGAAGAGATAAGGACAAAGAACAGGATGGAAACGGGAGAAGGAAGCGCAAGTGGTGGTCTTCCCGCGGAGCAAGTTGACAGGCTACTGGAGAAAATAACGGAGGTTGTGGAAGTTAACCATGCAAAGGTCACACAGCACTCCACCAAACACTTCGGGCAGATCATCCAACTACTATCTACACTAATGGATGCAGTCATAAACTCGAGCGTTACCCACGAGGATGTTCACCAAAGTTTGTCAACACCAAGAGTTGAAGTAGAAGTCGGCACACAACCGAGGATAGTACAAATGGAACCACATTCCATAAGAACAGATGATTAGGTCGTGGACCTAGAGTTAAGGAAGTCCGACTTAATCATGGTAAATTTCAACTTACTACCAATGTTGACATTACACTGGATTCAATCCGCAACAAGTGCAGAGATCCGCGACCACGAGGCCAAGATGCATAACAATATGGTCGAGTATAAGAAGCAACTACGCACCAGTGAGATGGAGGAACAACGTCTCCAAGAAGAGAAAGCCACAACACTAGCCGAGAAAGAGAAGGCTATAGAGGATCGAGGCCGCCTAGAAAGGGCACTTGCGAAGGCATGTGAAATTGCGGCGCTAGATCAGGATGTACTACCATAAGAGAAATATATTATGTTAGGAGTGCCTCTCACCGAGCTAAGGAAATAAAATGTAGAGCTCCAGGCGAGATTGATACCCATCACATCGCCAGAACAAATGTAGAGTCAACATATTGCGATCGAGGAAGCCGTGATAGAGATACTAGAGATGGAAAAGGCAGCCCGGACAATTAACGAGGGTGTCACAGAGTTTTAGGGAAGTGTTGTCCAGGACGACCAACTAATAGAGATGAAGGTGAAACTTAGTGAAGAAGAATCCCAACTGGAATATGTGAAGGGATCGATCAAAGTGATGCCCCCACTAGTGCAGATGACGAAGGCTGTAGAACTCAAAGGTAGGAAACAGCGTGTAACCAAGGCACGCAAAAGGCAGCAAATAAGGGCCACACATTTGGACGAGCTCCAAACAAAATCGAACGTCCTTGCAATACGATTAATGGAAGTAATGAAACAGGTTAAGTAGCAATTAGCGGAGGAGAAATAGAAATATTGCGAACACCCAATAGACCAACAGGTGGAAGAATGTACACAGCTTAGAGCATCAACAAAGGGAGTGGTCGATCAGATCAAAAACGCATACAACGGGTTCAAGCAGTAGGTAAATGCACTAGAGGTGTCCATCTGAGGTGGCTCAAGGGAGAGCCACAAGTTTGTGTTGGGGTCCTGTTGGAACAGGGTTAGACTGCACAAAGTGCGGAAGCTGACAAAAAAAAAGAAAGACAATCCACGGAAGAAAGGACCATTCGCAGAAAACAAGGAGCCGAAGAAAGCGCAAGATTGGTTTAGTTAGTTAGAATGGGCCATGTGGACCATTTTGAAACCATTTAGTTTGATATAAATAGGAGTATGACTGTAAGCCTAAGGGCAGCATCAAATGTTGTTTTGGCATCATCCCATGTTTCGCTCGATTTCGACAATTTTATATGAACCCGATAAGGTGTTTTGAACTGTTTATGCGAAGTTTATATCGCAGGTTTTGATGAATGCATGAAGATGTTCAGTTATGGTTATCGTTATCGGAAAATCCACTCGAGCAAACGCGTGTCGGATCTCCCTAGCTCAAAGTGAGTTTAGAACAAATAGAACAGAATACCAATTCATTTCCTAGATCTACTTAAGGATCGAGTACTAGATGTCCTACCTTTCACTTCACAATCCTTTCTCCTGAATGCTGCTCCACATCTCACAGTCGTCAGATCCAAGCTGCAAGACCTGTTAAGACAAGAAACGAGAGAAACCAGTAAAAGACATCTATACAATAAGAGATCTAAGTAAAAAGTTAAGCAAGTAAACTACTCAATATCATTACACACATGAACAATATTGGTGGAAAGCATTTGTATAACTGCAAATAGAGGAGTACATAATAGAGATCTAGAACTACAACCGAGGCTTAACGCTGTAACCCTTCTCTGACAAAGCCGATTGCCATATCCTTCCAAGGAAGTATGAGTTCTCCAATAGGTGAGTGGAGATGTTCTAAGAGCGATTTCACCAGCATGTAGATACCATAGCCTTCCTCCCCTTGGGATGGGAGTGAGCTTCATTTATATAGGACTAAATGGATAGGGTATGGACAGGATAAGTTGAGAGATGGTAGGAGAGGCTTAAGGGATCTCTCCAAAGGTTTAGGAACCGAGTGCTAGCTCTTCCAAGAGATCAGGGATAGGGTCCCAAGTTAGCAAGCTTCGAGATGGACCTTGAAGAAGTTATTTTTTCCATCTAACTGACTTTGTTGCACCCTGTAATGGAGCAAGGTGCGACGTCGCATGTTGCTAGTGTGCATCCTACAACGACCCTTCAAAACTTAGCACAATTGGGTACAAATCCTCCTAAGATGATTACTTAGTCCAAGTATCTTCAAGGGTGTATACACTGAATCTTATGATGAGTAGATTTTGGGTGTAGCAGTTATATATTTTGTCTTTGTTTTTGTTAAATGATGAATGCAAGTGTTAGTTACGAAATTTTTAAGGCTTTGTGGTTTGGTAGTTACTATTGATGCGAATGATTAGTTTAACCATGATAATGAGAATTTTGATTATACACTGCATATGAGAAGGAATGAATGCATGAACTGGTAAATGTGATGGGAATACATAATCTCTGGTTTCCATTGTTGTAGAGTTAGAATTGATGCATGTCCTCCCCCCAATGCGGAAATATGGTTCATGCAGCCCCCTTAATCATCTCGGATGAGACTTCACTTGCTCTGTGAGTGTTGTTGGAAAGGGTAAAACCTTTCTGGGCCGGTGTTTAAGGTTTTTTGGTTGATGTTTGTTGACAGCAGTGTGAAGTGAATCCCTGTCGACAGTCACTATGTCAATAGTGAGGGATCTGGGTTCATACCTTGATTCTGAGGCTACCAAGGCTTCTTCTAAGAGATGAAGTAATCTTGCTCCACATCCGAGGTGAATGCTTGAAGGAATGCTTTGAATTTTGGAAGTGAATGGAATTCTTTGATATTATTCTCCAAGTCACACAGGCCACATACTTCCACCTTGTCCAGCAGGAATTCTCTTAGTCGATGCTTCTTCCTACATTTAGCACAGAATACACCAAGTTCTAGATCTTCTTCTGCTTGCCTCTATTTGGCTCTCAAAATATCCAACTACAAGAAAATGGAGCTCATCATGTTAGTTTTAAATTTCTCAAGAAGGTTACCTATCTCTACCCGAGTAGCCCCTCCACTAGCTGACTTATGTGTCCTGGTGAGGACATCTCGATCTCATTCTCTATCTCGATTGTTGGTTCCAGAGGATCCCCTCAAGTATCTTCAACATAAGTCGATGATATTTTCAAAGGGTTCTTTTGAGATATCCCATTTCCCCAACAAATTAAGCATGTCCAGGAAGTCCTCTCTAATTCCACGTAGTAAGATAATTTTGAGTACATATTTCCCAATATCGGCATGACCAGACCTCTGCAAATTGTATAACAATATTTCAACAAAGTCTTCCAAATTATCCTCTTCTTTTTTGACCATCTTAAACAACTCTTACCTCCTATATTTAGTTCTGCAATAGTCTTGGTATTTGGAAAGGAAGATTTGATTCATCTGCTCCCAGGTAGTAATAGTCTCATGACCCAAACTCATGAACCAACGCAAGGCGTTTCCTTTTAGGGTGGCAGGAAATAGTTTCAATTTCTGTGCACTGGAGGTATAGTCATAGCTCCGACATAGGATATCAAATTCGAAAAGGAATTCATCTGGATCTTCGGTGGACTTACCATGGAAATTCAGAAACACTGAGGGTGAAATATTCTTCATAGGAGCAGCCCCAGGTTTTTGTCAAATCGGAAATTCAAGTGTGACAACAGTATCTACATGTTGATTATCCCCTATTTTCTCTTCATGGTTATTGGGGTGTTCTTGATGTTCTTCATGATCTCCGTTATCCATGTTTTCCCGGTTCCTTTGTTCTTCTCTCCTTCTTTATTCCTCTTCCCTTTCTTCTTCTTCTCTCCTTCTTTCTTCTTCTTGCCTTCTTTCTTCCTCCTGTTCTTGACAATGATCTAACCAGATTATGGGAAAACTACTCTACACAGTTGACTATCACACCACACTGTTGCAACACACCAAGGGAAAACATAATCATTAACAACTACTGTTGCAGTACACTGTAAATATGCCTACTGTAATTCCACACCAAAATAACATAAACAAAACTCAAACATCTACTTAACTCGATGATCTCTATGAGAAGGCAGGACCTGGCCTTCTAATAGAGATGCCACGGAAATTAATACAAATTAGAACACATAAATATAAAGAATTGTTGCTCCTTGTATTAAAATAATAGAACCAAAGTTACAGTACTCTCTGTTACAGCTTCTTACAATCAAATTCTAACCAACCCCTAGGCTTAGAATGCCTTCCCATACTTATACATAGGTGACATAATCCCTATCCACTAATATTGGGAAGCCATGAAGATCTATGATCTTCAGGATTCTGAATTGAAACATAAACAATTACAACCATCAATGCATTTGAATGAAGTTGTTCACAATTAGGCATGCGTTGTTACTCCGAGCTGTTAATGGACCAAACGGATTCCAACTGATTGGAAGAGAATATGCTGGGAATCTTTTAGCATGACCTAGGCACAACTGGCCTCGTGGAAAGATGCTCAAGTTGTCTCATCAATATATGGAACCAGATCCAGGAAGGGACAGCTAGCACCAAGTATTTCTTTCCTCTATAGGTTTAGTGAGTTGTTACGCCTATGTTCTTTCAAGGTTCTGAACTATTTTTATCAAATCAATACAAGTCAGTTCTAATCAAAAGATGAATTTCATAACCATAAACAATAGTAGGAATTAATGAAAGAAAGAAATAATAAGTTATACTTGTGAAGATCCATGCTTGACTTGGAAAGATATTTGCCTGGGTCATAGGAAAATGAGGTCAGACAAGGGAAAAAGGTGTTGATAAATATAGGAAAAAAGGGCTATTTTAGCACCCAACAAGTTCTATTCTGTAAATGCAATTCTATTTATGCTTAAGTGTTTTAAAGGTGCTCTATGTTTGAAAACGCCAGCGATGATTCTATATAGTTTATAAAATTTCTTTGAAAATATTTAACTTGGTTTAATGTTTCACAGAGATCTGGGTGAGGCCCTAACTCTATCATAAAATTCTTAAATTAAATTCAACCCAAGCACCGAAGTGCTTTGAGCCTACTCTATAGCATGGCTAGCTCAATCCAATGGATGGCTGGAAATAATTCTGTTACAGACTCGATCCCGAGCCTGCCTATTGGAATGTATGTTGGTATAAATATTATCATGGCTTTTGTTGATGCTATTTTGATTGGTAATTACTTTTTTTTATTACATATGTTCCTTTAAATGATTAAATAAATGTTGGTTGACTATAAGTGGAAAGCGAAATTGCTTCTACGCCTGTCAGGGTTTTATAGGAATTAGGGAAAATTTTAATTTCAACTTAATGTGTTATCTGTTTGGTAGTTGGCATGCGTATAAACCTAAGTAATTATTTATGTTTTAAATCCTAAGAAAGCTAGGGTAGCGTTAAAGGAAACCATAAAATATGACTCTGTAATCACCTTGCTTGTTTCATACATTAGCTTAATCGTTCTAAAAAGACTTAGGGTCTCATGAGACTTTCAGGATTTAACGTTTAAAGGAAATATTGTTTCAATATAAGGTAAATAAACAAAGTATTTAAGGGTGGAGATCTAGCATAAGCTAGCTTCGCTAGCTCTGCTAGATCAGAACTTGCAATGGAAAAGATTTTATGGTTAAAAATTTAGATATGCGTATTTAAACTTTCAGTATTAAGAATTAATTAATGTTTAACCTGGGGAGCCAATGCTTATTCCCTTTCTCGTGAAGTAAATAATATTAACCGAAATTATGAAAAAGAGAGAGATTATAGTTTAATAAAGAAACTACCATGCTTATAAATTTTAGTTTATAATCCTATGGAAGCATAATATATAATGAACATTAAATTCTTACCTGGAATGTGTTGTTGTGATATCCCCTTTACCCTGTGCACTTCAAACACTAGTTAATGGAAAAATACTCTCAGCTGACCTGTAGAATGGTAACCAAATAACCTCAGAACTGCCATGTTCCTCCCAATCTTTGACCCAGAACCATTCCTGGTTCTTAATCGGATCACCCCCGAGCTAGTTCCAACATGCAAGAGGACCTAGATCACCTAAGGATGATGCTGCTGGTATCTTGGAGCAAATCTCTATATCTTATAAGTATAAGTTTTGGAATTCTCTCCAATCCTATACATAAGTAATGATCAAATAGATTATCCTCTCTTGGCTCTTGCCTTTAAATAGATTTCTTTGGAAATGAGTAGTTTTGGTTATCTTTATATTAATGTCAATATTTTAATATCTTCTTGAATTCAACTCCTAGTTTGAATTATATCTAATTTATTTATAAGATAATACTTTTTGATAACTTAGAAATTTTAAATAATTTCTACTTTGAGTTTTTAGAAGAGAATTTTAATTTATTTATTTAGTTTATAAAATAACACACATATATATAGATATATATATATATATATATATATATATATATATATATATATATATATACTTATATATATATATTTAATTATATATATATAGAGAGAGAGAGAGAGAGAGAAAGACTTTAATAATTTGTTTATCTTTTATTTCTTTTCAATTAACTTCACATATATGTATATAGACTTCACTTTATTTTATTTATCTTTATTTATTCCAAAGTACTCCACATATATAATATTTTCATGTATGTATATAGACTTTACATATTTAATTTATTTTATTAATCATGCATTATATAGCATATTTTTTTAATCGATGCTTCCTTAAATTATGTATGTTCTTTAAACAAGGCCTCATGTGGGGTTTGGGTCGTTCAACTAGTATAGGTAGCCCTAGGTTCCCTTGCATGTTGGATTACCTCGTATTCATGGCAGTATCTTTCAGTCCTTTATGAGAGATCAATAGTGATTCAATTAATCATTTGAACAAGTATGATGAATGTTGGTGTTATTCAAAGTATTTCCAACTCAACAATTTTAAGTAAGGTAACCCCTAGTGATATTCAGAGATTATTCTCAACACTCTCAAATAAGCATTACACTAGTGCAATTCCATAGCCTTTTGCTCAACACTAGTACTAGGATGCATTTGTACGATACACCTAGTGATACAATGGCCAAAGATCCGATGCTCCAGAGCTTATGCTCAACATCATGTTCGAGTGATCCAGGGCTTATGCCCAACACTAAATCATTTATTTGTTGGGGTTACCTATGTGCTCCAGATCTTATGCTCAACACATAGTCTTGTAACCCATGTGCTCTGTTAAATTTTGAGCATTAATTCACAATACTCTAGGATCTTTACTGAGAGAATAACATGTACATTATATCAATGCATAACAATCATAACAAGCATGTCAATCATCACAAGAATCAAAAGCATGAGAGACAAGAGACACAGAGTTTCCGTAGGGAAAACCCTAAGGTGAAAAACCCCACAACTTCCCCAGAGATAGAGAGAGCAATGGCTCAACCAAAGTACAACCAAAATACACAGAGATAGTCTCCTAGTAGCAGATGATCCTCCTCCTCACTATTGCGCCACGTTCTGAGTGAAGGAAGTATGAGTTTCCGAATGATCCAAATAGAGATCTCCCGATCTCTATTTATACTTAACATGTTTGCCCAATATCCTTATGGGGCCGACTTGTCTAGTTAGGTACATCAATTACATATTACATAAAATAGGGCCGACCCCACACATGGTGGTCTAATAACCCATCGACAAGTTCACACACTTGTGACACTTGTCAATACACATGACGACACTTCCTTATAGAGAAATAACACATCTCTTATAAGGGTACAATAAATATATATGAAATACATTCCGAAGTTACATATACATCAACACTCCCTCTTAACTAGGAAGGTATTTCTCGACATAGATCTGCTAGCACAAGTCTTGTTCTCTGGATCATCGTCATTGATGCATCGTCCTCGAATCATCATCATCATCACTACTGCTACTATCTCAAACAATATCTGCATCTACTCGTCATAGGAAGTTCTACAGAGCTAGTCCTTTTTCATACTGGATGTAGGCCCACCAGCTGCAAGTCTTCATCATCATTGGCCATGCTGTGGAATCCTTGGGACTTATTACGTGCGTCACAAAACCTTGCAAGAGCATCCCAGGCTGTTACGAGCACACAGCTCTACCTATAGGATCTCCCAGGGCCATATTATATGTTACCTCACCACAAAACCTTGCAAGAGCATCCCAGGCTGTTACGAGCACACGGCTCTACCTATAGGATCTCCCAGGGACAGATTACATGTGGTCATGGAAAAACCTTGCAAGAGCATCCCAGGACTTATTACGAGCACACAGCTCAACCTATCGGATCTCCCAGGGCCGAATTATATGCCATAGGACAAAACCTCGAAAGAGCATCTGCCAGATATCCCAGGGCCAAATTATATGCCATAGGCAAAACCTTGCAAGACTATCTGTAGATCTCCCAGGGCCAAATTATATTTCCTCCCAGAGAAAAACCTCGAAAGAGCATTTTCCAAATATCCCAGGGCCAGATTACATGCCATAGGAAAAACCTCGAAGGACTATCTGCAAATCTCCCAAGGCCAAATTATATGCTCATCTGCACAGCCTGATCCACAGCCATAGAGTATCAACCTGATACTCACCATACATCATCCCGATACATACATGATCATCTTGATCATCATCACTGCAACATCCTGTTGCATGTCATCTGGAGCAACATCCTGAAGCTCATCATCTATGATCATCCTGATCATACACTGCATCCACCTGATGCATACCAAGTATCTTCCTGATACATATCATCATACATGATCCACCTGATCATACAATGTATCCACCTGATACATACATAGATACACAATGCATCTAACTAATATATATCAACATACATGATCTACTTGATCATACACAGTATCCACTTGATACATATACAGATACATGGTCCAAGCATCCAACATGATGCATATACAAAATACATATAAATGATACAACTGAACATATCCAGCATCAACCTGATGCATACATACATATACATATAAATGATCCAACTGATCATATCCAGCATCAACCTGATGCATACATACATATACATATAAATGATCCAACTGATCATATCCAACATCATCCTGATGCATATACAGAGCAGTAACTGGAGCATCGTCCTGATGCTCATCATCCAGTGCTTACATCCACAGCCATGTGAAGGATCCTCCTTCCAACATGCTTGGAATGGCTTCAGCAAATGTCTCCATCACTTTTTCCTCGAAGTGTCGTCGATCAGAAGAACACCGAGCCTCTCTCTGAAGTACTCGAACTTCACTCTGGCTAGTGGCTTCGTCAACACATCTGCAATCTGCTCGTCCGTCACAACATACAGGAGCTTCACTTCTCCTCTCTGCACCATATCCCTGATGTAGTGATATTTGATCTCTATGTGTTTCGACCTGTCGTGAAACACTGGGTTCTCAGACAGCTTCACACAACTCTAGTTATCACAGAAGATACCAATAGCATCCAACGGGAGATCAAATAACTCATACAATAGCTTCCAAAGCCATACTGCCTCACAAATAGCCGAAAAGGCTACAACATACTCTGCCTCGACTGTACTCAGTGCTACGCAGGACTGCTTCCTGCTAAACCAAGAGATCACACCTGATCCCATACTGAAGCAGCACCCAGATGTGCTCTTCCTATCTGTAGCACTGCCTGCCCAATCTAAATCAACATAACCTTGCAGGTTAAACTTTTGATTCGCTTCATACCTGAGCCCATAATCAATTGTACCATTTAGGTACCTTAGAATATGCTTTATAGCAACTAGGTGAACACTCCTCGGTTCCGTTAGGAACTAGCTCAATGTGTTCACCGCAAAGCAAATATCTGGTCTCATGTTCGTCAGGTACATCAAGGACCCAATCATCTGATGATACATAGAGACATCAACTGGCTCAGATGAAGCATTACATAGAAGCTTCAGATTCGATGCCATAGGTGTGGTCATGGCCTTGCAATCCATCATCCCGAACCTCTTCAGGATATCTACTATATACTTCCTGTGTCCAAGGAATATCCCATCTGCACTCTGCCACACCTCCATACCTAGGAAATAGTGCATCATCCCCAGGTCCTTCATATCGAACTCAGCAGCAAGCTTCCTCTTTGTATATGCAATCAATCTGTCATCTCCTTATACAAATAAGTCATCCACATACAGGAGCAAAATCACAGGATTCCCTTCCTCAACCTTGTAGTAAAGGTTGGAATCCGCTTTACTCTTGGTAAAGCCCAAACTAGATAGAAAACTGTCCATCCTACCATACCAAGTTCTGGGAGCTTCCTTCAAGCCATACAAGGCTTTCTTCAATCTGCACACATATGACTCCCTGTCATGTGTTTCAAAATCGAGTGGCTGCTCCACATACACTTCCTCTTCGACTACACCATTCAAGATGGAAGTCTTGACATCCATCTGGTGTATCTTCCATTTCATCACTGTAGCCAGGGCAAGTACTGATCTGATGGAAGTGTAGCTGGATACAGGAGAAAAATTTTCTTCATATTCTATTCCCTCTTTCTGAGAGAAGCCACGAGCTACGAATCTTGCCTTGTATTTTTCTATGCTGCCATCTGCAGCATGCTTGATTTTGTAGATCCATTTGAAAGTCACAACAGACTTCCCTTCAGGTCTTGGGACAACATCCTAAACATCATTTTTCATTATTGATTGGTATTCCTCAACCATGGCATCCTTCCATTCTTTCTTTTCCGCTGCTTCTTCATAACTGGAAGGTTCTTTGTTCATGATATCACAGAGTAAAGCAACATAGCTGGTATGTGATCTAGTTCTCTTCTTTGCTCTATGTTCTTCTTCTGGAATGCCGAATCTTTCTGCATCTTGAATGAGCTCTCTAGCCCATGCAGGTTTCCTTTTGTGAGAGTTATCTTCATGGGGTGGATCTACAGGTTCTTGCGGATCTTCAAACTCACGAACAATATTTGGAATTGCTTCAGTCATGGTAGTGTCTTGAAATCTAGTTTCCTTAGGTTCATCATAGTCTTCAACATGTGTCTTTCTTGATTTGATAAATGCTGAGTTTTCATCAAATGTCACATCTCTACTGACATCAATCTTCTTGAACCCTGGAAAATATATTTTGTAAGCCTTCGAGCTTTCACTGTAACCCACAAAGATACCCTTCTTTCCTGAAGGATCTAGTTTGGTCCTCTTTTCCTTTGGGACATGAGTGTATACTGGACAACCAAATATTCTGAGATGGCTGACTTCAGGTTTCTTACTAGAGAATACCTCTTATGGTGTCTTGTTGTCCAATATCTTGTGGGGTGTTATGTTCTGTACATATACAGCTGTTCTAGCTGCTTCTGCCCATAGGTGCATAAGTAGATCCTGGTCATGCAACATTGCCCTTACTGCTTCCATGATTGTTCTGTTCTTCCTTTCTGCAACTCCATTCTGTTGTGGATTGTAAGGAGCGGTCAACTCCTTCTTAAGCCCTAACTCACTGCAAAGCTTCTTGAAGTCACCTGAGGTGAATTCTCCACCATTGTCGGATCTGAATGTTTTGATTTTCTTATCAGTTTGATTCTCCATCAAGGTTTTGAATTCCTTGAACTTATCAAACACCTCATCTTTGTTCTTCAAGAAGTAGACCCAATTTTTCTTGGAGAAGTCATCAATGAAAGAGACATAGTAAACATACCCACTCAGAGAACTGGATGACATAGGACCACATACATCTGAGTGGATGATTTCCAAGATACCTTTTTCCTTGCTTTCACTGCTTGGAAATGCCTTCTTAATGTTCTTTCCTTTTGCACATCCTTTGCAAACACCTTCATGCTTGGTCTTGATTTCAGGAAGACCATCTACAGCCTTACTTGCAATTGGTAAATCCCTGTAGTGCATATGTGCAAGTCTTCTATGCCAAAGTTCACTTTGCTCCATGGATTCATGCACCATGGCATGTTCATGTTGTCCTTTCAATTTATACAAACCTGCCTCTTGCTCTCCAATCACTACTGCATCATCGAATGTTTTACCCTTTGGCCACATTAGGACTTGGCCATCTACAAATGCAACCCTCATACCTTTTGCATCCAATGTAGAGATGGAGAGTAGGTTCTTCTTGAGCCCAGGTACATAAAGGACTTCTTTCATCTTCAAATATTTTCTAGAATCTAGGTTGTAGGAGGCTTCACTACTTCCTTTGATAGGTTATTGATAATCATCCCCAAGTTTCACTTTATGGGGTGATTCATGTTCAGATAAATTTACAAAATATTCTTTAAACCCAGTCATGTGTTTGGAAGCCCCACTGTCAATTAACCAACCATTACAACCATGAGAGATAGTACATGTGAGAGCAGAGATTAGAACATACTCTTCTTCACTTGATGAGTCATCATCACTTTCTACGCTAGCCTTCTTCTTTGGAGGTTCATCATCTTCGGCAGCTTGAGCATGGAACTTTCTTTTGCTGCCCTTCTTCTTCTTGCTGGAGTTGTTGTTATCCCTTTTGTTCTTGGGACATTCTGAAGCAAAGTGACCCTTCTCATTGCATGTGAAACATCTTATATCCTTCTTATTCTTTTTTTGGTTGTGATAGGATCTCTTGTAGTGAGAGTGTTCCTTCTTGGGATTGCTTCTTTTGGTGTGAGCTACAAGAGCTTGATCTTCACCTCCCATCTTTTATTCACGAGCTACAAGCCTAGCCTCTTCTTGAGAGCATTCCTCGAATAAAGGAGTCCCATGACCTAGGTAGGCCATTCAGAGTGGTCATGACAACTTCACCATTGTCCACTACTTCATCCACAGCTTCAAGTTGTTCCTTGATCTGAGAGACCTTGGAGAAGTAATATTGAATGGTTTCTCCATTCAACATCTTGACCCCTTTCAATTGATTCCGCAGAGTCATCTTCTGATTTATGTTCTTCCCTTCAAATAACTTGGTTAGGGAGTCAAACATCTCTTTGGGTGTCTTCAGAGATGACACATGGGGGATGAGATGGTCTTTGATAGAATTAGCAATGATTCTCTTTGCCTTAACCAAGTTCTTCTAATGTAATATCTTAGCCTCTTCATCCTCTAGGATAGGGATGTCTTCTTTTATATATAAGTCCAACTCATTCTCTTCCGGGATTAACCCAATCCTATACTTCCAGGCTCGGAATTTATCAGCCCCTTCAAGCTTATCCTCAATATTGGTGTGGTGAGACATATTACAGAGTACTTCAAATGAAAATAGAAAAGATTTAGGTCTTACCACTTGCTTTGCTGAAAACTGGATCTCGTCCCGAATTAGGGTTTGTCGAAAAAACCCTAAAAAATCAAAAGGTGAATTTCAACTTTCTAAAAGGATAGAAAGATGCGCCTTGATGAGTTGATCATCCTGGTGTATTCAGAATTTGAGATCTGCAAAGATACACCCTTCAAAACTACCTTTCTGTCTTCCCGGATTCACTTAGGAGGACCCTGAATTAGGGTTTGAGTTTCCCAGAGATCTACCTAGCCAAAAATCTCGATCCAAATCTCTAAACTTCGATTTTGGCAAGGAGCTTCTAGCTATGTCTTCAGATTCCAGAAATTCCTATTTTTTTAGGAAACCCTAATTTTTAGGGCCAAATCTGAAAATGCTCAGATTTGAATTCTGATTGGACAGATAGATTCTCCTTGATGAGTAGAGTCAATCTACTATATTTATTTTCCAAAATCTGTGGAGAGAAACCCAATAAACAAGAAACCTTAGTTTCCGTCACTGCACAATGTCTTCTTCTCAGGTTAGCTCTGATACCATGTTAAATTTTGAGCATTAATTCACAATACTCTAGGATCTTTACTGAGAGAATAACATGTACAGTATATCAATGCATAACAATCATAACAAGCATGTCAATCATCACAAGAATCAAAAGCATGAGAGACAAGAGACACAGAGTTTCCATGGGGAAAACCCTAAGGTGAAAAACCCCACAACTTCCTTAAAGATAGAGAGAGCAATGGCTCAAACAAAGTACAACCAAAATACACAGAGATAGCCTCCTAGTAGCAGATGATCCTCCTCCTCACTAGTGCGCCACTTTCTAAGTGAAGGAAGTATGAGTTTCTGAATGATCCAAATAGAGATCTCCCGATCTCTATTTATACTTAACCTGTTTGCCCAATATCCTTATGGGGCCGACTTGTCTAGTTAGGTACATCAATTACATATTACATAAAATAGGGCCGACCCCACACATGGTGGTCTAATAACCCATCGGCAAGTTCACACACTTGCGACACTTGTCAATACACATGACGACACTTCCTTATAGAGGAATAACACATATCTTATAAGGGTACGATAAATATATATGAAATACATAGATGAAATACATTCCGAAGTTACATATAGATCAACATGCTCGAGGGATTATGCCCAACACATCATAAAAGCCAATCATGTATACCAAAACTTCTGCACAGTACATAAAAAATTTTATCTCAATATATTAGGGTTTTTACCCAATCACATATTCAAAATCAACCAAGTACATCGGGGCTTATGCCCAGTACATAAAAATAATCCATGTCCATCATGGTACATGCCCAATATATAAAACAAAAGTAAATCATGTGCATTGGGGCTTACACCTAGCATATATATAAAAAAACTAAAACATGTGCATTGGGGCTTACACCGAGTATATATATCATCAAAATAAATCATGTGTATCGGGGCTTACGCCCAATATAGAAAATAATCATAATCAACAAAATTCGGGATATTACACTTGGGCCCAAAATGAAGGTTTTGCGAATCTAGGACTAAGAAGGATGATCATCACACATGTGTTCATAAGATTATTCTTAGACTCTATGTGTGGGAATTGATTCCATTATAAAGTTTTGATCAATAGTGATGTAATATCCCTCTTTTATACCCCTAATATTTTGTAAGTGTAAACGAAAATTGTATTGTTTTCTGGTGAGGAGCTCAAGGCCAAGGACCCACCTGCACTAAAACCTAGTAAGCCATGTGGGTTAAATCCTAAAATGTAAATTGTAAACTTAGGAGACTAAGGACAGTGATGCAACTAAACGATGACAACCGAATCCACTAGGGGAGAGGTAAGGTTAAGGGAAGCCCTCAAAATCCATAGGATGATGTCTAGGAGTCTTTATGATGCCTTTAGGTAACCTAATTATTTTGGTTGAGGGTTGAAAAAGTATAAATATGATTATTACCCTAAGACTTTTATATGATGTCCTAAGCTCATGACATTACCCTTTCGATACAAAGCGAATAGGCATCATTTATGACCTATGCATGATGCTATAGGTCACAGATGATTTTCAAATAATTATCCAAAATTAATTTTATTATAAGTATTAATCCTATTCTGACAAGAGAGTACCAAAGAACTCAGAAACTCCTAAAGCTAAAAGAATCTTATCTTATTAAATTGTTATATTAATATGCTTGTTATGGTATGCGATAAATAAAGTTATACCACTATACTTAGTATAATTAACTATATGAGAAAAGTATTTTTGCCTCGGAAGGAAGTTATATTTTTATAACTTATATCCATAAAAGAGTACTACATTAAGTCATTGTTTATATAAATAGACATATATATGTGTGTAAAGGACACAGGAACTATGGAACATAAATTATATATATAATATTTAGTGAACAAACATAGATATATATTATATGTTAAAAAGATAATAAGATTTAGATGGTCATATCATTAAATACCATTAGTTATATAATGGATACATACTTAACATTTGTAATACGATTTCTGCTCAAATCGATCGATATGTTACTTAACATTGATACACAAACCCTACAATCAATCCCTTTGCCAATAATTAATGTTGGCTACAAAGGTGATTCTCCATCTCGACTTAATTTTTGTATGGTAACGTTATTGCTGAAAAGCGACCTTACAGCCGTCTGAGATCTTTAAGTAAGGTCGCAGCTCAGAGGAAGGGGGGAAAACACGCATTCCACTTTAGTTACGGAATTTTGTAGAGCAGGTGGAAGGGAAAGGGATAGCTCCCAAGGAGCCTGATCCCAAATTATTTTACTTCCATTTGTTTATAGTCTTTTATGTGTTGCTGGGTGGGACGGATCTATGTGAGCAACACCGGGTCAAAAAAATTTGTATAGTCCGATGTTTATATTGTGGTAGATGGGTCGGCTCTGTATGAGTAATCCTACGGAAGAAATTTTATATGTAGTCTATGTATGATATATACATCTAGAGAAAAGTGGATCCAACTCGCCACCGGGGAGTTGCAAAGATTTACCACTGTCGTATCATAGAGGCTGGGCGATCTTGATAGGATCGACCCACGCCCAACTTATCTCTACATAACGATGAAGAATAAGGATTTTTGATATACTTATATTTTTTATTGTGTCATGTGTCTAACTAGAGCTGAGAGCAGAGCGATCTGCCTCTTGTATGCTTAAGGTATTTTTGATATACTTATATTTTTTATTGTGGCATGCGTCCAACTAGAGCTGAGAGCAGAGCGATCTGCCTCTTGTATGCTTAAGGTTGACAATAGTTTATGTGGTTTGTGAGGCGGTCCTCTCTCTAGAGAGATGAGCTCTTTTAAATCAAACTTGTCGTAACTGATTTGTGAGACTTAACCTTTCGTATTGTGGTTATTTGATTTATGCTTCATGTTTATGCTATCAAGAAATTATTGTAGACCAGCGTTGATCCTAGTTTGGGAATATCTCCGCTTTATCATTTGATGTTAGCATCGGAAGGGACAGCGTGAAAACTAGAGCCCTGAGTCAGTTTTCCTCCTATTTATGTTCAATACCGTGGTTTCCAATTTCAGAATACCCCAGAGTAGATTTTAGCACCCACATTAGCACCCAGGTATGGGATATTTTGATAGGAACAAAAATCTTAGTTTCCTTCATATTTAAATTTGTTTAAATATTGATCCCGAGCATCAATTTAGTGGTGTATAGATCATATGGGTCACAGAGGTCGTAGCTCTTTTCTTATACTCTGCATTTCAGGTTTTTGATGGAATGCTTGGAAGGGAAAATACACGGAGGGTAATACTCTGTATAGTTCCATCATTTTATTTATCTTTGCACTTTGTTTTGGTAGAACCCAGGGAAGGGATAGCCCGAAGGCTTGATCCCTGCTCTGATCATTTATTATATATTTATATTTTCAAGTAAATGCAACACTCTATCTATAGTCCCGGCAATTACTTTCAGATCAGAAATCTGAGTAAAGAAAACGACCACTCTGTCTAGACGCGTTAATCCCTGGGATAATGTTGGGTTATACCTATATATATTACATGTGGTGTATCTCTGCGATTTCTGGTCTTTGAATCCCAAGTTTCAAAATTTGGATATATATTTTATATGCTGTAGGATCCCTATATTTTATCTTCATGCTTCCATCGGTCGATCCTTGTGAAGATACCAATCCTATGTTTTATGTTGTAACACAATAATCTGTGAAAATGCAGACAGTATAATTGGAGATATCGGTAACATTTAGATTCTTAACTAAATGCATTTATCTATATTTATAGTTCTCTTTCATCATTTTGGTGTAGTATGCC
Source organism: Larix kaempferi (assembly GCA_027924585.1). Classification (NCBI taxonomy): domain Eukaryota; kingdom Viridiplantae; phylum Streptophyta; class Pinopsida; order Pinales; family Pinaceae; genus Larix; species Larix kaempferi. Next base: position 7,826,653 of record BSBM01000632.1, read on the forward strand.
TAAAAGAACTCTGTAAGTTATTATTTACCAAAGAATAGATCTTTGGAATCCTTGTTGTTAGCATTGAATGTCTTGGATATGCTCGTGATAAGAGAGGCTTGGGAAAAGTGGAAAATGAATATTGCAACAAGTGTGTTGCAAATGTAAAACTCTGTTTGATAAATAATATATGATGCAACTTTCTTTGTGGACGTAGCCCATAGATTTGGGGGAGCCACATATATATGGTTCGTATGTGTAATTTTTAGGGTTTTGTTGTATATAAACTAGATGCATCTATCCTTAAATTTCCCTTAGCATGCAAAAGTTATTTGATATCATGTGAATAATTTGGGTTGCATTCAGAATCGAGAGGAATGGTTATATGTGCTTGAATAATTTTTTGTCATTATGTTGCTGCAAGAATGGTTGTCTTAGGGATTTAATACAAATGAACTTCATTATAAGTTTTGGAGATATTTAATGTCAAGGAATTTCCATACGAGAATATGTTTCAAATTAATGCCTCGATTTGTAAAAGTATAAATTCTTAATGAGTAAATGACTATGCAAGTTGATTATTTCTTTTTAACTAATGGTCCTTATCATGCGAGGATGGCGGACTTTTGGTCCTTATCACAAATAAATTTCATTGTGGATATCTCTTATATTATGAAAAGTTTTGAAAATTCACTAAATACTAACGCAGTTATTTTGGGTATGTTACATATGGTATCAAAGCAGAAGTTACAACACTCGGGCCTACATCCAGTCTACGTTACATATGGTATCAAAGCAGAAGTTCGACTACGTTCCTTCCTTATGTCAGCTGTCTAGTGTGGAAAGAACACCCAGTCTCACCTGTATAGCCTATTTTGCATGAACAAGGGATGTTGGATACAGTGGTTTCTCCGATTTCTACTCTTGCAATCAACCACCACAGAAGTCTTGCTACAGAAAGATAGTAGTTAATGATGTTGTATTAACAGTTGATTTTCCTTTTCACATATATAAGGAAAAGTTTGTTAGTGTGTTTAGCGATGAATAAATTGATTCAAAGACCCTGAGGACTAATATATTAACTATTTGTATCAAGATCAATGAAAATACTATACTCCATTTTCCTGTAGATAAAGATATGGAAGTTTATGATGAGACATGTTTGACCAAAAAAAGTTGTGGATTAAAAATTGTAAGCATAGGCATAAAGCTTTCATATCATGTATTTTGTTGAGATAAAAAAATTTGGATTGTGATTTTACTTTCGATACACTCAAGAAATAGATGTAAATATTTCTAGAAATTTTTCTGATATATAGAGATGTATTTACATAAATTATTTTGCAATCGCCTTGTAAATTTATGAAAACGTAAGTCGGAAAAATTTGAATGGTGAATAAGACGACCATTGAAAATTATTGAAAAGGTTAAGAGATTAATAAATGATATATATGCTAACATTGCAATTTCATGTCGTAAGGTATGATGGATGACATTAATGAATCAAGTAAGAATGTTGATCATTTATGGATGTTGTAGTGTGAAGGATGATTTTCTTATTATTATGCTTAGGAAAATATTTCTTACAAAAGTTGATTTGTTATGTAAAGTGGTACTAACAAGTGAATTTGGGAGATTGTCAAAATCTGTGGGACTTGTTTGAGAACAAGAACATGATATATTATGCATGATAATCATATGGTAAAAATATGAATAAATATCAAGGACTCATGAAAGGATATATTTAAGCATGAGTAAAAAAAAATTGATGAGTAAATAGGTGAACCTATTTGATGTTATTATGTTGCATGTTGTAGTTAACAAAAATGCAAGAAATAATAAATGATTGTTATTAAAAGGAATTTTTCCTGGACTCAAGCAAGAAGGCTTGAGGGGAAAAGGAATTTTTCCTAGACTCAAGCGAGAGGGCTTCAGGGGGGAAGAACCTTTCCTCTGAATGAACAAGAAGGGGAAAAACTGATGATCCAGCTCTACTTTGCTAAAGTAAATTTTCCTGGACTCAAGCGAGGAGACTTGAGGGGAATTGTGAAATCTTCTGTGATAAAAATGGAAATACCTAGGCATAATGTTTGACATCTAGAGACAGGACGATGTTTGATGTTTTTGAGGAGCAAATTTTTTACTAGCAATCAAAAGGGAGAGTAACCTCAAAGTTTAGCCCGTAAGTCCACACAGAAATTGGTGACAGAACTCGAGGGAGAGTTCTGTGTTCAGCAGAGGGTTGCTGAAGTTCCAAACTCAAGGGAGAGTTTGGTGATAAAAAAAAATGTTGTTGAAAGTTTTCATCTTCATGATGTAACAATAAAACACATGTTAACGAATTGCCAAGTAACTAGACTGATGAATGTCTTAATGTGTGAATGTTATGAATACTTGAGTAGGTAATATTTACCTCAAGGGAAAGGATGAATGATGAATTTTAAAGGTTTGCTACTTGAAATTATGTAAATAGAAGAAGATAACTTGTGAATTAAAGAGATATCTACCTCAAGTTAAGGACTTGTTAAAATGTCCAAGTATTGGAGGTAAAATGCGTTCTCCAAAAGATAAGTAAATCTGAACAACTATGAATTCTTTTGAATTATGTTGCGAATAATCCTGTATTATGTCTTGTCATGTTGATAAAAGTACAAAGAAAGGGTACAAGATGTTCCATGAATAGTAACAGTTTGTGTTGCGAAAAATATTCATTGGTTATGTTTCTGAGATGAATTATGAAAAGATATTATGTTTTACTAAACAATTTTGAAGACCCGGTTTTGTTACATAAAAGTGCAGGTTATGAGTGATAACAGCTTGCAGGAATCGTGAAAGTTCGAATACAATTAAGAATATCAAAACAAAGATGACGAAGAGAGCAAAAGATGAATCAAGAGTGGAAGACAAAACAGTTGAAAAGACTGAACACCGAGGACGGTGTTATTCTTAAGGGGGGAGTGATGTAATATCCCTCTTTTATACCCCTAATATTTTGTAAGTGTAAACAAAAATTGTATTTTTTTTGGTGAGGAGCTCAAGGCCAAGGCCCCACCACTAAAACCTAGTAAGCCATGTGGGTTAAATCCTAAAATGTAAATTGAAAACTTAGGAGACTAAGGACAATGATGCAACTAAACGACAGCAACTTAATCCACTAGGGGAGAGGTAAGGTTAAGGGAAGCCCTAAGAATCCAAAGGATGATGTCTAGGAGTATTTATGATGCCTTTAGGTAACCTAATTATTTTGGTTGAGGTTTTAAAAAGTATAAATATGATTATTACCCTAATACTTTTATATGACGCCCTAAGCTCAGGACAGTAGCCTTTCGATACAAAGTGAATAGGAATCATTTATGACCCATGCATGAGGCTATAGGTCATAGATGATTTTCAAATAATTATCCTAAATTACTTTTATTATAAGTATCAATCCTATTCCAACAAGAGAGTACTGGAGAACTCAGAAACTCCTAAAGCTAAAGAAGCTTAGCTTATTAAATTGTTATATTAATATGCTTGTTATGGTATGAGATAAATAAACTTATACCACTATACTTAGTATAATTAACTATATGAGAAAAGGAGTTTTCCCTCAGAAGGAAGTTATATTTTTATGACACTAATTATGTTATATCCATATATATATATATATATAGACATAGATATATATAATATATTTTCTATATGGAAAAGGAGTACTACATTAAGTCATTGTTTATATAAATAGACATATATATATGTGTGTAAAGGACACACGAACTATGGAACATATATATGTGTGTAAAGGACACACGAACTATGGAACATATATATAATATTTAGTGAAAAAGCATATATATGTGTGTGTTGAAAAGATAATAAGATTTAGATGGTCATATCATTAAATACCATTAGTTATATAATGGATACATACTTAACATTTGTAATACGATTTCTGCTCAAATCGATCGATATGTTACTTAACAGATACACGAACCCTGCAATCAATCCCTTTGCCAATAATTAATGTTGGCTATAGCGGTGATTCTCCATATCGACTTAATTTTTGTATGATCACGTTATTGTTGGAAAGCGACCTTACACCCGTCCGAGATCTAGGGTTGTAGTTTGATTTTTTTTTATGAAAGCGTACAAGTGGAGCCCTCTGAGCTTCCACTTGGCAATGGGAGAACCACCATAATCCTAGAAAACTCTCCAACACCCACACAAATGCAAGTCTTTAAGTAAGGTCGCAGCTCACTGAGGAAGGGGGGAAAACACGCATTCCACTTTAGTCACGAAATTTTGTAGAACAGGAGGAAGGGGAAGGGACAGCTCCCAAGGAACCTGATCCCAAATTATTTTTCTTCCATTTTTTTATAGTCCTTTCTATGTTGTTGGGTGGGACAGCTCTATGTGAGCAACCCCAAGTCGAAAAATTTTGTATAGTCTGATATTTATATTGTTGTAGATGGGTCGGCTCTGTATGAGTAATCCTAGGGCAGAAATTTTATATGTAGTCTCTGTATAATATATACATCTAGAGATTCATGTAAGGTTGCATACAAGTGGAGCCAACTCGCGACCAGGGAGCTGCAAAGCTTTATCACTATTGTATCATAGAGGCTGGGCGATCTTGATAAGATCGACCCATGCCCAACTTATCTCTGGATAAAGATGAGGAATAAGGGATTTTTTATTGTGTCGTGTCCTACTAGAGCTGAGAGGAGAGCGATCTGCCTCTTGTATGCATAGGATTGACAATATTTGTATGGGATAAATATTAGTTTCCTTCATATTTAAATTTGTTTAAATATTGATCCCGGGCGAAAATTTAGTGGTGTATATATCATATGTATTGCAGAGGTCGTAGCACTTTTCTTATACTTTTCATTTCATGTTTTTGATGGAATGCTTGGAAGGGGAAAAACATGGAGGGTAATACTCTGTATAGTTCCATCATTTTATTTATCTTTGCACCGTTTTTTGGTAGATCCTAGGGAAGGGATATCTCGGAGGCTTGATCCATGCTCTGATCATTTATTATATATTTAGATTTTCGAGTAAATGCAACACTCTATCTATAGTCCCGGCTTTTACTTTCAGATCAGATATATGAGTAAAGAAAACGACCACTGTGTAGATATGTTAATCCCTAGCATAATGTTGGGTTATACCTATATATTACATGTGGTGTATCTCTGCGATTTTTGGTCTATGGGATATATAAATCTTGAATCCCAAGTTTCAAAATGTGTATATATATTTTATATGTTGTAGGATCCATGTACTTTATATTCATGCTCCCATCGGTTGATCCTTGTGAAGATATCAATCCTATGTTTTATGTTGTAACACACTAATTCGTGAAAATGCATATAGTATAATTGGAGATCTCGGTAACATTTAGATTCAACGCCAATTTCATTAAATTTGGACATACTAGGCAAATTTTGGACTAAGAAAGTGTGAATTTAGACTTTGATAGTGGTAATATCAACCTTTCTAAAGTGAAAAATCAGGTTCTGAAAGTGGCAATATTATTTTTGAAAAGTGTGTTTTTATATTCGAATAGTGTGTTTTTTTACTATTTATGAACCTTAAAATTGCAGTTTTTTGCTATAAAACTATGAAATTCAATTCAAAAAGTTTGAATTTCAAATCAAAAAATGCAAATTCTTATTTGAAAAGTGTGAATTTCAAATCAAAAAATGCAAATTCTTATTTGAAAAGTGTGAATTTCAAATCAAAAAATGCAAATTCTTATTTGAAAAGTGTGAATTTCAAATCAAAAAATGTCATTTTTTATTTGGAAAGTGCAATTTTCATTTGTAAATGTTCAAAATTTTAAGGTGAAAAGTTCAATGTCTAAAATATTCAGTCATTGTTTGAATAACAAGTCAATCGACTAAGTTATAACATAAAAAAATGGTTAGTCCCAACTTTCGTTTTCCGACAACAAGGATCGGTCGCCCCTTCTTTTCGTAGTTTATTGTGAAAACCTTTATCCAACAATTCAACTATATCCATAATGGATAACACAAGAAGGATCGACCGACCCTTCTTGCAGTGTCGAACTATTACGAAAATAATATTAAGAATAAGAAGGGTCGGTCGACCCTTCAATTACAAGGGAATTGTAAAAATAGAACACCTTGGAAGTTATAACATATAAAAATAGTTTGTCCCAACTTCCTTTTTCCGACAAAAAGGATCGGTCGCCCCTTGTTTTCGTAGTTAATTGTGAAAAGATTTATCCAGCAATTCAGCTATATCCATAATGGAGAACACAAGAAAGATCGACCGACCCTTCTTGCAATGTCGAAATATTATGAAAATAATATTGGGAATAAGAAGGGTCGATCGAACCTTCTTATAGTGTCGAACTATTATGAAAATAATATTGGGAATAAGAAGGGACGACAGACCCTTCAATTACGAGGGAATTGTAAAAATAGAACACCTTGGAAGTTATAACAAATAAAAATGGTTTGTGCCGACTTCCGCTTTCCAACAAGAAGGATCAGTCGCCCCTTCGTTTCGTAGTTAATTGTGAAAACATTTATCTAGCAATTCACCTATATCCATAATGGAGAACACAAGAAGGATCGACCGACCCTTGCAGTGTCGAACTATTGTGAAAAGAATATTGGGAATAAGAAGGGTCGGCTGAAACTTCATTTACGAGGGAATTGTAAAAATAGAACACCTTAGAGAAAGAGCGGCTGCTCTTTCTCTAAGAATATCTCCACTTTCCAGCAAAGTCTTTGAATCAAAACTTCTATAAATTTTGTGACACGTGGAATGCTCATATTGTGACACGTGGCATATTTGATTTTTAAAATTAGTTTAAAAATTGTATAAACGAATATCAAGGATATTAATGGTACCATTTCAATATAAACATATGTATTTAACTTCTTCTTTTTTCCTGGAGAAAAAATATTTTTATTCATAGAGAATAACATTGACTATCCATAGGGACTTACATCATAACTCATCGAGCATCCTAGTCATCAGAGCAGTTCATTAACAACCTTACAATTTTACAAAATAAAATTGTGCATTAAGTACTAAAACCTGAAACCTTCTTTTGCATTACACAAAGGGTGAGTTGATTACCCATTAATTGATACAGGTTCATTAACCGAGCCTCTTGGGCTTGGATCAGCTTAGAGCATACAACCAGAGTTGCGGATTTCAAAAAGGTTATGTTTTGCTGACTACAATCAACACATTCTTCCTAATGTCGATGGTAGTGCATCTTATGTATTTATGGAGAAGCTGATGACTTGGCCATTGAAATGTTCCTCCCCTTCTATGATTCCCGGTTGAATTGCTAGAGCCAATTTCGATAAAGTGTCTGCTTCTGTGTTTATCTCTCTATAAATATGAGATAAGGAAACTAATTCGAAGGAGAGCTTCAAGGCTTGTATTTATTTTAGCAGATAGTGTAGATGAGGAGCTCCAATGTTGCTTTTACCATTTACCCAGTCAATCACCATTTTTTAATCACCAAATATGTTTGTAATTTTGGAATATGCATGTCCTTAGAAATCTTCAAAACTGTCCATAAGGATGATAGTTCAGCTTTGCTATTGGCAGCGTGGCCCATGAAAAATTTGATGGAAACTTTCCTCTATTTAGACAGATAAATGACGTTTCCTGCTCCTCCTAATGGCGGATCCCCTTGAATTGCGCCATCAAAGTAATCCCAAGGTTGGATTTTATTTATCTCTATCGCAGCTACCTCATGATTGTTTCTTGGTTTGGGGACTGTTTTACGTTCCTGCGTTTTATGAACCAGCAACGTGGATGTTATATTAGTGAGGGTCCAAAGCTTTTTGAAAATTGCTCTATTTCGAGCTTCCCAAATGTTGAACACAAAGAGGGCAGGGAAGGCGTCAAAACAACATACCCTTCTGTTTTGCCACCAATTATGTGCGCGTTGTTCCAAGGTAGTTTCGCAATTTGTGATCGTCCTATCTTGTGTGATAGTCCTTGTTGCAATGGTCCATACGTCTCCTGCATAAGGATAAGAGTTGAATAAATGAGAGGATTGTTCTTCACTTGATTTAACTTATAAAAGAAAGAATGTTTCTATTTTAAAAAAACAAAAAGAAAGAATGATTCTATTTATTGTAATGTTGTTATGCTCTTTACCGTAATGTTGTTATGCTCTTTACCATATTTGCATTATATTTTACCATAATGATGTTATTCTCTTTAGTGATCAAGGGTTGTTTCTCCCATGTAGTTGGTTTGTTTTTTCGGTTTCTATCATAGTAGAAAAATACGGCCGTATTAGCAGTTGTTGTGAATATAATTGTTATTTTAATTTTTGCTTTTATGTTTTAGTTTTTAGTATTTAGGAAGTTACTTTGTTATATTTTTTAAAAGTCATTTTGTATAAAAGTATTTAGGTAGTTCCTTTGTTCTTCATTTTTTAAAGTCATTTGTATAAAAGTAGATTTATGTATATTTTTAACTTTTATTTTTAAAGTTTCAAGTCATTTCACTAAATAAATTCTCTGCCGCGATTTTTTATAAGTTTCTTCTACGCGAATTTTTTGTGTTGTTCCAACTCTATTAACTAAACAAAATTCTTAGTCGCAAGTGTTCTAAGTATCAACTTACAACATTACTTAGCCTTTACACACATGTGTACTGAACTTAACTAATACTTACGTTGACGTTAATGTAAGTATCGAAATATAAACATCTCTTATAAACATTCTGGTGTAACCTATACATAGCAGGATTAACATTTCCATATGCAAATGAAATGTAAATCAATTAAATGCTAGATATTATGCCCCTATATAAATTTCGAGCACAAGCGACAATTGTCGCAATTCAGTTACATAATCTATATGTAAAATTCTAAGCATTGCAATTATAAATTGTAAACATTTATATTGTATGTGATTAGTCACCAAATAACATATTATTATGTTTTTATGCCCTAATATTAACATATAAATTATATGCTAGTATTATGACTCAAACCCTATACTTACCCTAGTAATTCTAGGCTTAATATGAGATAACATAAATGCTTTTGTTTTTCCCATATATATAAACATTCTTAATTAACTAGTGTTATAGTCCTAAGGACTATAAACACAAGTATAATGCTGAATGCATAAATCTTTAAGAGGATTCAATCAATGAAATCATGTTTCCTTATGACAAGATTCGATTTCCTGCTTCTTTTTATTTATAAATGGATGTATAAAGCGACTATATAGAATAGTCTTTTGAATGACACTGCTGTGTATAACTCAATTCGTAGTAGTATAATGAAGCTCGCTTGGTAGACACACTTATTTGTAAGTTTGACAATCCATATGCCATGGATAAAATGTTAATCATAACACAGGTATAAAAATTGAACCCTAACGACCCCTTCGAACAAACTTCGCTCTCGGCAAGTTAGCATAAGCTCTGTGTGTGAATACAAACAACGTTTAAATATGGAAAATGTTGAACCCATTGTACCACGATTTGGTTTAACATTAAGGATCGCAGCTCGACCATGGAGTCGAGATCCTATGCCGAGATTTATTGCATGTATAGAAAGATTAAACGCATTCGAAATATAATGCATCCCAGGATTAATTAGTTAATGTTTACAGTTCTAATGGAAACTAAATCGAGTTCCATACTGTAGTTTAAATGCTATTCGTAAAAAGAGCGGATAGAAACAAGATCGAATTCCATGCTGGAATGAAATGTCATTTTTATATGACTTCAATATGAATGTATAAACTCTGTCAAATAACGAAATCCATTATTTGTAGTTATAATTCATTATAATTCTAGTATTTTGCTTAACTGTAAAGAAATAGGAAATACTCTGTTTACAATAATCCCTTTGTTTATCAACAAAATATATGAAATAATATTTTCAGAGTAATTTATTTTTCTATAACATAATAGAACAATAATTTTGTAAACTGCAAAGGCATGACATCTAAACTTATGGTTTTCATGCCTGCTTTAATTCTTCCAAAATCATAAATATGCATTCTATGTCAGCATCTAGGTCTGCTACAATAAGAACTATTCTAGTTAATACATTTGATGCATCTCAAATAGATAACATAAACAAAGAATATGATATGATTCATGTCTCAGGATTATATATCCACATTTATCTTGCAACTTGGTTTACACCTTAAACAAATAATGTGTTCAGTCTGCATTTAAACATACATACATCACAAATTCTGAGGGTATCCCAAATCAATCCTCAATCTGTACTGTGTTGCATAGAAATGATAATAAAAACACATCCATGCTCAAGGTTTAGTATAAACATATAAACTATTCATATTTTGTAAAAAAATCCTCAAAAGTTATACATAAGCAAACCCTGGAAACTGTGCCATAGAGATTATCATATAAATACAGCAGATAAACTTATATGTATTATGATAACCAGTGGAGCCTAGCCACAAAACTCCCAGCCTTTGACCAGCAAGTTCTCCTTGCTACTAGGTCACCCCCGAGCTGAGTTCATAGTCCCTCTAGTTTATCTTTTATAATTTTAACTGACCTTAACTCGTTCCCCAAGTTATTTATAAAATTACTCTGGCAGCAGAAAACCCAACATCCAACTCAGTGCTCCTGAGCTCCAAGATGCTCTAGGGGATTTTAAGTCTCATCCATTAAGAGAATCAATTAGGCACATCCTATTCAGATTAATTGCAGTGCTCCTGCAAGATTGGGGTAGTTCTCCTACCTGAACACAACTAAGTGTTCCAATCTATACCCAGCTGCTATGATATCTTTTGTTCTAGTTTAGTTTTGTGCTACAAAACTGCCCCCATTTCCTTGTCTTCATTTGCTCTATTTATTTTTACTCCCAGCTCCCATTTCTCTTTGAGTGATAATGATCATGAGAATGTTAAGAATGTGAATGAGTTCCTCTTTTCCCTTTTTATTCTCTTTGGGGTGAATTCTCTCATTTTCTTAATTCTTTAATTTCAATATTCTCCCTAAACTTTTCTTTAGGGTTCACAATTTTCTCTAATAATAATTTCTCATTATTATTTTAATTGGCATTTACCCTCCAAACCATTGGGAATGTGACTCCCATCTCATTAATGTGCTGGTCCAACTGGTCATCAGAAATTAACTTTCCAAATTTCTAATGTCACCTAAGTAAAATAAAATAATACTTAGCAAAATATAAAAGGGGTTAAAGTCCAACATTTGGGGTATTACAGTAAAATACAATGAGTTATATTCATAAATATATATTCATCATTTGACCATATTTCTCTATAAAATACTTCTCTGTAATTATATTGAAGCATATAGATGGATTTATTCAAAAGGATGTGCACATCCATTCATTACAAAAAGGAGAGCCTGGGAGCATAAATAGATTTCCCAGTATGAATCTATATATTTAACATGCAAAAAAATCATTCAAATTTTCCAAAATGGAGGTAACAACTCATCCAAGTAGGGAACTCTTCTACAAAAAATTATGCTGCTGAACAGAGGTTTCCTCAGCAATTCTCATGTCCACGGAGGGGGATTCCTGGCAGTGGCTGCACTGTGACATCCTGGCCATATTCAAAATTTCATCTTTTATAATATACATTTTCCCCATAATTTCAATCGAATTGCATTCCAAATCATCAATTCTAAAGTCGTGACAAGTTAATTGTTGAGAGATATTCATCATGTGGTCAATGACTCTCTGTGCGCTCTAATGCCCAAGCAGACTGCCTCATAAAATTTCATAGGTTCTGTTTGAATTCTTCGACATTGGACCTTAGGAACGTCATTCCATCAGCAAGGCCCTCCATTGAACTGAGAGAAGAGGTCATAGAAGGGAGCGAATCAACGAGATCTGCTCATGGTTTCAATTAAACATTGGATCTGCTCATAGTTTTAAATAAAACTTCGATCCGCCGACAGTTTCAGTTGCAACTTGCGATCTCAAAAATTATTTAGGTAAATGAAATAGTTGTTTAATACACCAATTGTATGGTCCCTAGATTTCCTCCAAACTGTCTTATGAGAACAAGAGACTCTGCGATGACCATAGGTTATAATCTCCTCTTCCTCCTGACAATGGTGGTTCATAATGCTTGTCGAATTGAAGTTTACTTGTGGAAGTAATTGTAAATAAGTAACTTTACACATTTACATTAGTATCATTATAGTAGCATTATATGAATACTATTCTATTTTTTTTTTAAATAAAATCATTCTTTCTTTTTGTTTTTTTTTAAATAGAAACATTCTTTGTTTTTGTTTTTTTTAAATAGAAACATTCTTTCCTTTTGTTTTTTTTAAATAGAAGCATTCTTTATTTTTTATTTTTTTTTAAATAGAATGAAATCTCATAAAAAGAATGAAAAGTGTTTTTAGTTATTATATTTTTTTAATTAAATCCCTTCATGCGAGAAGGGAGGTATGAATATATAACCTTCAACCTGAAATTAAGTTCAGTCCTTCAAATTTGATCCATGTCAGTGCCACTAGTTTTCTTGTTTATTGAAAGGATTGTTTTTTTTTAAGCAAAAAAAAGAGAAACTTTGTATTATATACTGGTAAAAAATATTACATCCATATTCTTTTCACATTTCACTTCTGAGACAAAAACTGCCATATAGAGAAATCCCCATGTCTACTATCAACCTTGGAGACTAAACATAAATCCATACTGTTTGACATCAAAACAGTCGGCATAGAAAAGACCTAGCCAGGTTTATAGACACACTAGAAGGATTACAACAAAATATAAATTGCTTTAGCTAAGATCACAGCAAATGATATCCGAAGGAACATCCATCCCACTCTGAACACTATGCCCCATATTTTCTCGTTGTTCCTTGATTGTTGCAAGGCCCTTCTCGTTTATTCTAATTTTTTCTCTTGTCCATCCTTACCTTGGTGACCATGCCCATATGATGCCATTTACATCGATCATCATATTTTCTTCTGCACCAACAACCCATCGTTTCTTTCTATCTAAGAATTTTGTGTACAAGACATTCAGAGCCTTCGATGCTCTTGTTGGCTTCCACCATTGCACCTCTACTTTGTAATACCCAACAATACTAGCATCTGAATCTTGATAAATATCACCGATTTCCCTACCCAACTAGATTGCACAATCTGGCTCTGGTGATTGCACAATGACCATTTTTCCCTTTACAACATCCACTCTTGAAATGAATTCATCTCTAGGCTTGTTGCATACTGGTCCAACATAGAAATCCTGCAAAGCAGGAACATTTTCCTTCAAATAGGCATCCATAATTTCATGTTCAGATCTTGTAGGTTCACTACTATGAATATCATGGCTTATCGATGGCCAAAATTTAGTTGCTGAATGATCAACACTCTCGAAGGGACTGTCCAAAGCTTTATATACAGCCTCCCAATAATTTAACTTGGGATGCCAAAATTGTTCACCTCCCTCCTCAATTGCTCGATTCCAGAATGAAATATATGTTTATATTCCTTTCTTTTTTTTTCGTCAATGTCTGAAGGTATTTTTTATTGAAGATTTAATAACCTAGGTTGTCCCACTGGAAATTATGCGCTACTATCTGGCAATGACCGCTAGAGATGAATAGGAGACGACCAAGCTTCATCCTGAAGTGATGCCCTAAATTGCATGACTGGAATGTCATCTATGAGCTAAAATTTAGAAAACTGACATTTTTTGATACCGATGATATTATGATTTCCATCCAAAAGGTGGGGTTTCACAAAACTCTTAAAATGGTAAAGTTCATCAATTAGATAAGGGACATAGAAATTTTGATCTCTTCATGTGTCATATACGTATCCATAATTTCTGAGATTCAAAATATATCCTTGCGCATTAGCTTTACTGATAACCTGCCATAAGTTCCATCTATGTCTTCATGGGTGTGTCCGACCGGGAGGAATCCAACTTCAACTATCTCGAGCACTCTCCTTACTGTTAAAAGAGATAAAAATGCAAATACAAAGCGGATTTTTTATCGCCTGAACAATTATCCATTTGCAACAACAATATGGGTGGTAGTTTTCTATTTGGCATGCACTAATTAGTACCATTAACACACAATACATCATCTTGCATTACATCTTGTCTTTATATCAAACACTTTTCATATGAGTCTAATTGAAATAGAGCATCATGCAATTGGTGCTTGGATGTTCCGCCTTTGTAGAACAAATCTCCATATTTATCAACCATTGGTTCTTCAAGACACTTCAAGCATTTAGCCAGGGATGTCACAGTGAAATTCGATCCCATCTCTAAAAATGAGAGGCTGAAATGGCCAAACCCCCAGTCTTGTGCCCATGAGTCAACATTCCAGTAAATGATATGGGAATATTCATATCATTACTAAAATATTTTTCCTTCTTACCCATCCTTGGAATGGAAGTATTTGACGTATCCATTTTGTCATGAACAATACTCAGAAAAGTCTTTGTATTTTTTTGTGAAGCTAATCTATGAGAATAATATACTTGGCTACAACTTGCGATATATTTATTATGAGCTGCTTGATTTCCTTGCAACCTTTCCACCTCATCTGGATCAGTGGTCCCCTTAAGCCTATCATGTATTGTAATGCACTCATTACACCTTGCAAAGGAGTTTTATTTAGAAATTTTAACATCTCAAAAATTTTCTCTCATCACCTTGGTAAATGAGGATTGTGATACTGGAGGCAAACCAATTCTTTCAATTTCATCATTAGCCATTTTTCGCAGCAAACCATGGGACATATTAGATGGCAATAATTTCAAGGTTGTCCTGTTCCATATTCACTGATTAACCGTGTAAGATGTGGAGATTTTTCTGAATTCTCTTCTACAATTTTAATAATAGTAGCTACCAGTGAAGTAATCTTCGCCCTAGATTTTTCCAAGCCATTGTTACCATGCACAACTCTCACATCACCATTCAAGAAGATGCTTTTATAATTGAAGTGTTCTTTTTTATCCCGTGGCATTTATACCATGCATTTTGACATACGTCTATTTTGTCTAATCTCATTGTAAACATGCTTATTTTTCCGTCATCTCCTTCTTTGGCCATAGGAGCATTTGATCCCATAGAATTTATAACATACTGTATTCTTGAATTTCCATTCATACTATCAAATTTATTCACACATTCAACTATCGATTGAAGTGAAATTTTTGATATACAAATATTTGGGAAACAATGTTCAGTGGCAATTTTTGAAAGGAATTCACCCTGATCAATTGCAGGCTTGTAAGGTACCAATCTTGAATTTATTTCAGAAATTTTAGTTCCAACTTTCTGCTTTTTGGAATTGTATGGCCTTGTTCCATTACCTTTAACATATGTATATTCACAATGGGGAGTACCTAGAAGGACCATCTGTAAAGGACATTCTTCAAAAATATTCCAAAATTTGACCATATCTTCGTCTGTTTTATTTTTTTGTATAACATCCAAAGGAACATCAACGAGGTCAAGCAAATTGTTTGCAGGCCATCTTATAAGAGAGCCGTCAAATACACCACAATACTCGCAATTGCAGAGGACTTTATGAACTAAAATACCAAACTCACCAGCATCTAGTGCTTTGAATTGTACAATGTCTCCCTCAAAAACAGTTGACACTATTCCCCGAGCAACATACTGTGGCTTTAAAGAACATTGATGTATCAAATCAACTTTCTCTCCCGCAAACCTGACATTGTGATTTTTTCTTAATACTTTAAAAGTAGTTTCAGATTGATTATTGTTGAAATTGCTTTCAATAGAAAGCAATGTTTCTATATTAAAATCTATGAGTCTTTTAATCGTCCATACAACAAAACCTCCACTTCTCAACCCTGGACAACATGCCATATAAGAAAAAAACCACTTCATCCACCAGAATACCCAAGGAGAAGTCACCCAAAAATGTTCCCCCAACAAAATCAGCCCCACTCACATTTGTTACAAAACCTATGGAAATGCAATCATTGATTTCTGAACACTTATGTAACAACTTAACTTTTCTCATAATAAAAGAAGATTTATTCTCAGTTGTTATGATATGTGCTACACTCGGAGAAGTAGAAGATGCTATATCATTCACCTCATTCTCACGAAGAGAACACCCAATGTGGTTAACGATCTCAGATATAGACCATTGAATATAACCACCAACAACCTCTAACAATGTATCTGCACCTTCTGATGGATAGGGAAATGGAAGACTTGCATTTAAATTCTTGGTAACATTTACAATGATACATCCATCATGAATGCTGATATGATGCTATATTTTTCTTTCTGGAAAAGAGATTCCTTTGGCAACTTTCAATCCATTCAAAACCAGGTCCACACATTGTTGAGTACTAAAATCCATTTCATAAACGATATATGAAATATAAAATAACAGGACACATTGTTTAGAACCAAAATCCAATTCATAATCTATTTATGAAATATAAAATAACAGGAGCACATTAAAAATCATGTTTATTTTAAACAAAGATATAACCTAAGTTATAATATATAAAAAAAATGTATGTCCGGACTTCCAATTTTCCAAATGGAAGGATTGGCTGCCCCTTCTTTTAGTGGACAATTGTGAACACCTATATCCAACATTTATATATATCCATAATGGTGAACACAAGAAGGATCGAACGACCCTTCTTGCAGTCTAGAAAGATTACGAAAAGAATATGGGGCAGAAGAAGCGTCTCCCTCCCATTCATTTATGACGGAATTTTAAAAATATTCAACCTATGAATGTTAGGCTGTCAATTCATGTATTTCCAAAATGGTGAACACAGGAAGAATACTGAGCACAACAAGGTTCGGCCAACCCTTCATTTATGACATAAATTTAAAAATATTTAATCTACGAAGGATATGTCGACAATTCTTGATTTCTGACTTCCGTTGTAAATAGTAGGGACCTGGACATCATCTAAGTTCTAACATATAAAAAAATTTGTCCCGAATTCCATTTTTCGACGAGAAGGATCAGCCGTCCCTTCGTTTAGTAGATAATTGTGAACAACTATATCCAAGAATTCCCCTATACCCAGAATGGAGAAAGAAAGAAGGATCGATCAACCCTTCTTGCATTATAGAACTATTATGAATATAATACTGAGTAGAAGAAGGGTCGGCCGCCCCTTCATTTATGAGGGAATTGTAAAAATATTCAACCTATGAAGACTAATACGTCAATTCATCTATATCTAAAATGGTGAACACCAGAAGAATACAGAGCACAAGAAGGGTCGGCCGACCTTTCATTTACGAGAGAAGTTTAAAAACCAGACATCAACTAAGTTATAACATATAAAAATTGTTTGCCTCGACTTCCGTTTTCTGACAAGAAGGATCGGACGCCCCTTCTTTTAGTAGATAATTGTGAAAACCTTTATCTAGCAATTGAACGATATCCAGAATGGAGAACACAAAGAAGGATCGACCGACCCTTCTTGCAGTCTCAAACTATAACGAAAAGAATATTGGGAAGAAGAAGGGTCGTCCGCCCCTTCGTTTACAAGGGAATTGTAAAAATAGAACTTGGATAAAGAGCGGTTGATCTTTCTTTGTGGATATTTCCACTTTCCAGCAAAATGTGTGAATCAATATTCCTTTGAAATATGTGTTTAGAGTTCCGATATTTACTTTTGCCACTCCTAAAAACTCATCCCTGGAGGAAGGAGCGGACGCTCTTTATCCTCAGCATCTACTTCCAACACCCTGAAATAGAACAACCTGACGAAAGAGCGACCTCTCTTTCTCTGAAAAAATTTTGACTTTCCAGCAAACTCTTTGTAGCAAAATGTCTATAAATTTTGTGGTTAAAATGTCGAAATCTAGTCTCCGGGGTGACATGTGGAACGCTCATATTGTGCCATGTGGATTTGATTATTCCAGAATTGATAATATACAACTCAATACTTCATTTGTACTGTTGTTGATTTATAACTTAAACTAACAGTTAGATGCCTTAGTATTAAAGTCTTAATAGAGAATGATTTTGGCCATTTTGAACATGTGATCTTGAACCCAATCATGGCAAACTACCTTCATCACTTTAGGTAACTTTGTAATTCCCATTATAGATTTGGCAGTTGATAATCCTTCTTAGTTCGCCCCATAATTCACTTTGTGATTTTAAGCCATTTATATAATCCTATGAATAGGTTTACTTTTACCTTTATTGGCTTATAGTTATCGTAGTCATAATCATTCCACCTAATGGCCTCACTATCTGCATTGTCATTACTGCTAAATTCCTTTTCCAACACAGTATCCTGCTTAAATTTTAATTAGCATTATGGTGTGTCTCGGAAGGCATGCATGTGTTGCCTGTTTTTGAAATTACACATGGAATGATGGAACAGTCCGATGCAAATTTTACATGTTTGAGGAATAATGACTTATTAGTTTTGCAATCGCATGGGATGAGTCTACTACTTCCATGTCTACAAGTCGAAACTCCAATAAAATTTTACTCTTTTCTTACTCCTGCAAAGGAGATGATCTGATTAAGGATAAGGATAATCTAAAAAGTTCAGAGACTTTAAATTACTGTGAAATTGAAACTGTCATTGGATTGATTTTTGACAACCATGGTGTTCGGGTACACAGGGTACTACCAAAGGACCGAACACCAAGAGCAACCACTTCACACAAACATATCACAGATCAACACACCAATGTTTTGACGTGGTTTAAACCCTCTTGAGGGAAACACTCCACGGCCCCAGCCAAATAGCTTCTACGGGACAATTTATTATGCAAAGAAAGAAAGTTACAAATGAGCTTCTCATAATCGATCAACTAAACAATGACCCTCCATTATCTTTAAATAGAGATCATGGACCAATCGAGTGTTAAGCCACGGATCAAGGTTAGGTTTGATCTAAGAGAAGTTGAGCCGTCGGATCACTCTATGTCAGGAACATATCATGACCGTCGGATTAAGTATTTACAAATGCATACTAATGCATACTAAAGAAACACACTATCCCTGGATATATTACACAAGTTGATCTTAACTAACTCCTAAGTGTCTAAATATCCTAACATCCCCCCTTAAGAACAACTTGGGATAGGATTGAAGGATTTACAAAAGTGGCACTATTAGGAGAAGGAAGGAGGCATTAGAGCCTATCCCCCCTTAATGACAAGTTCCTGAACTCCTAACATAGATCGAAGTTTAGAAAACTTCGCTTCTGTAAGAGACTTGGTGAAGATGTCTGCAACTTGATCATCTGTAAGGCAAAAGAGCACTTCAAGAACACAATCATGAACAAGATTTCTGATGAAGTGCATATGTAGCTCAATGTGTTTGCTGCGTTGATGTAGAACTGGATCTTGGCAAGCTTGATGGCACTTTGATTGTCGCACCAAAGTGGAGTAGGCTGCTGTTGCTCGAATCCAAACTTTAAAAGGATCTGTCGAAGCCATAAAGCTTCCTAACTGGCATTAACTGCTGCTCGATATTCTGCCTCTGCTGAAGAAAGAGTAAGAGCTTGTTGTTTCTTACAAGCCCAAGTAATAGGTCCAGATCCTAGACTGAAAACATAACCTGCAGTAGACTTTCGATCATCAGCATCGCCGGCCCAATCTGAATCAGTGAAACCAACCAACAAAGGTTTCCCCCCTGTATTGTAATGAATCCCAAACTAAACTGTACCTCGAATATATCGAAGTATTCTTTTAGCTGCTTTCCAGTGAATTTCATGAGGTGTCTGCATATAACGGGAAACATGACCAACGGCAAAGGAAAGGTCAGGACGGGAATGAGTCAAGTATAAGAGACTACCAACAAGCTGACGATACAAGGTGGCATCGACTTCAGGTGAAGTACAAGTGGCAGAAATTTTGACTCCAAACTGGAAGGGAGAAGGGGATGGTGTACAATCTTCCATGTGAAAGCGACGAACAAGGTCACAAGCATACTTAGACTGAGAAAGAAAGATTCCTTATTTGGTTTGCAGGACTTGGAGACCAAGAAAATAATGCAAACGTCCTAAGTCTGACATTTCAAAATTTTGTTTAAGACTGGATTTCACATGGGTTATAAGCTTAGGGTCACTACCAGTAAGAATAAGGTCATCAACATATAGAACAAGTATGATGAGATGGTTTCCTACTTTCTTGGTATAGACATTGGGGTCAGAATGGCATCTAGAAAAACCAGTGTCAAGGAGAAAGTTATCCATTTTGGCATACCAAGCTCTAGGAGCTTGCTTAAGGCCATATAAGGATTTCTTAAGGCGGCAGACAAGGCTAGAGTTATTCTGAACATAGCCAGGAGGTTGTTCCATGTAAATTTCCTCCTGTAAATCACCATGTAAGAAGGCAGACTTGACATCCATTTGATGGAATTCCCAGTTGTGTAAGGCTGCAAGGGAAAGAACAAGGCGGATGGAGTTCATTTTTGCAACGGGAGCAAAGGTTTCATTGTAGTCAATCCCTTCAACCTGGGAAAAACCTTTGGCAACTAACCTTGCCTTAAGTCTTTCAACACTTCCATCTGATGCATACTTAGTTCTGTAGACCCATTTACATCTGACAAGTTTTCTTCCTTTTGGAAGAGATACAAGATCCCAAGTATCGTTCGCCATTAAGGAACGATATTCTTCATCCATGGCGGCATCCCAATATGGATTCCCTGAAGTATTTGCAAAAGTTTCTGGATCATGATTCTTGGAAACTTGAGCCAAAAGAGAAGAGGCTCGCTGAAACTGAGAACGTGTTCGACGTTGATCTCTAGGATCACCGGCAAGATCACCAGCTGCTTCACATGTTGAACGAACCCATCGAGGAAGCACTTGTGCTAGTGCAACTAGAGGAACATGAGCAGGCGGAGGTGGATTTTCATCCTCACTGTCATCATCAGAAACTGGATTTGGAAACCTGTCAAGGAAGTTGGAAGAAGAAGAAGAAGGCACAAACGCTGAATCAGGCTCGCAGACCAAAGATGGCACAATCGCCGAGTTAGGCTCGCAGGCCAAGATATTTTCATCAAATTTAACATCTCTTCTAATAATTATATCATGAGAATGTAGTTGAACAAGTCTATAACCTTTTACATCTTCAGAATATCCAACAAATATGCACTTTTCACTTTTAGGTTGCAATGCTTTCCGTTTTTCATCCGGAATGTGAGCCCATGCTTCACTACCAAACACATGGAAGTGACTTACATCAGGTTTAGTTTTACTCCATGCTTCTTCCGGTGTTATACCTTGTAATGCTTTAGTGGGGGTGCGATTAACTATGTAATTTGCACAATTAATAGCTTCAGCCCAAAATTGAAGACTTAGTCCCTTAGATTGGATCATACAATTAGCCATTTCTTTTAAAGTGCGGTTCTTCCGCTCAGCTACACCACTTTGTTGTGGTGTATATGGAACAGTGTGTTGTTGTTGGATGCCTTGTTCAGTGCAGAAAGTAGTGAACTTATTGTTAACATATTCTCCTCCATTATCAGATCTTAACTTAATAATTTGATGACCAGATTGTTTTTCCACGAGGGCCTTGTAGGCCAAGAACATGTTAAATACTTCGCTCTTAAGTTTTAGGAAATAAACCCAAGTGCGTCTGGTGTAATCATCAATGAAAGTTAATAAATATTTGAAACCAGAAAAGGAAGCAGATGGAAGAGGACCACACAAGTCACTATGCACAAGCTCCAAGGGAACCGAGGCATGCCAAGAGGCACGTTTGTCAAAACTGTCCCGATGATGTTTTTCGAGTACACAACCGGAGCAAACACCATCCCTGCAAGATACCATCGGAAGACCTGTCACCATATTTTCTTTACATAGTTGTTGCAATGAGCGATAATTTAAGTGACCAAATTGCTCATGCCAAAGTTTGCTCAAGTTATCACTATGAGCAACAAAAACTGAAGGGAAAGGTGATGACCCAAAGTTGTTAAACTTGTACAACCTGGTAACATCATCAACAATTTCGGTAGCTAGGACCTGTTGAGGATCTTTAAAATCCTTGATTACAACTTGGTGAGGTGTAAAGGTCACAATTTTACCTTCACCAGAATGAGTGATCTGATAGACTGATAACAAATTGTAGGAAATTCTTGGAACACATAGTACATCACTAAAATGACCATTATCTACTGGAACTATTCCAGCTCCTACAACACTTAGAGATCTATCATCACCAACAAATATTTGTTTGGTGTTACATTCATGCATAGTAGAAAAGATGGCTTGATCCTTAGCCATATGATAAGATGCTCCAATCAATGAGCCATTCAGTAGAAGAGGAAGATGCATTATAAGAATAACCAGAAGCACAAAGTGCATGTCCATGAGAGGCAGATTCTGAAGACGAATCTAGGATGATGTGGTGCTTCTTCATTGCTGCTTCCAAGGTTGTCATCTTCTTGAAACACTTAGATTCATCATGATTATATTTCCCGCAATAGTTGTAATGACACTTAGTCTTCTTGCCTTTTGGCTTGGATCCTTTGTCATTTTTTAAATAAGGAGCTGACTGAGAGGGTTTTGGACCCTTGTTTGACTTATTATTGCGAAAATTTTGTTTCTTGGGAGGCTTGGACTTTTCTTTCTGTTGGGACAATAAGGATTTCCCAGATGTATCTGCATTGTTGATTATTCCAAGATGAATGAGTTTATCTTGTTCCCTAATCAAGGAATCACAAAAGGATTCAAGACTAGGCTCTTGATAGCTAGCGGCATTCAAGGATGCTTTCATGGAGTAAAATGTAGATACAAAAACAGAATACGCAGGTCCAAGTTTGGAAAGAATATGATAAATGCATTGTTTATCTTCCCTCTCAATCTTACATTCTGTAAGTAAGAGTTTAAGAGTTTTGTACTTAGATAAATAATCTTGAATACATGAAAAGTGACTTGGATTTAAAGAAATCAACTCATTTTCGAGTTGGTGACCTCGAATTTCATTGTTTTTACCAAACACAGATTCCAACTTGTCCCAAGCAGCATTACGTTCATCAATTTCAGATATGTGGAATCTCAAATCAGTAGAGATTGACATCCCAATCAATCCACGAGCTTCATCACATCTATTTGCCCATTTTATTTTCTTATCATCATCAGTGGGTTCTTTTTCTTCCCCTGAGGTAATTCTGAAAAGTTCCCTACTTCGTAGAACATCCTCCATACGAGATTTCCATGAAAAATAGTTGGAACTGTTAAGTAGAATATCACAAGGGGCGGCCATATGTGTAAATTAATGGCTATAAAAGTAGAAACCAATAGTCTGGATATGAAGAGCTCGAAAAAATAGGCGGTTTCAAAAAAAATGGCACTGAAAACTGACTCTGTATGATGAAGTAATGCTTGAACAAAGAAACTGTTGTAGATGTCCCCAATAGTGACGTGGCAGCTAGAGAATGTCCAGCAAAAAAAAGAACCCCCCTCTTCCCAAGATGAACCTTTTGATAATCACTTTACAAGAAAGTTGTTTTAAGTGAACCACTTTTGTAAAATAAGTGATTTCACTTTTACAATGATATTACTTTTAAATAGTGCAACAATAAAAAAAACTTAAGTGACTCACTTGTATTTTTATTTTTTATTATTTAAGTGAGATGCACTTTTACAATAAAATAACTTGAAAATGGAAATTGCATGCACTTTTTTTTTTTAAAGTAACTTCCTAAAACTTGAACTCAAGACCTATTAAGGAATAAAGCAACTTTGAACCAAGTGAGCTAGATTAAAAGGTATGTAAAATATGGGAATGAGGAAGGGTTTTTTTTTTTTTTTTTTTTTTTTTTTTTTTTTTTTTTTTTTTTTTTTTTTTTTTTTTTTTTTTTTTTTTTTTTTTTTTTTTTTTTTTTTTTTTTTTCTTTTTTTCTTGCTCGGTTTGCGTGTTGCCCTTTTTCCTGCAAAACAAACCACAAATCGAAACAAAAAAAAAAAATTCCACACTTGTGGAGTTAGATCTTATTAGCTTTCCCGGAAAGTCTACGTTTTCTCTCTGTTTCTGATTTGTCGAGATCGCGCAAGGTGCACGGCAAAGAGTATACGCAGCCGAGAAAAACCATTTCCCTTTCTGTTTCTAATTTGCCGAGATCGTTCAAGGTGCACGGAAAAGAGCATACGCAGACGGAAAAGCAACAATCCGAACCCAAAAAAAATCTAACAGTAAAAAATGATGAAATATGAGATTTTTTCCTTTTAAAAAAAGAAAATAAAAAAATGCGTCACTGTAACATTATACCTTCAGATCTGATGAAATACACGTTTCTGGAGCAACCGGGAACCGTTTTCAATCAAACGAAAACTATTTCCCAATGGAAACGACACTCTGGACGCAATGGAACGCCTCCCATAGCCCAAAAATGCACAAAAATACCAGAACTAGAAACCCTTTCGAGTTTCGGCAACAGCAGTTCAAGATCTAGATCATAACCGGAAGCAGCACTTCATAAAAACTCTGATACCATGTTCGGGTACACAGGGTACTACCAAAGGACTGAACACCAAGAGCAACCACTTCACACAAACAGATCACAAATCAACACACCAATGTTTTGACGTGGTTTAAACCCTCTTGAGGGAAACACTCTGTTGGGCTTCAATCTACTAATGCAGATCAAATCCTTAAATTTATATCAATCCAGGTCAGTAAGCTTAGAGGCATATCCAAGTTTTAGGACTTAGAGCTAGACTTGTTTGGATAATTTAATTATCTGTGAATTGAATCTACTATTTAATTATTTGTGAATTGAATCTACTGTCAGATGAAAAATACTGTAACTTAAAGACACAAAAATCCCTTTTACAGGGATGACTTCATTTGTTTCTTTTCAAGTACACAGCAATCTATTTAGGAAAGCAATCTATTGGTGAAAGAACTGAGATAGCAAAAGCAATTAAACAATAACTCTAACCCTAAGATACAGACTACAAAGCTCTTGCCTGATGTTCCAGTGCTGAATGAACAATTAACCATTAAGTTCCCTTACAGGACAGTGTTCGTAATTTATAATTGTTCTAAACATTTTATCTTTAAATGAGCAGCAATGTATAACATAGTAAAATCACAGTCTGAACCGTTCTTTTAATATTTAACAAGATAAAAGACAGAGCTCATAAAAAGGTAAGTGATGTGCAGCACAATGAAATCGTAGCTTGAACCATTAAATGAGATAACAGAGCTGTAATAAAACCAATTAAAATTAGTTGAATTCATTTTGCAATAATAAACTAGATACTATAGGGATTAACACATACCAATGGCACAATCTAAATCGCATGCATCAAATCAAATCGCTGCAAACATCTAAATAGCATTCAATGGCAATGTAAGGGTGTGCGAACTCAACAATGGGGGCCCTCCAATGCCTCGTTCCACACACAGTTGAAGATTTACAGAACTGAAACTCTAAATGTATTCACCATAAACCAATTACACAGTAAAAACCACGCAGTTCAGAAGCAATATGCGTTCTTCCCAAAATCGTGATCCACGATCCAACGTTTTGTGAAGTACTTATACAAATTCGAAAGAAAACTGGAAATGCTATAATCCTATAAACTAATTAATGAACATAGCCATCGAGATCCTCATTCAGAATCGTGAAACTCAACAAAATCCAAACTGCCCTGCTTTTGTGTTGAGTGGTAGCACAGGTGGTCATCTTTGACCGACTTTGACTTGCCATCTGTGAGAGCCACATCATCTATTCATTGGAAATTCGTCCATCCTTGGATACTGAGGATCTTTCCTCCATATTTCAGTTAATGCCTAGCTGGTCTGCAAGTGCTCAACTTTGGAGACATTACGAGAAGTCAGCACATCCTGTAATTTTGAATAAAACCTTAGTTTAAATGCTCTAAAAATCTCAAAATTCAATTTGTTAACAAGCAATGACATTTATACCTTTTAACCAAAGTCTGTGTTGAACTAAAATCTTTATAGATCAATATGAGGGTTTTATGGAGGAAAATGGAGGATATTTAGATGACAAAAAGAGGTCAAAATGGTGCCCAACACACTCCACGGCCCCGGCCAAATAGCTTCTACGGGACAATTTATTATGCAAAGAAAGAAAGTTACAAATGAGCCTCTCATAATCGATCAACTAAACAATGACCTTCTATGCTCTTTAAATAGAGATCATGGACCAATCGGGTGTTAAGCCACGGATCAAGGTTAGGTTTGATCTAAGAGAAGTTGAGCCATCGGATCACTCTATGTCGGGAACATATCGTGACCGTCGGATTAAGTATTTACAAATGCATACTAATGCATACTAAAGAAACACACTATCCCTAACGGATATATTACACAAGTTGATCTTAACTAACTCCTAAGTGTCTAAATATCCTAACACATGGAAGATATGGATTTTGAGCCTGGAGGATGAATAAGCATGCTTTGTTACACATTTAGATTTATGGTTTGAATAATATAAATACCTAGAAATTGAAAACCTAGCAGTTGATTCTTCAAACCAATCTTACTGCTCTAGATACCAATGATACATGATATATAAACAAGCAAGTATATAGATACTAGCAATACATGATATATAATAAACAAGCGATACACGATATATAGATACCAAATATACATGATACATGATATATAGAATTATAGTCAATAAGTCAAGAATTATTCTATTACTTAAGACCAAGTACAATACAATACAATCTCTCAATGTTAACCAAGTACAATACAATTCAATATATTAGTGCGGCCTGGAGCTAGATAAATAGATGAACTTCACCGCGACTGTCAACATGGGTGTTCTTGCTGTCAACATGGGTGTGCTTGATGTCAACATGGGTATTTTTGCTATCAACATGGCTATTCATGCTGTCAACATGGCCATCCTTGCTGTCAACAAGGCCATTCTTGTTGTCAACATGGCTCTTCTTCTTGCTTTCAATATGGCTCTTCTTGTAGTCAACATCGGTATTTTTGCTTTCAATTAGGCTATTCCGAGAACACTGTTGGAAGCCTAATTTTGATGATAGTGGCTACTCATTTTGTTTCAGAGAAGTGTCCGATGAAACAATTATCGCGACCACCAATCAATATTGGTGGCAAGGAAAAGAATTCCAAATCCTGGGCTTGGGGCTTCGAGAGTGCTCAAAATGCCCATATATCATGGTGTGGTGAGGATTTGTCAGGGAAGATAAATCGAAATGCTCATATATCATGAAGAGAACTGGGGAGCGACCACAAGACTCAAGTATCTCTGACAAAACAACAAAGGAAACAGAACAGAGGAGGTAAAAAAGAAGAAAATGTCTTAAGTTATAATATTGGTTCTGAAAATGAACCTAAAATGATTAAGATATCCAAGACACTTTCTGAAAAGGAAAGAAACAGGTATATTTATTTACTGAGAGAATTTATTGATATTTTTGCTTGGTCATATGAAGATCTGAGAACCTATAACACCAGTATTATCCAGATAAGGTTCCCTTGAAGCCAAACACTAAGCCTTTCAGACAGAAGCTTAAGAGTCTTGATCCAGCATTGCTTCCTATTATTGAAAAAGAGGTCAAAAATTGTTAGATGCAAAGATCATTATACCTCTTAGATATTCTTCTTGGGTAGCAAATATGGTACCAGTATGTAAAAAGAATGGAGAGATAAGGCTTTGTGTAGATTTCCGTAACCTGAATAGATGCTCTCTCAAAGATAAGTATCCACTGCCAAAAAATGATCAAATCTTGCAACGAGTGGTAGGTTCCCAGAGAATATCAATGATTGATGGATTCTCTGGTTATAACTAGATTGCAGTACATCCAAAGGACAGGGAAAAAACAGTCTTCACAACTCCTTAGGGTACATTTATGTACGACAAAATGCCTTTTGGGCTCATGAATGCAGGTGCCACATTCCATAGGGCTATGGATATAGCCTTTGTTGGTGAGAAAGAAAAGTTTGTAGTAATATATCTGGATGACATTACAGTATATTCTAAATCTGATGATGAACATCTAAAACATCTAAAACAAACTTTCCTTAAGTGCAGGAAATTTGGATTATCATTAAATCCAAAAAAGTCTCATGTTGCCATGAAAGAAGGTAGGCTCTTGGGTCATATAGTCTCTACCGAAGGAATTAAAATATACCTAGAACATGTTAAAGCCATCTTGAAGATCAGCATTCCCAAAAACAAAAAAGTAATTCAATCTTTAATTGAGAAAATAAATTTCTTAAGATGGTTTATTCCTAATTTTGCAGAGATAATTAAACCTATTATTGAGATGCTTAAAAAAGACAAGGAAGTTAAATGGTCAGCTGAGGCTAGGAATTCATTTGAAAAGATAAAGCAAGCACTTATAGAAGCACCAGTTTTGATAATTCCTGACTTTTCCAAAGAATTTTCAATTTTCCCATTCGCATCTGAGGATACTATAGCTCTTGTTTTATTACAAAAAAATTCAGATGATTTAGAGAAACCAAATTCATTCTTTAGCAAAACCTTGAGAGATTCAGAGTTGAAGTATAGTAATGTGGAGAAACAAGCCTATACGTTGGTTAAGGCTCTAAAGTTCTTTAGGATTTATGTTTTGCATTCTAAGATTTTCTCTTATGTTCCTAACATAGTAGTTAAAGAAATTCCAGTGTAGCCTGACAGTGAAGGGAAAAGAGGAAGATGGATAGCTAAAATCATGGAATATGATGTTGACATTAATCCCACTAAATTGGTAAAGGGACAGGGCATAGCAAAAATTTTGGCAGAGTCAAATTGTTAGGTTTTAGATATTCATATGGTGAATGAACAGTCAATACAGGATACAGCAACAAAATATGACAAAGAATAGGTTTATAACAGGTATCTTGACTCCCCATGGTACGAAAAAGATATTTTATTTTTTGCTCCATTTACAGTTCCCTCCTGATCTAAATAAAAATGAATATAGATCATCGAAACTTAAAGCTATGAAATATGTTTTAATTGATCAATTTTTATATTGGAAAGATCCGGGAGGAATTTTGCTCAAATGTTTGGACAGGTCAGAAGCAGATATTGTTACTGCAGAATTGCATGGGGGTGCATGCGGGGGACATAAATACTGGAAAGCAACTGCATTTAAGATTTTAAGATCAGTTTTCTATTGGCCTACTCTGTTTACAGATGTATATCTTCATATTAAAACCTGCATTGAATGTCAGAAATTTGCAGGTAAGCATAAATTACAGTCTTTACCCTTACAACCAATATCAGTAAATGCTCCTTTCCAACAATGGGGTTTAGACTTTATAGGAGAGATTCATCCTCCTTCTAGTGGTCAGCATAAATGGATTTTGACTGCCACTGAATTCTTTACCAAGTGGGTGGAATCAATTCCCACTAGAAGAGCAACAAATAATTTTATTTTCAGTTTCCTTCAAGATAATATTCTCAACAGATTTGGTTGTCCAAGAAAGATAGTTACTAATAACGCACCAGCCTTTAAATCCAAGAATATGTTAAATTTTTGTGAAGAAAATAACATCATCTTAAAGCATTCCACACCTTATTACCCTTAGGGAAATGGATTAGTAGAATCCACTAATAAAAATATTCTGAATAGTATTAAGATGTTATTTCATAATAAAAGAATTGGGATGTCAAATTAAAGTATGCTCTTTGGGATGATAAGGTAACTGTAAAGAAATCAATTGGAACATCACTTTTTCAAATTGTTTATGGAGTTGATGCAATTTTTCCTGTACAGTTAAGTTTTCCAGTAATTAAGTTTTTGCAAGATGAAGAAGAGGAACCTGATGAAATGAAAAGAAGGATATTTCAGATATTCAAGCTGCAGCAAGAAAGAAAAGCAAAAGTGGAGAAAGCTGAAATATACAGAAAGAGGGTAAAAGAGAGTTTTGACAAAAAGATCAAGAAAGACACTTTCTCAGTTGGTGATGCAGTTCTCATATGGGATGCACAGAATGATGAAAAAGGTAAGCATGGAAAATTTGATCATTTCTGGCTTGGACCTTTTACAATAATTAAGACTTTGGGAAATAACACTTTTGTCGTACAGGATCTGAATGGTGATGAAGTTGTAGGCCCAGTGAATGGGCGGTTTTTGAAACATTTCCATACATACAAAGTTAAGTCATTCATTGTACATATTCATTGTATATATCATTACAGTTTTTGTATATAATACTCCAGCCCAATAAAACAGTTTAATTTCAAAGGTATGATTCTAGCAGGTTTTCTGAAGGCACATGGTCAAGATGTTCTTAAATCCTCACAAGGAGAGCTTTATCCCCAATCGGAGCCTAATGTTGTCTCTAGAGTTGTATCCTAGTACTGCCTTAGAATTTTGTTCCTATAAGATTATTTTTCCAAGTTTTACCTTAGATATCTTTTAAGTTTGACTTTACCCTATTTTTACCCTAGTTTCTAGGATTCTTTTTACAATTATCATTTTTTCAATTTTTTTTTAAAACAAATAAGGATCATTTATTATTAATCTTTTTAAAGTTTCTATGCATAAATTAATATATGCTGACTTATACATGATGGAAAGTTCAAGGTTTTCATGATAAAGGAATTTCATTTATTTGATTGTACATATTGGCAGCGCATCAAATAGTGGAAAATATAATATCATTGTCGGATTGTTGCCATCTGTCAAAGGTTAACATATGCACATGACATATGTTTAAATTCTAATAATGAAGTTAACATGCATAAGGTGGCGTGTCAAGAAATGAGTACAGAGTAATTATATCCATATATGAAGAAAGATAGCTTACAAAGAAAAAGGGATTCAAACCTTTCATTTGGTTCATTGAATTTTCTTTGCATAGTTTAGGTTTTATGTTAATATGTTTACAGGAAACGAAGTCGATAGAGCATGCACATCACGATGGTAATGGTAAAAATACTCAGTGGAAATATCTTCTGTTTAGAACCAGATAGTGTTAAATGGATATGAAGAATTCCCAGGTTGTGAAGAAAAGATGAACATTGCGGGATGGTTTTATTTATGTGAACGAATGAAGGGATATGATTTACAGGTAACAAATGCTTTCATACAAAATTACAAAGACTCAGTTGTGGATTTAAAAACCCTAGTTTTTACAGTGGATGGAGCCATTATTGCAAAGGACATTGTTGTGCCTACAGAGGGTGACAAATGGTTTAAACAGCATTTGCCAAAGGTTAATCTTAGTCAATTTTTATTACGTGGTTTTGAAAATTTTGATTGGAGTAAGGGAATTCACTTAAATAAGGTTAAATCTGAATGGAGAATCATGTTGAAGGTAGTTCAGCATGATATCACATGTGAAGGACGGTTTGATACTGTGTTTAGATACCATTTGAGGTTTCTGTTACACATTAATGGAGAATCAAAGCTGAATTTACCTTATTATCTTTTGAGGAGTATTGAAAAAATGATTGCACGAATGAGAAATCACCCCGAGAACAACAGCCATTCAGTCTTTCACCATGGTTTAATTAGAATACTCATAAATCATGAATTGGGAAAGACAGGTAGGTCTTGGAAGCACTTCATTTTTTGGTCAGGTTTTGGAGCTGAAAGTCGAGAACAGGATGACAAGGAGATGAAGAAGCAATACATAGGGAAAAAGAGGAAGTTGGTTGAGGATAAAACTGAACAAGTGCATGAGGTCGGTAATATTGTTTCTATAATAGAAATTACCCAAATTCATGTTCAAAAGAAAACAGTCGTTGAAGAAATTGTGGCCCCGGATACTCCCAAAGAGGTCAGAGAAGATACAGTAGTTCATGAAGCTTCAATAAAGGAGGAGGTCTCATTTGCAAATAATGAGGAAACTAGGTGGAGGCCAAAAAATCGGTCTAAAATCAAATTAAGGATGAATATGAAAGCAATTATTAACCCTAGGTTTCGAAAAAATACAATGACCGTGATAGAAGATTCATCCAGTGAGGAGAATGCACAAGATGCAGAGGAAGATTGTCAGGAAGAAGAGCAAACTTTGGCTGAAAAACAAAATATATATATATATATTACATATGTCAAGTCTGTCCATAAATATCTGTAAAGGAAAGGCAAAGGTAAATGATTTTGAAGATGGTTCAGGTTCAAACCCCTTAGAAGGTGAAGAAGCTTCTATGCAGTTTGATGCTATAGAATCATATTCAGAAATGGGGGTGTTAAAGAAGTCCTTACAGTCTTTTAAGGAACAGAACATGTACCTAAATGACTCTTATGAAAAGCTAATGATTGCCAATAGAAGACTGTGTGAAGACTTGGAGGAAATTGATACAAGCTATCAAGAGCTTATTGTAGTATCCAAAGAATATTTAAGGAGGAAGAAAGTTATTGAGCAACAATATGAAGAAATGATGAATTAAAACAAGGACCTTCAGAAGTGAATGCAAGCCATGGAGACAGAACAAACCAGATTGAAGAGGAGATCTCAAGTGCTAGATGGTTTAACCGTTCTAGCTGAAGCAGCCAAGAAACTATAGTTATGCATGAACGAATCCAGCTTAAGAGACAGGTCATACTTTCTAGAAGAGTATATAGACAATCTTAAGTAGACAATTGTTAGTTAGATGATTTATAGTAGTTGTTTATACAGCTGTTAGTATTAGAGATCGAGCTTAATTGTTGAATTCTTTTGATCTAGTTGGAGTATCAATTAGGTTGTCTATTTTTGGTTATTCAGATCCATAAAATTTGGATCTCAAACTACTTCAGTTTTGAAACTTTTTGTATATAAGATGTAATAATGAACAATGTAAAGGGGTTAGGAACTGTGGAGATCAGACTGTTGTTATAATTTTTCAGGCATGTATTTCTTTTCACTTGATGTAAAGAATGATTTGAAATGATTATATTCGATATGAGCCACTTTTGTTTTAATATTTGAAGTGATAAATGTTATATGTTATTCATAATTCTATTCTTTGGAGAGTTACTTTCTATACCTGAATTCTTATGAATGACATGTATGTTTATTAGTAATCTGGACATAACTTGCTCACTCTTTTTATAAATTCACACTCGTATTCTTTCTATCTTTGTTTTTACATTTATACATCTCCTGTCTAGTTATCTTGATCTATGTTAGCACGATCTCTGTTATATTTATTTGATTATAAACTTACAACCTAGTTATCCTTCCAGCATCCTTTGATACGTTTTTAGCTTGATTTTTTAATATTCTCTAGACTTTGAACCTAAGTAGTCTAGGTGCAAACTCTAGTGATAACAGTTACCATGTACAGTGACTTTTTTCACAACACCATCTTCATATCATCCCTCCAATCAAGGTAATTGAAGGGTTTCAGGATCCTGGGAGAGAGAGGAGAATTCGAATTCTCCATTAGAACTATTGGAGCGAATACAAGGTGGTAGTGTTGCTACTGCTGCACTATAAAACTTTCAATAACCTGCAAAAACCTCTCAATTTTGGAGATAGACTAATAATGGGAACTTATTTAGGACAATAGGCACATTTTTCCCGATCCTTCACACCTGCCTATACCTCAAAGGATTTCTATAATGAATTAAATGCAATGGAACCAGGATTTCCTGTGGAAATCCAGAGGCTTCTAGTGCACTACTCAAATCGATTTCCCAACCTACGCTCAATGAGCTCTTATACCATGTCAAATTATAAATCATAGCATATCATGGAGCTGAGTATACCTCATAGAGAAACAATAAGCAAATAAATTTAGTTACAGTGAAAATTATAGTAAAAAAGAGAAGACAATTAATTATGCATGGGAACTCAGATAGGAACAGAATAATGTCACATTATCCAATAATCAGTATAGTCAACAATGATGTTACAATGGAGAGAATTCGAGTCTCAGTGTGTATAGCATAGGGATTATCACCAATGGAGTGCTTCAGAAGACCCAGACTCAACTCAGCTGAACCTAAACTCAGTTAACTGAAGACACAATCAGTTAACTAACTAAGGAGGGTGCATTAGTGAATTTTTCATGCAAATCAATCAGAAAAGGGCGCATGAGGCCACAATTAGTGGCAATCAGAGCATAAATCCCCCACA
This sequence comes from Larix kaempferi, assembly GCA_027924585.1. Classification (NCBI taxonomy): domain Eukaryota; kingdom Viridiplantae; phylum Streptophyta; class Pinopsida; order Pinales; family Pinaceae; genus Larix; species Larix kaempferi. The sequence continues at coordinate 7,860,590 of BSBM01000632.1, forward strand.
AGATTCAGCTAACTCGGGTGGACTGAACTAGAACACTGAGTATGCTCCTAAAATATATGGAACTAACTTAAGTGGTCCTAAAATGATACATGCATGGTGCATTAAGTGGTATATGGATCCTAGATGACATCTGCACACCACCAGGGGGAAATGATATCATCAACTACTAGAAGAAAAAAAAAATGCTAGGTAGGACAAGGATGGAGTATTAATGATCCTAACAAACTCATCATACAAATGATAATATTATCATACTAATGTTTATGCTTATCTTAATATCAAATCTGCCAATATCTAGAAATAACAATGATCATAATGACTCAATAGCCTTATACTTATCATATTATTTTCTAATTTCTTGTTATTATTCATTAATTCCAGTTGTTTACAGAGACATAGGGGCTTAATCCCTGCCTACAATGTATAATAGGATTTATAATATAACAATTAATACACTACTACAATAGTTTCAAGGTTTTATAAGCATATATTATTTTCAACCAAGATCCACTTATTGTTTACAATTACCATGCATTTCACCTAAAACAACTTCTTATAAATTCTAATAAATCAAAGTAGTAATTTACCTAGGATAAGTCTATTATACATACCTTACAAACAAATATTCCAGTTGATCTTGATGTACAAACCTAATTATTCACTCAATAGTCTTTTACTCACATGCATGTCATACTACAAATTCCATTTAACAACTTCATGCATAGAACTTAAAAATCTTATACTCGACATGCATATTGCAATAAAATATTTGTTTATCAAGTTCATACACGTAAATTAACAATATTATATTGAACATGCATATTGCACTACAATCTTTGTTTATCAATTTCATGCACAAAACTTAACAATCTTATACGCAACATGAATACTGCACTACAATCTCTGTTTAGCAATTTTATTCACAGAAACTTAACAATCTTCTACTCAACATGCATATTGTACTTAAAATATAGAATATCCAAACAATCTCTTATTTATAACTCTTTATGTACAATGCTTAGCATGAAAGGTATACAAATATGTTTTGCCTATAAATCATTATGTATAATACTTAGCATGCAAGATATACAAACAACCATTTTTTTTATCAGTTTTAAGTACAATAACTATAACATGGAGTTATTCAACAATCTATATTCGTCAATATTATGTAATATTTAGCATGCAAGATATGCAAATAATCAATGTTTAACACTCTTAGATATTGTATTAAGCATGCAAGATATATATAAACAATCACTATTTAACAATGTTTAAATATAGTATTAGCTTTCACCTACATATGAATGCTTATAGATCTCATACGAAAAGACTCAGAAACTTAGAATTTTTGTAACTTAGACCTTCGGCAACCTTGTTTTTTAACTACTAGTCATAATTTTTATTATTTACTTAGATATGATTTTGTTTGTCAAACTGATGATACATTCTTCATGCGGGTTCTTTTCCACTTTGTCGAGAAGTTGTCCATGGGTCTAGGACTCCTCGACGAGCTGCTAAACACTTATATAAGTTGAATTCTTAGCCTATTAATTCCCTCTAACTTATTCAAGATAGTTTAACTTAGGAGGGAGTCTTCTTGCTCCCAATTTACTTTTAATTATTATGCAAAATATAGTTGTACTTAGACTTTTCAATGAACTTTTAAAGGACTGTCTTATTATTTGATAAGTGACCATGTTTACCAATATGGGGCGGTCATAGATCTTGTACATGCATTTGATTTCTAATATGATGTTCACAATTATTTATATAGTTAGTTGCATATCATATTTATTTGTGTATCCAGGTAGAAATTACATGCTAGATTTTATTTTTTCTTAGTTTTCTGCTGGGGTTTTCTGGCAGCTCCCAATCCATCTGTGATTCTCAAGTTCTCAGGGGACAAAACCCAGGCCTATATTATTCGTTCTAATGTGGATCGAGGAGGGGCACTAGGTTACCCACCCTGAGGCAGTGAGTGGGTTGGGAAACTTAAGCATGTAAATCTTAGGCTAGATCTTCATTTTTCAGCTATAGTTAGCTTAGATAGATATATATGTATATATTTACAATATGGTTTCTTTCCTTAAAGTAGTAGTACTTTGCAAATTATCTTTTTCTTTATACAATTATACTATAGTAAATTATGTGGCCCAATGCCACAGTAAGGGAAAATATACTCAATGAACCTATAGTATATTTGTTTCCCAATGCAATAGCTAAGTTCACACTAATAAAAATAACCATAACATAAATACTTATTCTAGATCGCCTGCCCAATGTAGTCGTTAGGGAAATTAATAGAATCAATACAATTGTACTAAATTCTACTGCCAATGCAGTAGATAGGCCTAAACACAATAAATTATACAGTTGTACTAGATTCTACTACCCAATGCAGCAGTTAAGCATAAACAAATAAAATACGATTGTACTAGATTATTTTTGTTTTTTAGCTTAGAACTGTAAGTTACAGATTTGTCTAGTACAATGCATGCATTTAGAGTTTCATAAGGTTTCAGACATCTTTATTTTCAAACTAGTTGGTTTGCATAGTTGATAGCTTACTCTATGACACAACCAAGTATAGTCATTTCCCATAGTTATCTTTCAAACATAGAATAAATGCATGCATAGCCATAATAACAAAAACTAAAATTTAGAAAACAATAGTATTCAAGTACAGAAAGGACTCAACTTAGATACTCATCTATTTAAAAATTACAAGACAATCTGTGGCTATTGTTGGGCCTTCTGTAATCCAACCCACCGTAGATCTGTAGGAAACTTTGAGTCTTAGTTTTCTCACAGCCACCCCCAAGTTGAGTCCTATTCTCTTTAGGATTCATTTTTTTTAATTATTTTCAACTTTTTTATTCTTTTTAATTTACGGATCTATTGTCTAGCCTAGGGACCCTAGCTATTCAAGATTCTTTACCAATATTTATGGTTCAACATAGGAGGTCCTCTTTCCTACAAATCCTGGCATTACTCCCACCAATCCACAACCAATATTCCTATCAACCAACATGCAATAGTATCCAGGCAATCCTCCTGTCAGCTAGTACTCAGCACCTAACAGTGCATACACTATATGGCCATAGAAAATTTATGAACTACGACTAAACTTGGACATTGATCATGTGTTCACATATATCAAGTGGATAGCTCTCCCCCCCACTTCAGTTTTACATTATCTGAAAGTTACATATTCATATTTTTAGCTCTTCTTGCTTCAACTTGTTTTATGTTCTTGCATTTAGATTTTTGTTTTATTTTCCTTTTTTGAGTTAGATCTGAATTTCTCTTTGATTTCATTCACATTCTTCCACCAAGAGAATTAACCTTTTGGCATTCTCTTTTTCCCTCTTTTGTAGAAGAGGAATTTACTATTATTATCCAATTTCTTAGGTGGTGACACCTATGTATGAATTACATTTTCTAGAAGTGTCTATTCATATTCTTATTTGTTTTCTCCTTGTTTTTCCTTATTTATTTTATGTTTTGTTTTTATTTATGTTTAATTAATTTTATGTTTAGTCTTCTTAATCTTCTTTGTTTATCATAGTTTTTCCCCATAGAGAGAAGGACCCCTCATTGATTGGTTTAGCCCATACAACCCAAGTACTTCCCTCATTGATCGATTTAGCCCACACATCCCAAGCACATTTTTCAATATAGTATAATAATATATCCAAGTATGTAGTACCTTCAAATATTAGGTTTTAATGTTTACAAAAAATACTTAGCCGAATATAAGGGATTGGCATTTCGCGGTATTACATATACATTCAAAAGGTCCTTGAAAAAATGACATTTCAAACTCTAGAGGATATTACCTATAAGTTTTTTATGATTGTTAAATTAACACAACTTGTAGAACCATATTTTGAAACCTATTGGTATGAAATCACATGTTTATGATTTCTTGTCAATAAAATAGTTTATACTTTACAAGTTATGAACACTATCAACCTCGCTATGAAAGGGGTCATGCAACCACTCTATACTTTACAAGTTATGAACACTATCAACCTCGCTATGAAAGGGGTCATGCAACCACTCATTTGAATTCTATATCGTCCCTCTCTACCCAACGGAAAGAAGATATGTAATTAGATGTTATTTGAGAAATTTAAGGATTTGAAAAGTTAGAAAATAGGGGTTTATTTGAATTGGAGTTAAATAATTACTTATTTAGTAAGAAAACTCTTAATTTGAGCTTAATTTTCATAATTTTTAAATTAATTAACTTCATAACTTACTAATTGGAAACCCATGCTCCATCAAACCTTCTTTAAACCACGTCCTCACTAAACCATGTCACTCAAAATCTTCATTTAAAAATTTTTAACGACCATATAAGATTAAAAAAGTGAGGATCCAATTGTTTTAATTAGTTGAAAATGGCCGGATTCACAAATCAAGCATTCTAAAAATTCGTTCTATGAGCTAAATAAACTCTATAATTCATTCTGTAAAATTAAAATTGAGTCTTTCCCAAAGAATATCACACAACAAAATTTCCCTGATTGTAAAATCTCGATCCGATTTTAAAATCTCAAGGAAAAAGCACTCCGCGCAATCAATTAAAAAATTAACCATGCAATAAATATATCTTTTCTTTGCTTTGGAACTTTGACGGAAACCTTAACTTTTACTTCGCCAAGGACTGCACTTGGACGGGCATTAACTTCGCGGAACTTGACTTCGCACAAATTAACTTCACATAAATTTACTTTGCATTTATGTGAAGTTCTTAACTTCCCGAAATATTATACTTCGCAGATTTCTTGACTTTTCTGACGTGAAGCTTTTCACTTCACATAACTTTTAAACAAACTTTATATTGAAATATTCCTTGCTAAGACATAAGAACCAAAACATTTAAGTGAAGCTTACGTTGAAGTTACTCCAGTTAAAACAGAACTTTTACCACTTTGAAATATTTGAGAAATATCGATTTCTTTTACAGACCGTAAATATAAACAACATTTACACAAGTAAATCTCGAGAAGATGTGTGACATCCAATATTATATTCAGCATTCTTGAGAATGAATACATAAAACTATAGACTTATATATATTGCCGCATTAAAACAAGAAAACTTGTCTGCATTACACGGAGATGAGATTTTACTTTGATATTTCACTTCTTACAGAGATTGGGCTCTCGAACACATCGCAGACATATTCTTCTTCTCCTTTCTTGGTCTTTGTTCTTCTCTATGTGTTTTTCAGTTTTTCTTCTTCTACATATACACCGACTTGAGATCGCTTCACCTGGAAGCTACTGAGTTACTTTAAATACTGAAATTAAATTCTACCTAAGAATTTTTTGACTTGCGGAATACAAACGCAGTCGAATAAATACAAGGAAGTGTGCACGAAGCGTTCTGATAGACTGACTGACTGTTTGACATCTATGACTCTGTGAACTGACAAAAGGACTGACTGAGTGACTAACAGAGTCGGCGCAGACTAGATACGCATTCAGATCGTAATTACATTTTTCCAACACTCCCCATTAATTATGAGCAGATAGGGAATCATTTAACAAAAATAAAATTTTACAAAATGTTTCAGAGATGAAACATCCTCTGTTCATGACGAAGTTCACTGTGTAGAACTTGTCACTCCTAAACAACTTCACAGATATTGGAATGTGTCCCTTGCCAATGGTTTTGTAAAGTTGTTTGCTACCTGATATTCAGACCTACAAAATTCTAAACATATTTATTTGTTATTTATCAATTCTCTGATAAAATGATACCTTGTGTCGATGTGCTTGGTTCTCTTGCGGTACACATGATTCTTTAACAGCGCGATAGCTGAATTGTTGTCGCAGTAAATGGTTGTGGGTTCTTGTTAGATCTACAACGGATCACTTCACATCCTCCTCATCCAAACGGATTGACATGCAGTGCTTGTAGCTGCAACATACTCTGCTTCTCCTGAATAAAAAGTTACAATGGGTTGTTTCTTTGAATCCCGTGATACAACACCTATTCCTAAATGAAATGTGTTTCGAGATGTGATTTTGTTGTCATCTATGTTTCCTCCATTGTCGTTGTCAGTGTATCCAATGAGTTTGAAATTTTCTGAGGTTGAATACAAAATACCAAAATCTTTTGTTCCACTTACATACCTCATAATTCTTTTACCTGCTTTCCAATGAGATTCTTTTGGTGACTCCATGAATCTTGAGATTAAACTTACTCCATACATGATGTCTGGCCTTGTCACTGTAAGATACATAAGGATTCCAACAAGCCTTTTGAATAGCGTAGGATCTACATTCTCAATTTCAAACCTGTTATCACTAGTGTTGGGGTTGTCTTGCAGTTTAACATCTTAAATATGTTCAAGACATCACTTGCATACTTTGACTAAGATATAAATATGCCATTTTCAGTCTATTGGACTTCAATTCCCAGAAAATACTTCATATGCCCCAGAGTAGTCATTTCCACTTCAGTTTCCATGACTGATCTAAAATCCTCTATGCCAAAATCACTAGTAAATATTAAATCATCTACATACAGGCAGAAAATTAGCTTATTACCTTTCTTGTTGATTTTTGTGTACATCATTGGCTCACATTCACTTATGTGAAATCCATTCCGAATAAGGTAAGAGTCAATGCGATTATACCAAGCTCTAGGAGCTTGCTTCAAACCATAGAATGTCTTTTTCAACCTGTATACTTTGTGTCCTTGTCCTGGAACTTTATAGCCTTGTGGCTGCTCCACATATACTTCTTTCTCCAAATCACCATTTAAAAATGTATACTTAACATCCATTTGATAAACAGGCCATGTATTATGTGTTGCGATGGCCAAAACTGTTCTGACAGTTTCCATTCGTGCTACAGGTGCAAAAGTTTCATTGAAGTCTATGCCAGGCTGCTGTGTGAATCATCTTGCTACCAATCTTTCCTTGTGCTTCTGCACATTTCCATCATCATCTTGCTTGATCTTATAAATCCATTTGACACTTATAACATCCTTGTCCTTAGGAACATCGACTAATTCCCATGTTTGATTCTTCTCAATGCATTCTATTTCTTCATCCATGGCTTGTGCCCAAACTTTATCTTCGACAACTTCTTCAAATGTTAGCGGATCATTCATTTGAGAAAATAATGCAAAGATTGAGAATGAATTGGGTGTACCAGTCTCATATATCTCACACAGACTTCTTGTCTTTTTCGTAGTTGTTGGTGTCGAACTCCGCGAACTACTTGTCGAAGTTTGTTGCGCTCTTGGTGTGGTTCTTGGAGTATCTTGAACTATGACTTATGTTGGAGTACCTTGTGCTTAAACATATCGTGTTGTCCTGGGAGTAGACGGAGCTGCGACCTTCTAATTCACATGCGAAGTTTCAACCACATCCTCTGTGATGTCATCATGTTCAACATGTGACACAATTTTAACATTCTTCTCTACGATTCCATCCCATGCTTCATTTTCTACAAACTGGACATCTCGACTGATAATAACTTTTCTTGCGACAAGGTCATACAACTTGTATTCTTTTGTGTCTTTATAATACCCAGCAAAGATACATTTCTATCCTTTTTTCTCTAATTTCCTTCTCAGCTCATCTGTAACATGTGCGTATTTGACACAACCAAAAAATTTTAAATGCGAAACACTATGTTTCATACCTGTCCAAGCTTCATGCAGAACTTTTTTCTTTACACTCTTCGTCAGACATCGATTCATGATGTATACAGTAGTTTCCACTGCCTCAACCCAGTATTCATTTGACAGATGCACGGCTTCCAACATACTGCGTGCCATCTCCATAATGGTTATGTTCTTCCTCTCCGCGATACCATTCTGCTGCGGTGTATACCGCAGAGTGAATTTCCTGTGTATGCCATGATTTTTACAAAAGTTTAAGAAATCATTTGAAGCATACTCACCACCTATGTATGTTCTGAATATCTTGATGTTGTAACCACTCTGCTTCTCCACAAGTGCCTTGAATTGCTAAAAACATCCAAACGCATCAGATTTATGTTTTAGAAAATATGCCTAGTTTTTTCTTGTGAAATCATCAATAAATGTGAGAAGATAAGTGCATCCTCCCATGGACGGTGTTTGCATCGGTCCACAGATATCAGAGTGCACAATTTCAAGTGGTGTGCGATCTCTACATGACTTTCCGATTGGAAAAGTCTCTCTGTGTTGTTTGCCAAAAATACATCCTTCACAAATTATTTTTGGCTTTTCAATCAATGAAAATCCTTTCACCATATCCTTCATGTGCAGTAGATTTAACCCACCAAAATTTAGATGTGCAAATCTAAAGTGCCACAACTAGGATTCATCTCGTATTTCTGATTGAAACGTTGCTTGTATTTATTTGTCGTTGTCTTTTCTTTTCTTTTCGCAGTGAATGTCTGCTTCTTTACTTTCTGCTTTGAATGCGGCTCTAGAATTTCCATTCTGAATTCCATGAAAAACTTGATTTGTTTTTCCTTTTATGTTTGGTCTTATCCTCAAAGGAAACAAGCGATTGCTTGTCATCTGCAATTCGTCTATTAAGCGATTGCTTAGATATATTTCCTTGATCAGACAATGCTTTCCTATCATATGAACTATGTAACCTTTCTCTACCAGTTGTCCAATGCTCAGCAAATTATGCTTCAAACCTTGAACATAATAAACATCAGGCATAAATTTATGCTCCCCCTGTTTGGTTAGGATATCAACGGTACCCTTACCCAAAACAGTGACTTGAATATTATTTCCAAGCGTGACATCAGTTTGAACTGATTTATCTAGACTAGAGAATAAATTTAAATTACTAGTCATATGATTACTAAAGCCTGAGTCTAAATACCATATGTCATTTGGAATTTCTTGGACAACATTGCATTCAAGTGGAGATGCACATGCTAAGAACAATGAGTTGTTCAGAGTCTTGTTGTTGTTTGACTGTGTTTGACCTTGCTTTCCTTATTCATATTGCTTCTTCCTACATTCATATGTGAAGTGTCCAAACTTCTTACAGTAATAACATTGAATTTTTTATTTATCATACCTTTGTCCATTTGGCTGACTGGGGATCTGATTCTGACCTCTACTAGCGACATATGCAGGGCTACTGCTGGGACCTCCTCTAAAAGAACTTCTTCCTATGCCTCTAGAGTTTGATCTTCCCCTGCCTCTTCCATGACTTATGGATGACTGTGCTGCAAATGCACCTTCTAATGATGTATCTGATCTGTTGATTCTATGTTCATGATTGAGGAGTGAGGCTTGCAATTCATCAATAGTAAATTGGGACAAATATTTGTTTTCCTCCAGGGTCACAACTAAAAATTCAAATTTATTTGGAAGAACTCTAAGGAATTTTTCAACAACTCTTTGGTCACTTAAATTTTCTCCATGAGACTTTATTTGATTAATCATACCAATAAATCGAGTATGAAAATATATTCTACTAACTCGGTATCTTTCATCAACAGAGATTCAAAATCTCTTCTAAGGATTTGTAGTTTGGCATTCTTTACCTTGTTCAAACCTTCATAGGAAGTTTCCAATGTAACCCACGCTTCCTTAGCTAACATTGTTGTTGCTACTCTTGGGAGTATGGATTCATGTGTCGCTTGATGTATGTGGAACAATTTCTTTCCGTCTTTCTTCCACTGTTCCCTCAAGACATCCTTCTGAGCTTGTGTGAAAATGTTATATGCTGTCAGATCTGTTGATTCTACATAGCCATTTTGGACCATTTCCCATACATCTTGACCTCTGAACAAAGCTTTCATAGTTAGAGACCAATATTTATAATTTTTACCTTAAAATATTGGAGTTTGCAAATTACCAGAAGTGGAAGCCATGCTCAATCTTAATTGCTTTTCCCTTAGAGTAAATAGAATTTCTACTTTCGTAAACAAGCTTTGATACTTTCTTTGCTTTGGAACTTTGACAAAAACCTTAACTTTTACTTCCCCAAGGACTTCACTTCGGCGGGCATTGACTTCGCGGAACTTGACTTCGAAGAAATTAACTTCGCGGAAATTGACTTCGCATAAATTTACTTCGCATTTATGCGAAGTTCTTAACTTCCCTAAATACTATACTTCACGGACTTCTTGACTTCACTCACGCGAAGCTTTTCACTTGACGTGAAGCTTTTCACTTGGCGGAACTCTTAAAAAAACTTTATATTGAAATATTGAAGCTTACGTCAAAGTTACTCCGCGTTAAAAAAGAACTTTTACCACTATGAAATATTTGAGAAATCTTGATTTCTTTTACAGAGAGTAAATGTAAACAATATTTACACTAGACATGCAATATTCAACATTCTTGAGAATGAATACATCATAGCTTGGGATCTCAAACACATGGCGAACATATTCTTCTTCTCCCTTCTTTCTCTTTGTTCTTCTCTATGTGTTTTTAATTTTTTCTTCTTCTACATATACACCGACTTGAGATCGCTTCACTTGGAAGCTAGTGAGTTATATTAAATTAAATTCTATCTAATAATGTTTTTACTAGCGGAATACAAACACGGCTGAATAAATACAAGGAAGTGTGCACGAAGCCTTCTGAGAGACTAAATGGTTGTCTGACATCTCTACGACGACTCTACGAACTAACAAAAGGACTTACTGAGTGACTGACATAGCCCGCCCAAACTAAATACGCATTCAGCTGGTAATTACATTTTTCCAACAAATCGCCCCTATTGTATTCGAAGGGAGAATTTATGAAGATACCATATTTCCAATATAGTATGAGATCCACAAATCAAACCCTAAAAAATGTAATTATTTTTGAGATTTTCGTTGATTTCCTAAAAAAAAAAATGTAATTATTTCCGAGATTTCTCCAGTGAGATGAAAGAGCACAGAGGTTTATTGGAGAATCGTAGTAGACCTTTTTATTGTCTACCTTTCGACTATACTTTGATGATCCCTAAAGTTAATTTTATTAATTTTAATTTCTAAAATTGTTTTAATAAATTATTTATTTTAGGATTATAATTATATAAAATTTCTATTAGAATTGTTTTATTCTATTTATTAATCCATATTGCAGCTCCATCACTTGACTCCTTGTTCAGATGTAATTATTATTTTATAAAGATTTATGTTTTCAAATGTGGGTTAAGGACTACATCCACATAAAGATAGACACTTGCTATATTCTCTATGAATAGAAGGTGTCTGTGTCTTTCTTGGATGTAGCCCTTAACCATAGTTAAAAAATATAAAAAATAATAATTACATTTGATGTTTGGATTCCAGATCACTAAATATTTTCCAATATCTAGCATAATATGCGGTAAGTTAGATTTGAACATCGGGGGAGTGTCACGACTAATGCTCCTAACTACTTATTTTAGTTGTAATTATTTATTATTTAGGGTTTTTACAGTGTGTTAAGGTTTAGAAATGTTTCAAAATATTGAGTGGATACTTATCATCACACTATTACCAGCTAAAATATAAATTTAATTTATAATTATTTTAAGTTGTATAAAATGTTTTGGGGTGGACTAGTATCTATGCTTTTCCTAAACTGCACAAGGATGAAACAAGTGTATTGTCTAAATTGATCTATGACAGTCGTTCCAACTTTGAAATAAGTTGTGGAACTTAACTTGTGTCCTATAAGTTTTCACCAGCCAACGTGGCTATACTAATTTTAAGATCCAATTTAACTTCTTGAAGTTTAAATTAGCTTTTATTTTCACAAATATAAACTAAAAAGATATCCAATCAATGGATCAGGATCAATTCACACTTGACTTGAATATGTCTTAACCAAATTTTTGTTTTATATTTATTTCTTGTTATTGAATTGGTTTCAACAAACCGTAAGAAGTAAGTTTCATGCTCTCTCCAGATTTAGATTTCCAATGAGTTATGAACACTATATTAACAATAAAATAAAAAAACATAGCGAATCGGAATATATTTCCAAACTAGTCATTAAGTTTACATAGCGAATTGGAATATATTTCCAAACTAGTCATTAAGTTTGAATGACACTTTATTTTTAATTATATCCACTAATACTGCGTGAAGTCTATAGCTTGGCCATGGATAAGTATCTTTCTCACTGATGGCTACACAAGAAACAACTTGAAGAGCATATGCGCGTAACTGATGCATGTCAACGAACCTGTACGTTATTACATTGACAAACTAAGGAGAGAGGAAAGCAAAATAGGAAGGACAACCACCATCTCTAACCTCTAAAATGTCCCATAAGAATAGTCGAACTGCTTTGGAGTTGCGACCCGAAAATTTAACAATCATTAACGCAACAAAGATTTTGAATTATGCAAAGGGTTTGGAAACAACATTGGTCTATGATCCAAAGGGTTTGGAAACAACTGAATTGTAAACGAACTTGCCTTGTTATATTGATAAGGATAAGGGGAGTTCGTGGCAGACAACTTATGTAACTAGAAGAGGTATAGACAACCAATGATTATAACTACATAAAAGAACAGGTAACAGATAACTTATTGAGAGTATGTAACTTGTTTATTACAAGCCACAGTTCTTGTTAATTTATATCGAATATGACTATGACATCATTATTTCTGATTTTTCTTAGAGAATGGTGAGGTGGTTTGGCATAGGATTGCTAAAATATAAAAGATTGGATCCTGCAATTTAAGAATCTTGCAAGAAATAATTGGTCAACATGCAGAATTCACCACATAGGCCTTCAATATTAGTGAATACTCCAGGTTATAGATGTTAATAATAATAATAATAATTTATTTATAGGGTCACAGTCAAACCAACCAATTTTTGGTGTATGAGATCTCTTGTTTATGGGACAAAGGACTTTCTCTGGACAACAATGTAACTACTAAAATTTACAGAGGTATTCTTATCTGTATTGTATGAGGGTCGAAGAGAACCCAAAACATTCACCATGGCCTCTACCTCCTCGTCCATCCATTAATGCAAGTCCAACCATTAATGCAGAAGAAAGGCATAAAGTCCCGAAAACTGAGGCAATCGGTCAATCTTCGCGCTGTTGCATGCAATCGGGGTACTGTTATTCACCTCAGAACAGTCATGATTTCAAAAACATAAGTGAAACAGAAAACCAATTTTAGAAGGTGATATTTCCCAACTGTTGGTCCTTGTAATTTTTCCTTTTTATGTGCAGATTCTATTGCATACTGTAAAAGATTGGTTGGAAGGAAACATAATGATGTGGATGGACAAACTTGTCTGCTGTGTACTGATCAAAAAAGTTGGACCGAATCATAATGTTGTGCATGGACAAAGTTGCCTGCTCGGTATTCATCAAAACATTTCGTCATAAAGAAATAATGTTTGTACTGACTTCAGCATAGGTCCCACTATTATATGGTCCCTAGTCTGAGAGACAAAGTACAATAATTTTTATATTCCAAATGCGCCTATTGCTATTCAATAATTTTCCACACTAGTTTTTTATATTCCAAATGCGCCTATTGCTATTCAATGTCTTGCTTCAGTGCATCTCAACATTCTGACGGTTTACACCTTGATTGAATCATGTTCCTGATATGTAGAGGACCTTTTATCACGAATAGAGTCTAGGCATAGCCTGGCAGCTCAACGGATTTCCCGGACTCACTTTGCATAATAGGTTGATATAGAATCTGCCTGATGTCACTACAGCGGTAGTAATTTCAGGGTTTTATCCGCAGGACAATGTACATGGAATTTTACGGTGGCTATGGGAACATTCGAGCCCGAGTAATCCAAAGAAGATTCCGGAAGCAGGATCAGTAAGAACGAGAGGTCGTAATTGTAGTGCTATATCAGAGAACACTACTTCTATATCCATAGAAATTACTAAACGAAGGGATGTGGACATCAACAATTATATACTGAAGGATGGACCCCGTGTTGGTTTTGGGGGCATATAAATAAATCAAATACAGAAAGACACACAATGCAGAGAAACACTCAGAGCTACAACTCAAGAAAAACAATAGGAGTAGAATGCTCTTATGTCCTCCCTAACTCCTTATAAGAACTTAAAACTCTATTTAAAATGGTTCCCACCAACCATCCTATCGCTCTTTGTCTCGTGGAATCTCTACCCCATAACGTGGTCAGCGATGGTGAGAGTGGGACCTCTCTATTACGAAAAGAATGAAGGCAATTCTATTATCAACTACACGAGCCAAAGACTTTGTGGAAAAGTAAATATTATCAGCGACACGAGCCAAGACTTTATTTCTAGAAAAGTAAATCTTGCAAGAAAATCCTCACTCGGGACTATTAAGAAGAAGAAAAAATTATTTTAAACTTTATTAGGTAAAAAAAGAGCCTATGGAACAGGTTGCCTCACAGATTGATTTGGAACAGATTGCCTCTCTCACAAATTGATTTATGCATTTCAATCATTTTCCTATTCAATTTGATAATGATTTTCCTATTCAACTTGATAATGAACATCACAATTTCTCCAAAATCCCTTCACTGAATACATTATCAAGGAGTTAACTGACAAAATATTTGCATAACTGCATAAAGAATGCATATTATGCATTCTTTAATATACAAGACATAAATATCTAGTCACCCCTACTTAAAAGAACGTGTAATCACTCTTTACATATTTAGTATAAATCTAGTCACTCCTACTTAAAAGAACGTGTAATCACTCTTTACATATTTACTGTTAAAGTAGTAAATATCCAGCGACCAAATTGTGAGTCAATTGATTATGGACAGATGGAAGAATTAATGCATATTCCAAAACCCGAGCATATGAGAATTTTCATACGAAAATCAAGAAAGGCAGTTGTATCAATTAGCATCTATTGATTGTGGCTATTGGATCTCAGTAAACTGAAAGTTCTTAAATCTGACCTTAAAAAGAAATCGAGCTTTGGTTAATGAATCTTCTCTCGGTGAATAGAGATGTTTGCATGGAATTGACCAGATAAATAGGTTTAACGAGGAGGTCGATGGTATGACATAATAAGTTGATTGGGATCTCGTGCGAGAAGGAATTATTGGTTTGGGAAACAAATGCTGTTCTATGTGGATATGGGATATGGATATGTAGATATGGATAAGTTTTCAAACTTTATGTATTTTTAATAGAATTAATATAGATTTATTTTAATTTTGGATTTATAAATGTTGAAAGAGATCAAATTTGTTTTAAAGTTGACTGTTTTTAGAGTGCAAAATCTCAGAAAAAATTGGAGCTATGAATCTATGCTTGTTTTATTATAATAAATTTGTTTTAAAGTTAACTCTTTTTAAAGTGTAAAATCTAAGAAAAAATTGGAGCTATGGATCTATGCTTGTTTTATTATAATATATTTTTTCCCTACGGCAGGTGATCACATCCCCATGACATGACCACTCCACTCGACAGAGCGATGGACACGCCCTCTGCAGATCGACACGAGACTTGACACCCACCAGGCCATTCATCTCCAGGTATGTTTGCGGTACAAAGCACATGGGGCATTTAGTCATCTCCCGAGCAGGGCAGTAGGCCTCCTGCTCGTTCCTTCGTTCGC
The DNA here is from genome assembly GCA_027924585.1 of Larix kaempferi. Taxonomy (NCBI): domain Eukaryota; kingdom Viridiplantae; phylum Streptophyta; class Pinopsida; order Pinales; family Pinaceae; genus Larix; species Larix kaempferi. The sequence goes on from BSBM01000632.1 coordinate 7,876,125, forward strand.
TCCGTCCACTCCAATGGAAGACCATGAATACGCAGGTTCGCCGGTTATGGTTTACATTGAGGTTTATCAGCACAGAAAATGCCATATGAGTTTGTTAGTTTGGCTTGGGGAAGAAGAAGCTGAACTCTCTATTGTTCGCTGGTTCGTTGCTTGCTGGTCCGTTGGTTCGTCACTTGTTGTTACAACAATGTCGCCTGCGAAACGGGCTTACACTCGATGTAAAGCTAAACCAACTGGCCCTCCTCCTGGCCCTCCAATTAGGTTTACGCATGGTGTAGTGGGAAAGGCCCACCGTTACAAAAAGGAAATCCCTGCGAAAATACAATATAGGAGGATTGTTGGAGATTAATTTCTCCTGCGACCATATCTGTTTGCTGGATTTGCAATTAAGTTTTGATGGACAGCAATGTCAACATCCTCCACCCATCACATTAATCATACTACTATGTGGATGGCTGTAATGCTTAATGCATTCCCCGAAGGTTTGTTCATTGTTCAAGGCAACCTTGAGCCGCTGGCTTTGACAGATGTACTGTAAGTATGTTTAACTCAGTTTGTAAATGACCATCGCATCACAAATTGTGGCAAGCTGTTTGGGTGGTCTCACCATGGATTGCATTTCGTAGCAACAGCTTTATCTTATGTATAAATACCTTATGTCTAATGAAATATGAGAGAGGGTTCTTGGCACTTTGGCCCTGTCGTGTTCTGTCTTGGCCTGTGTTGTTCTGTTGGGTGTTAATAGTGTTTTGTTAATTGTTTCCCACTGTCCGCTGCGCCCATTCCCACAATTGGTATCAGATCCACAGTTTCCCAGCACTTGCTCCTCTTGTTGGCTATGACTGTAACCTTAGTTAGCTAGAGACTGAGCTCTGTCTATCCAGTTTGCATAAGAACGTTGCGCCCTCTCCCTGACAGCTGTTCCCACCTCTCGTTTGTAGCCTGGGTAGAACGCAGAACAGGCAAGGCTGTAATTATGAGAATCTGTCCAAGAGACCCTGCGTCCGCATAAAATAATTCGGACAGAAGAAAAGGGGTGGCGTGTTGATTCGAGAGACCGCTCGCTGGAATGAATAGGAGGAGTTGTCGTTGGTGAGATAGAGTCTCCTACCGCTGGTTGAGTGTATCCACCCCAGTGGTTTGAAGCAAATGTTCAGCCTTGTCTGCCATCACTCTTGTGTGTCGTAATCTGCAAAACGGAAAGAAAGCTGCAAAGGGTAACCATGGTTGACATTGGACTTGTGGGTTGCAATTTTTGCTTGGTTTGTCATTTAAAATAGGTGCCATTTGTATGGATGAGTGCACAGAAGCCTTGAAGAGGCTGTGTGGTGAAGAAGGCACCAACCCCGAGTTATCTAAAGAGTCAGGGCACCTGTGTGCAACTGATGAGAGGAATTGATGGGTTGTAGCTAATGGTGAGAAGAAGCTGCATGAAGAAAAATAGGAGCCGGTGAAGCATCTGTGTGGTTGGTGGAGAGCTGCGAGATCGAGCTGATCGATGTGTGGAATTGCCCACCTGCTCACCTGCTCTGTTATAAACATTTTGATATTTTGCAGAGATAAAGTTATAGAGAAGGACCACCACTGGGAGAAATCCTAGCCGGCATAGTGAAAAGAAATTGATGATTCCTGGTATATGGATGAGATCACCTCTCTAAAAAAATATTGTCGGAGGTCGCTGCTTGGAAACTGAAAGAAGTCTTGACTACTAAGTATCCACGGACAACAATGAACAGTTACTATTTAGCTTTTATGGTGGAATATGTTTGCATCCTCAATCTGTGGTAAGAAATGTTGTGTTCAATTTGTAATTATTGGCTTGAAGCGCTGGTGTTTGGAATGAATGTGCAATGTGGAAGTCTATGCATAATTAATATGGTTGTTGAGAATACTCGGTTGAAGCCGAAATCCCCTGATACCAACATCTGGTGTTTGGTCAAGTTCATTTGTTAAGGGTGTTGAAACATTTTTTTTTTTTCATAGCTACAGTATGCCGCAATTTCTTTAGATGTGTTTGAGGGAAACCCTTTGTGCTGGTTGAAGAAGCCCTCATTTTCTATTTGTGTCGATGATTGATGAGCTATGCTCCCTCATGTTGTTTAGAAGACTCTAGCTGAGAGTTATGAATCCTCTTCACCAGCCATGTGAAGAATTTTAGTATTGTAAATTTTACAACCAGAGTTGGTCATCCAAGCCAACCTGCTGCAAAGAAGAAGTAGGAGCAGCCGTGAAATCCCAACCGCAGTCGCTGTAGAACTTTTCAAAAAGCTTGCCCTTAGCCAAGGCAGACCAGAGATGAAAATCCTTCTTTCATCAGCCTCGTGAGGGATCTAAGTGCACTCAAAGTCAGAGGTTGAGTGCTCCCACAATATAGTGGTTGTCGTTGGCTGCAAGAAGTCACTGTGACTAAATTGATTGAATTTTTGGCATCTCCTGAGGAAATCCCAGGTGTTCCTGAACTGGCCATGCCAAATTTAGCCATGTAGAAGAAGAGGGTTGTTGCCCGTGTTTAAAGAAATTGAGTTCAGAAGAGCAGAAGCTCGGTGTATTTTCAGCAAAACCCAAGACAAAGATGGGGAAGAGCAGAAGACTCAAATTGTCCAAGGAAAAGAGATTCAAATCTTGCATTGCAGATTTGTATGTTGTAGCAGAGATGAAAACTGAAGAATTCTCTCATAATTTTCTGCCAATTCCAGTTTTCTCAGGTAAGAATTATGAGTTTTGGGTTATTAAAATGAAAACTATGTTTCGTGCTGAAGGTGTATTGAATTGTGTTGAAAATGATTGTATTGAACCTTATGATGAGGCAAGTGATGCCTCTGCATTATATCTCATTCAGAAAGCAATGGAAGATAGTGTTTTTCACATTGTTGCTGATGCAACTAGTGCTAAAGAAGCCTGGGAATGCTTGAGAAGAGAATTTGATGTGAGGGGGAGAAACACCGATCAGCATTAGGCTAAGTTATATGGTGTTGACAGTCAGTCTGTTGATGTAGCTGTTGAGAACATTGTCAATAATGTTGGTAACCACCCCAAAGAAGCAGAATGTAAATTTAACTCTTTTTAAAGTTAACTCTTTTTAAAGTGTAAAATCTAAGAAAAAATTGGAGCTATGGATCTATACTTGTTTTATTATAATATATTTTTTCCCTGCGGCGGGTGATCACATCCCCATGACATGACCACTCCACTCGACAAAGCGATGGACACGCCCTCTGCAGATCGACACGAGACTTGACACCCACCAGGCCATTCATCTCCAGGTATGTTTGCGGTACAGAGCACATGGGGCATTTAGTCATCTCCCAAGCAGGGCAGCAAGCCTCCTGCTTGTTCCTTCGTTCGCTCCGTCCACTCCAATGGCAGACCATGAATGCGCAGGTTCGCCGGTTATGGTTTACATTGAGGTTAATCAGCACAGAAAATGCCATATGAGTTTGTTAGTTTGGCTTGGGGAAGAAAAAGCTCGACTCTCTATTGTTCGTTGGTTCGTTGCTTGCTGGTCCGTTGGTTCGTCACTTGTTGTTACAACAATGTCGCCTGCGAAACGGGCTTACACTCAGCATAAAGCTAAACCAACTGGCCCTCCTCCTGGCCCTCCAATTAGGTTTATGCATGGTGTAGTGGGAAAGGCCCGCCATTAAAAAAAGGAAATCCCTGCGAAAATACAATACAGGAGGATTGTTGGAGATTAATTTCTCCTGCGACCATATCTGTTTGTTGGATTTGCAATTAAGTTTTGATGGACAGCAATGTCAACATCCTCCACCCATCGCATTAATCATACTACTACGTGGATGGTTGTAATGCTTAATGCATTCCCCGAAGGTTTGTTCATTGTTCAAGGCAACCTCGAGCCGCTGGCTTTGATAGATGTACTGTAAGTATGTTAAACTCAGTTTGTAAATGACCATCGCATCACAAATTGTGGCAAGCTATTTGGGTGGTCTCACCATGGGTTGCATTTCCTGGCAACAGCTTTATCTTATGTATAAATACCTTATGTCTAATGAAATATGAGAGAGTGTTCTGGGCACTTTGGCCCTGTCGTGTTCTGTCTTGGCCTGTGTTGTTATGTTGGGTGTTAATAGTGTTTTGTTAATTGTTTCCCACTATCCGCTGCGCCCATTTCCCACAATTGGTATCAGAGCCACAGTTTCCCAGCACTTGCTCCTCTTGTTGGCTATGACCGTAACCTTAGTTAGCTAGAGACTGAGCTTTGTCTAGGCAGTTTGTGCATAAGAACGCTACGCCCTCTCCCTGACAGTTGCTCCCACCTCTCGTTTGTAGCCTGGGTAGAATGCAGAACAGGCAAGGCTGTAATTATGAGAATCTGTCCAAGACATCCCGTGTCCGCATAAAATAATTCGGACAGAAGAAAAGGGGTGGCGTGTTGATTCGAGAGACCGCTCGCTGGAATCAATAGGAGGAGTTGTCGTTGGTGAGATAGAGTCTCCTACCGCTGGTTGAGTGTATCCACCCCAGTGGTTTGAAGCAAATGTTCAGCCTTGTCTGCCATCACTCTTGTGTGTCGTAATCTGCAAAACGGAAAGAAAGCTGCAAAGGGTAACCATGGTTGACATTGGACTTGTGGGTTGCAATTTTTGCCTGGTTTGTCATTTAAAATAAGTGCCATTTGTATGGATGAGTGCGCAGAAGCCTTGAAGAGGCTGTGTGTTGAAGAAGGCACCAACCCCGAGTTATCTGAAGAGTCAGGGCACCTGTGTGCAACTGATGAGAGGAATTGATGGGTTGTAGCTAATGGTGAGAAGAAGATGCGTGAAGAAAAATAGGAGCCGGTGAAGCATCTGTGTGGTTGGTGGAGAGCTGCTAGATCGAGCTGATCAATGTGTGGAATTGCCCACCTGCTCACCTGCTCTATTATAAACATTTTGATATTTTGCAGAGATAAAGTTATAGAGAAGGACCACCACCGGGAGAAATCCTAGCCACCATAGTGAAAAGAGATTGATGATTCCTGGTATACGGATGAGATCGCCTCTCTAAAAAAATATTGCCAGAGGTCACTGCTTGGCAACTAAAAGAAGTCTTGACTGCTAAGTATCCACGGACAACAATGAACAGTTACTATTTAGCATTTATGGTGGAATATGTTTGCATCCTCAATCTGTGGTAAGAAATGTTGTGTTCAATTTGTAATTATTGGCTTGAAGCGCTGGTGTTTGGAATGAATGTGCAATGTGGAATTCTATGCATAATTAATATGGTTGTTGAGAATACTCGGTTGAAGCCGAAATCCCCTGATACCAACATCTGGTGTTTGGTCAAGCTCATTTGTTGAGGGCGTTGAAACATTTTTTTTGTTCATAGCTACAGTATGCCGCAATTTCTTTAGATGTGTTTGAGGGAAACCCTTTGTGCTGGTTGAAGAAGCCCTCATTTTCTGTTTGTGTCGATGACTGATGAGCTGTGCTCCCTCATGTTGTTTAGAAGACTCTAGCTGAGAGTTATGAATCCTCTTCACCAGCCATGTGAAGGATTTTAGTATTGTAAATTTTACAACCAGAGTTGGTCATCCAAGCCAACCTACTGCAAAGAAGAAGTAGGAGCAGCCATGAAATCCCAGCCGCAGTCGCTGTAGAACTTTTCAGAAAGCTTGCCCTTAACCAAGGTAGACCAGAGACGAAAATCCTTCTTTCATCAGCCTCGTGAGGGATCTAAGTGCACTCAAAGTCAGAGGCTGAGTGCTCCCACAATATAGTGGTTGAGTTGGCTACAAGAAGTCACTGTGACTGAATTGATTGAATTTTTGGCATCTCCTGAGGAAAGCCCAGGTGTTCCTGCACTGGCCAGGCCAAATTTAGCCATGTAGAAGAAGAGGGTTGTTGCCCATGTTTAAAGAAATTGAGTTCAGAAGAGCAGAAGCTCAGTGTATTTTTAGCAGAACCCAAGACAAAGATGGGGAAGAGCAGAAGACTCAAATTGTCCAAGGAAAAGAGATTCAAATCTTGCATTGCAGATTTGTATGCTGTAGCAGAGATGAAAACTGAAGAAGTCTGTCATAATTTTCTGCCAATTCCATTTTTCTCAGGTAAGAATTATGAGTTTTGGGTTATTAAAATGAAAACTATGTTTCGTGCTGAAGGTGTATTGAATTGTGTCGAAAATGATTGTATTGAACCTTATGATGAGGCAAGTGATGCCTCTGCATTATATCTCATTCAGAAAGCAATGGAATATAGTGTTTTTCACATTTTTGCTGATGAAACCAGTGCTAAAGAAGCCTGGGAATGCTTGAGAAGAGAATTTGATGTGAGGGGGAGAAACACCGATCAGCATCAGGCTGAGTTATATGGTGTTGACAGTCAGTCTGTTGATGTAGATTTTGAGAACATTGTCAATAATGTTGGTAATTAACCACCCCACAGAAGCAGAATGTAAATTTGAAGAAATTGACAAAGCTCATGTTGTTGTTGGTGGAATGAAAGATGAAAGCAACTGTGTTGATACTGCAACACAATACGAAATTGAATTTGAAGTTGAGGAGAAAACTCCTGCTGGTCATAAGGTTGAGCTCTATGAAGCTCATGAAAACATTAAAAGTTTCGAATTCCTTCAAAATGATATGTTAGATGTTGAAACACATGCAACTGATGAAAATCTTGTTGAAATTATAACAACTGAGGCAGAGATTGAAATTGAAGAAGGGCCGAAATATGATGAAGAAATTCTAAGTGAAGGTGAAAAGATAACAGTCCAAAAAGAAATGAAATCAATACTTAATATATTGAATGTAACGAAATTTTAGTTCCAGCTGAATGTAAAGAAGTTGACAATGCCCTCGATGCAATAAGATTAGTAATTGAAGTAGAAGTAGATAAAGAAGAGCTTTTCAAGGTCAAGCCCACAAGGGAAATTGTTTTTCATAAAAGTTGTGGTGATTTTTATTGTCCAGGAACATACATAAATCAAGTAGCAGCTGAAAAAGATGAAAATCACTGTGTCAAAGTATCTGAATTTTTATGTGAAACATGGAATTGTGATATTTCTAAAAAATTTAAAGACTTAATGTTTATTGAAGAATTTGATAAGATTGTAGCAAGCTGCACAGGAGTTGCAGTAGTTGCTGAAGAAACAACACAAGAAGAAAGCATCTGTGATGTTGCTAAAAATGAAGAAGAAGAAAATCTTTATAATACAGAGTTAAAGATGATTGAAGAGTGGCTGGAAAAGCCAAAACATGTTGATGAAGTTGATAGCCTCATTACAGTAATAGAGGAAGATTTGTTTATAGTACCTGAAAAAGATGAATCTCAAGATGAATTGGACAATGCTATAGTCATCACTGAAATTGTTGAAGAAATACATGTAAATGATGCTTTTTATGTAAATGAAGAAAATTGCATTGAAAATGCAATGGATGAAGAATCAATTTAAGCTTTTTTCTTGTTATGGAATCCTAAAGAGATTAAGCATTACTATCAGTTGATTTCATGGCAGCAGCCTGTTCAATGTAGGATGGATGTGTTACAGCTGAAAAGTTATGATTATAGCCAACAGAAAGCCATTAAAAACTTTGAGGATGCTGATGGAAGAATGAGGCCAAAGGATGCTGAAGATAGCAGATTTGAAGAATCAAAGAATATAGTGAATCTAAAAAAGAAAGTGAAAATGAAGAATTGAAAGCACAGCTGGTTCAAGGTTCGAAGCCAACGAAAATGGAAAAGGTGTTAACACCTGTCTAAGTTTTCTGATATGTGTTTTTTGAACAATTGTGAATGCTTGTAACTCTAGCCAAGACTAAGACCGACAGGGATGTTTTTCAAATATGTATTTTTGAAATCTGTATTTTGAAAGTCTGTCATCATGTCTGTATATGAATTTTGTTTGTGGCTGTAGAAATTAAGGGGGAGTGTTGGAGATTAATTTCTCCTACGACCATATCTGTTTGTTGGATTTGCAATTAAGATGGAAAGCAATGTCAACACCCTCCACCCATCGCATTAATCATACTACTACGTGGATGGCTGTAATGCTTAATGCATTCCCCGAAGGTTTGTTCATTGTTCAAGGCAACCTCGAGCCGCTGGCTTTGACAGATGTATTGTAAGTATGTTAAACTCGGTTTGTAAATGGCCATCGCATCACAAATTGTGGCACGCTGCTTGGGTGATCTCACCATGGGTTGCATTTCCTGGCAACAGCTTTATCTTATGTATAAATACCAGTATGTCTAATGAAATATGAGAGAGGGTTCTAGGAACTTTGGCCATTAGAGGAAATTTGGGTAAAAAATGGGCCTCCTAAGGAAAATAATAATAAAAAAAAAATAATAGTAGTGAGAGAGTAAAAACTACTTTTTTGGATCGTATTTTTAACTTATCTCCTTGTAAGTTTACTCAAATTTGACACGAGAGGACTCGTTGGATGCATAATTAAATTATGCATCCAACAAGTACCCATGTTGCATACTTTTAACAACATCCACACCGTGAAAAATCGAAAATACATTAAAAAACGTTTTCTCGCACTATAAACACATTTTTTAATGTATTTTAATTTTTTCATGGTGTGCATGTTGTTAAAAGTATCCAACATAATTATGCATCCAACATGGGTACTCATTGGATGCATAATCTAATTATGCATCCAATGAATCTTCTCACGTCAAATTTGAGTAAACCTACAAGGAGATAAGTTGAAAATACGATCCAAAAAAATAGTTTTTATTTTTTCCCTCCAATTTTTTTAGGTGCTCTCTTTTTAAATTTTAAAGCATTTTGATTGGCTAATACATGATGACATGGAATTTGTATTATTTTTGGAAGGCCCATTTTAAATTGAAATTTCCTCTAATGCCTGTCGTGTTCTGTCTTGGCCTGTGTTGCTCTATTGGGTGTTAATAGTGTTTTGTTAATTGTTTCCCACTGTCCGTTGCGCCCATTTCCCACAAGGACATCAAATGAGGCTCGAGAGGATGCAGAAGTTTCAATGGGTTGCCTTCCCGATAGTGATATTAGGGAGGAATTTAAGGCCCTAATCCCTGATCCTGGGTCTACAAGGGGCCGCGCTACCCTCTACCAGCACACCTTGGATTACCACTGGCTTCAGAAATCTATCCTAGGGAAGACATTGGCAGACCATGGGGAAGCTCAAGTGGAAATTTTATTGCAACAAGACGAGATGGTCCTGATGTTGAAGCAGATTCTTCGGAACCAAAAGAAGATTGCTCTACGGCTTGGTAAAAGACTAGTTTTAGTTTCTGTTAATGGTTCTTTGTTTTGCTTATGTTAGTTCCTGACTTATGGATAGAAAACTCTGAATGATACTGTGTTTCTGTGTTTGGTCAGTCTCTGAATTAGAAAACTCTCTTATTTTTTATAATGGACCTGTTTTCTCAACTCTAAGAGGGCCTTTAAAACTTCAAACTTTGGTTTGGGTTTGTTTTCTCTACTATGAAAGGACCTTGTTTTGTGTACATGTGGAAAATAGCAATATAAGGATTTATCTAACTTATAAAAAAAATAAAAATAAAATTATTTTTAGTATTTGAGTTTTAATAAAATTACTTTTTTAATATTAAATTGTAACATATAATTATAGATTTACCTAATTATTATTATTTTGAATATATAATTGTTGATGTATCTAATTACTCTATGCAATACTATAGATTTATTGAATGCAAATAACAAAGAAAACTATCCAGCATTATTATTCTCGAGCACCTTCAAATATTATTAATTTTATAAAATATCATATTAAATGAAGGTATGGAACATTTGTTAAATTTTTTTATGAAACTTAATATAAATTTATTTAATAATAATTTATATTTTTATCTACTTTAATAAATATAATTTTAATTTTATTTATACATCTACTTTGTATTTTTTATATTATTATTTTTAACATATCACCCATTTTCCCTCCACTTTGAATTTTTTTTTTTTAACTTCAATAAGGACATCCCCACACAGAACCAGCAAAGTGGTAAGCAAGCATTTTATGATGTTGATCACGTTTGAAAGGCGTTTTTTCTGCCTCGATCTCCCGTAGCTAATAGTGCATTTATTCCATATCTATACTTCCAGTCGGTGGAGCTAAACTAAATAATTCCTAGTGCATTACATGATGCAACTATAGCGAATACGAGACTGGGATTGGAAATAATGTGGGAGAGATGATGTTTTTAATTTTTATTTGGAATTTTATAGTAAGCATATATTCATTTTAAAGCTAGATAGAGATTGTATCGATCATATTAAAAAATTTAAGATAAAAATTTATATATCAAAAAGTTTGTTAAGATAAAAATTTACATATCAAAAAATTTGATCTATTTACGTACAAAGCATAGTTTTTACTAAGTGTTTAAAATCTTTCCAGAATCACTACTGTAACATATTAACTGCGGAGTATCAAAAAGTTTGATCTATTTATCTACAAAGCATAGTTTTTATTAAGTGTTTAAAATCTTTTCAGAATCACTACTGTAACATATTAACTGCTACTGCTAAATACTATGAGAACCTGTAGCTTCACAAACACACACTTAAATTGGAAAACAACAATCCATGTACATAAAGACCCAATACAACTAAAGAAACTAAAACTTTTTATTGAATCTAGACTAGAATTTAATGCATAAATGTCTCAAGCGAACTAAGCCTATGCACCCAGCACTCCCATATCTCCACTACAGGACAAGCACGCAGGTCCACGGTTCCACGCTCACCCGCTTACAGGTCCAGCCCGCAGCCACTAAAAAATAAAAGACCGAAGATATTAAAATATCTAAAGAGAAGATGCCTCTTTGGTTAACAATGGGAATTGAGAAGAAGCCAACATCTGTTGATGAGAAGTCAGAATGGTTAATGTCTTGCTATGTCTCCTAATCTTCTTTTTTATGTCAATTCTACTAAATACCCAAATCAAATATAGACCATATTGGAAAGATTGTCTGGCAAGCACGATGATCTAAGAGGATACCATTTGCAAAGAGAGCTCACTAGCTTGAGTCATAGCAGTATTGACACCTTCCAAGATGTTTTCAGTGCTTTACAACTTTCTTGGTTGCTCATGAAGTTGTTACAAAAGAGAAATATCCTTCCTCTACTTTTTATGAAGCTGCTACAAAAGAAGAAGATACAATAGATTCAACAGATCCAGTTTTTGTTGGTGAAATTCTCAGTGATGTTGCTACAACTTCCTATGCTGCTCATGAAGTTGCTCCAGAAGAGAAATCTATTTTCTCTACTTATCATGAAGCTACTAAAGAAGAAGAAGAAACCACATGTCCAACAAATCTAGTTCTTGTTCATGAGATTTTTATCAATGTCTCTTCTTTTCCTCACCTTAAAATTTCTGATTTAGGTAATGAAGATGATAATATTAATATTGATATGTACATGATAACAATGATGTACAAGGTGCAAATTTGACAGAGAAGCCACTTTCTGCAAGAAAAACTTTACAGGTTGCAAGCAACCTAGTCAGCTATCAATCAGCTACACAAAGGACTCTCAAAGTTCCAAAATTCTCCATAATTCATTCTTCCTCTCAAACTTGTATTGCTTCTCTTCTCTCTATGGCAAGCTTTGTGTGAATTTTCTAATAACTAAGTTCAAAGTGAAAACTTCACAATAGATATATTTAAAAATAAAAATAAAATTATTGCAACTTATATTACATTATGTATATATGACATCTTCCTATAATAAGTTGTAGAACGCCTAATTATTCTTAAATACAATTACATCCATTACTTAACAATCCTAAAAAAATGTGATTAACAGAATGGTGATTTACTTAAATAAAATCGTACATCTCCTATGACCAATACGGAAAACTACGCCATTTTTTCAAATATCAATGGATGCACAGAGCTATTTTTCATCATGCATTCGTGAATCTAATGGGATGCATAGTTCATATGGTCTGTCATATTCAACTAGTTTTTCTATTCATGAAATTATATTGAGTTACTACATTAGGGAAAGTTTGTCCAGAACGTAATTCAATGTATAGTAGTATAATTTGGCTATATTAGTATTTCCCTTAAGAGTGGAATAATTTGAATTCATCTAATATTTTGTATAGATATGATAAGAATATAGATTCTTATTAAAATTTTAATTATTTAATAACTTTAAAATATAAATAACATTCAATTTATTACTTTCTTATAAAAAGTAACTATTAATAACTAGCTGTTATCTCCATTGACATTTTATGTTTTTGTTTTTAAATAATAACTTTGGTTGTTTTTAAATAATATGTCTAAAAATAAACCAATGGTTTTTAATGTACATTTATGTTTTATTGGTTTATATATTTGATTAAAAGTATTATATATAAGAAATCTATTTCCTTATTTTATTAGTATTGGATTTTTTCTGTATAGAATTGTATTAATATTCGTATTCGTACTCGAATTATGCTACTATAATTTAATGTCAAAATAATCAAATATGCACCTTAATTAATCCCTCTAATAAATAATTGTTTTAGAAGAAAATTGACAATGATTTGTAGACTTAATATCCGAATTGGTGAAGCATGTATATCACCGAGATATAATTGTTCAGATATCTTCTTAAATCTGGAAGTATTGTGCTTATAATGTTTGTAAATATGCAGGTAATAAACTAGTGTGAGATTTAATAAAATTCGTTTCTCTTCAGCTATAGTAAAGGTTGGAAAGCATTATCGATGAAAGCAACCAAAGCCAGCAAAGAAAATTGAAGCATGGGAGATATCCATTGCGAAGAAACAACAATATAAAGGGATTATTGAAGCATGGGAGATATATCCATCCAGAGAAAGAAAACTTGAGTTGTCATAATGGGCGAGAAAATCTTAGTAAAGGAATTTATATATGGGTAGCATAAAACTCAAGTAAAAAGAATTTGACTACATGATTGAACAACAAAAGGAAGATAATTTGTTTTTTCTTATTAATTTTATTATGTTTAGTGAATTATTGGATTGCACATTTTATAGTCTAGTAGGGGGAGATGTGTAGCTCTTTCCGTGTTCTAAAAAATAATAAAATATTACAAAAAATAACATATTGACTATTTAAAACATTTACAATAGTATATATATAAAACTACACAAATTAGATAAATTTTGAAAGATTTCTCAACATTTACACTTAAAAGTGTTTACACTTTGAGAGATTTGATCCCTCTCGAGGCTTGGTAGATCCCCTTTAGATGGATCTATGTTCGGGCTGGTGCAAGGTAATGATACCCAATTATGACACGTTAGTTGCAATGACATTTTGAAAAAACAAAAATATTATCATTAAAATGAATTATTAGAGGTACCTACAAAACTTTTTCGGATTAGATGTAAAAAGATGAAACGTAGAAAAACGGATGACCTTCCGGAATATATAACTTTTATTTATGGAAAAGTAATATAACCACCCCAAAATGTCATTATTCGAAGATTGGTATGTTATTTTTGTTCTCAAACATAATGCACATGTTTTTGTTGAGCCACCTTTTTTCTATGTAAATTTTCAATTTACAAGAAAAAAAATATGTAGAGGCGTAGGAAACAGGCGAATCTTGTGCGGGGCTATTTTTCCAAAATTTAAAAAGTCAGTTTTATAGTTTTTTTAAATTACTAAAGTCAGTGAAGCCTTAAAACGACATGGTCAAGTGTTGAGCCACCATATCATGGTCTAAAAATAAATTTTTTTAGGTTGTAGGTATTTTCGTGCTCTTGTGCGGGTTCTTTTCCGTTTTCAAAATAGGTAAGCCAATCAAAAGTTATAGGCCAAATAAACGACCTATGTTTTTTACAAATTTTACATGAGTGCAATTAAAAATGAATTAAAAATATAAAACAACAACAGATCTATTCAAAAATTATATATTTAGAATCTGCACACAGAGCTCGA